>BSAI01000119.1:9270587-9309766 GCA_036245035.1 Adrianichthys oophorus | reverse complement strand
ATGGATAGAAGAATGGATGGATAGATAGATGAATGGATGGATGGATGAATGGATGGATAGATGGATAGAAGAATGGATGGATAGATGAATGGATGGATGGATGAATTTGGTGGATGGATGGATGGAGGGATGGATGGATGGAGGGATGGATGGATGAATGGATGGATAGATGGATAAATGGATGGATGGATGAATGGATGGATGGATGGATCGGTTGGGATAGCTGGTAAAATGGAAGGATAGATGAATAGATAGGTTGAAGGATGGGTGAGAGGATGGATAAATAGATTGGTGGATGGATAGATATAAAATATCTTAAAATAACAAGTATGTTTATATGTTTCTAAGACTGAAATGTCAAAAGTAGCTCCAATTAAAGCATGTCAGCAGAGTTGTATACTGTTTTAGAATTATCACTCAGGTTTAACCTGCTGGAATGATACACAGATACTGTATATTGGATGTCGCTTGAGCCTGAGATTTTTTTTTTTATCTCTTAAGTCTACACGTCATTTTTCTTTTTTTTTTTTTTTAAATACTGAGTTGTGATTCCCGTTCCCGGGAAAAAGGCAAATAAATTGCACTTTATAAATCAACCAAATTTTAATCAAAAACTTTGACGTGTCGCATTTTTTGGGCTGATAAGAGCAAAGAATATTGAAAAGGGTGAAGAGATTTTTAAAGAAAAATGTAGTTTCAAATAGTTTCAGACTATTTCAATGATGTGTAAATTGAAGCACCCAGAGCCTTCAGAGTTCGCTCGCTTTTCTTCTCTTCTCTTTACTTTCCAGTCATCCACACTAACACTTGGATAATTCTTCTCTAATCATCTCTATAGCTGTTCTCCTTCTCTGCCCTCATTTACTTCTCACATATCTCCCTCCCCTTTCATACCCTCTCTTCACCTCATCAGACAAGCCTTCTTCACTCCTCCACCAACTCCATCCCCTCGGTCCTGTCCTCTCTCACTGACCCGTGCTTCCCCCTAGTCACAGGGCGTTGTGTCTCCACCTGCCAGGCTCCCTGACAGCCCCACGTCCCCCTCACCCCTGAGAGGAGACCGCCTGCCCATCCGGAACGCTGCTGTGGCAACCCTGCCAGTGCCCCTGTCGTGCATCCCACCCCCTCCACCAGCTTGATCTCCACTGATCTCAGCACAGAGTTTGACAAAGTCCCTCACTTATCGGCTCAGTGCTAATTCTCTGTCTCCCGATCTCTCATTATCCATTTTTACCCTTTGTCCTTCTCTTTTAACCTAATGGTTTCTTTACCTTCTCACTTGAACCTCTTTCAGTTCTATGCTTGCCTTGACGTTTTTTTTTTTGGGGGGGTTTTTTCAAACAAAGACCTACAGCTTCGAGATGAAGAAGAGAGTTCAGTGTCAGTGAGTTTCATTCTGACCTTCACAAGAGTTTCCCTAAGGATAGCTGTATCAAAGAGATCACAGAGTAAAACAATAATATTTAATGAATAAGTGGGGTTTGTATTACATTCAAGGACCAGATAATTACAAATCCCCAAAAGTCAGGTATGTCAAAGCAGAAGTTATGGCATCACATGTTCTTTCTGGTGTGCAGTTTTGCTCATCTGCATGGTCATGCGCTTCATTCACACGCGTTTAAAACGCGTTTAATGAAAAGTCTATGTAAACGTGCGTGTATACGCGCAATTCAGGCTTCTGCATTCAAAACTCTCTTGTTTACAAATCACTACTCAAGTTTCTAAGTCATTTTTCGGGCTTTACAAGCAAAACATGCACCCATTGAATGCGTGTTAAGGCGTGTTAAAAGTTAAACCAGTTAAACTTTGACCAATCGGGGATTCCGATTTTTTAGTGACGTATGGATGACATCCCTTTCAACACACAGAAATGCCAACCATTTCAAAGTTGATCATGAAGGAGAAATTAATAATTGTGGTTTGTGCCCAGCTGGAATTATATATAGAGGTGCGAAAAAGCATAAACTTGGAGTGAGAGTTGTGATATTTTCACTGCTTCGACATCTCGCACCAAGCCTCTCCCAACCGTGAGCACATGCGCTAGTATCGGGTAGTGACAGTCAAGTGTGAACACTTTATGTTAAAAGTGAGTTCAAGAATGAGCGTTTAGCACGTTCTTTAGCATGTATCACAGGCCCGGTGTGTACGTAGCTTTAGGGGATTGGAAGTCTCCTCAGTGCAAATACATTTTAAACATGCATTTAAAAAAATACCAACCAAACTTTATCAAATCACACACAGGCCTTTGGTGAGTGTTGCTGCAAATATGTTCTGATGGAGGTCATCTCGAACCAGCTGGGCAGTGCTGCTGTAATGAGGCAGTGGAAATTTATACCCATTAACCTTCGTGAGTAACAGGGAAGTCCATCGCTGTTATGATGTCAAAATAAAAAAATAAAAAAATAAATGTATGACCTCACAAAAGCTGAGGCCTGTATACCATCTGAAAACTTGCTGAAAAACAAATGCCGAACAAGGAGGTGGGAACAAAACACGTGGATTACATTAGCTTGGAGACTCTTTATTTATGGCACACACATGACAAGGAACATAACCGCTAACACCACGACAAACACACAAACACTTGTGATTCGCCTTGCCAACAAATACTCCCAAATAAATGTCACACAAATCATTCTGTTACAGTAAAAACCTTTTCCAGCGTGCAGGAAAGAAAGTTTAACCAAAGTTTGAGTTGAGTTCTCATAACCAGTACTTTGTTCCTCTTTACTTCGCTTTTGGATTTGTTGAGCTGCACATAAAAAAAAAAGGAGTTTGGAAGTATAGCATCAAACGTTGAAGTCCATTCCAACCAAATGATCAGCACATTTAAAGGTCTTATCTTACTGCTTGTTGCTACCCTCCATTTCTCTAAGTCGTGGAATACTACAGATGGCCATGAAGCCAGAAAGCAAGTATGAAGAAACCATTATAATTCTACCATCAGGTTTCAATTACAAAAAGACGGAGTGGGGGTTAAGTGAACATCAAGTCATATTAAACCACATAGGAGGCCATTGGCATTGGGGGACTTTGTTGAAAGCTCTTGTGTATTAAAGCACATTCTTACATGTGGCCAAGTTACATTATTTGATTTTTACGATCGTAGCCACAGGTCTGTCATGCAAGCTTCTCTATTCTCACTTCGAACTGCTTCCACCAGCAGCAAGAACATAAAACAGAGATAAAAAGAACCAAGTAGCCTGTGTCATACATTTACAGAGGCTATAAATTTCTAAATGTGTATATGTGCTGTGATAAGTGTGAATCTGATTTATTCAGTCTTTCTGTGATATCTCTTTTAGGCTTTAAAGACAAGTAAATGACAAAAATGTATATAAGCTTTTAAATAATAAACACAAATTCTCAAAAACATGAGCATATTCACCCTAACTAGAGTCCAAACCTCAGCTGTTTGCTGCCTTTCACATAAATTTTGTACACATAAAGTCTAAATTTCTGCCTTGCTGCAGATCTCCGAACTCTGCCCTCACACTGCAATACAACAGACTCCGTCACCTGTCTCTGCATGTTCAATCACTTCCAGATAGGCAGAGGAATGGCCCCCACATTCCCAGAGGCAAAACATAAAGAGCTGTGAATGGATGGATGGATGGAGAGGGGGACGAAACCCAACGACTAAATTATTAAGTGACCCTTCGCTTTGAGACACACAAACACACTCATAAAGCAGCAGAGTAAACGCATTAGAACAGTTAGCCCCCTGAATGCTTCCGACAACTTGAGTACACGCTAACTCGCGTCAAAATCATCAAACCGGGCCTGGGGCTCTTAAAAATTTTACGCTCCTGCTCGAAGGGACTTTGTGGAGCTCAGGGAGGCTGTCTGAGGGTGAGTGGCCCTGTCATCACAGCCATCGCTGTCAATAAATAAGTAAACACGGGAGAGGATGGGCAAAGCGGCATGGCCGCAAAGTTGACAGCACGCATTCTCGGTGAGTGCGTGTGAGCCTCAGAAAAAGGTATGCACACCTGTGCAAGTATACGTCAGTGTGTCCTCAGCAAACCTCTGACAAGCCCCAGGGAGACCTCAGTCTTGCCATCATTTTCATTGCTAGTATGTGCCAAAGTGGGGTTTCATTCACTTAAGTTCCATCTGGCCTTGATTTCCTGCAGACAAGGCTTTAGCACATGGGGAGAGCTCTGGTCTAATTTAGTACACAAGTAGACTAGATGACTAGTTTTTTTGGCCACCACAAACCGAGTATCCATGTTTAACAGTCTAACAAGGAGTGAAGCTCAGTCTGGAAATTAGGATGTCACATTAAAATTTAACAAGTAGGAAGAAATAAAAGGTTTTCTATTAAGAAATAAAATGGAGTTGCTGCTAAATGTAGTACTCTATTCCTATTACTTTCACTTTTAAACAATTGTTTGTTAAAATTGTTTAGAATGTCCCTATGAGAAATCAAATTTATGGATTTTCTTAAAAATGAGCTACGCTGTCGTCAGGTTTTTATGTAGAACATTTTTAAAAGTCACCTAAAAGCAACAAAAGGAGCATCAACTTCCTTGAAAATTACATATTCTTTAAGTACAATTTCACATCCAGTTTTTTAGATCGGTTCACTTTTATGACGTCAAAAATCTATCCAATAAGTCATGTGTTAAGGACACAAAATGAAACAGATAAAGGATCATATATAGTGAATGCACTGTGGTGTGTTGATAGCTGATGCAACAACTTTTCTAATTTTTCCAGAAACATAATGACTATTTCAACATGACATTTTAATACCTTTTTATTGAGCAACATTCCTATTTTTTACAGTAAAAAAGAGACAATCTGTGATCATCTTTACAATTATCGCTGATACCTGTTGGGAACTGTAAGTATTTTCCATAAAGCAAAGTCTGAAACCCTGGTACATTTTAACCCTTTGACACCTGAGATGTCTCCGGCGACACCTAAAAAACGCGCTCTTTGATATACCGTAACCCTTCGACCGTATATGTAATCAATGTCAATGAGCTGATTTTGACAAAAAAAGCTGCGAAAAGCGGCTTTTCAAATTGGCTTTACAGCGACATGTAACACATTACTAATGTAAAGTGTTGCATAAAAGCGCAAAGCTGCTTTTCTGAGCGTCAAAATCAGCTGATTTACACAGATTGCGTAAACACTTCACAACAGTAAAGTGTTACATATCAGTGCAAGCTGCTTTTTTTTGCTTCAGAATCTGCAGGAATTACATCAGTTACGTAAACAGTTAAAGAATGACAGTAGTCAAAAAAAATGAGCTGAGGCTTCGGTTTTAAAGAGTCACCTGACCAGGAGTCTGCTAACAAATGGTCACTAAAATTTCACACAAACCAAGTGCAAGTCTTTCCCGTACTTATAGAACCCCCTCTCCCATGTCTGTTTGTATTTTTGTGTGCAGAAAGTAGGCCAATTAAAACCGCCACCACACTGCTCGAAATAAATGTTGATGTAAATGTAAATACCTATAGGGCAGAATAGCCTCAAAACAGCACAATGCGATTTCTTACTACATCTATGTGACATACTGGAGCACGTTGCAGTAAAACGAATTAACAAATGATTTTGGATAATATACAAATCAAACGAGCAGTGATGATTATTAACCTTTAACTGGAGCTCTAGGTCCAGTGTTGACTATTTTGCAACTTGTGACTCTTCAACCATTTCCACAATTTACATAATTCCAGTGGATTCTGAAGCAGAGCAAAGTAGTTTTGTGCTGATATGCAACACTTTATCGTAGGAAAGGGCTTACACAATCAACGTAAATCAGCTGTCGCAGGGAAAAGCGGCTTTGCACCATTTTAAAACACATTATATTCTATTATATTCACATTATAAGTTGCTTTCCTCCGCATCAGAATCAGCTGATTCACATTGATTATGTAAACAATCAAAGATGTAGCAAAGGATGTGTGTTATTTAGGTTTACAAAACTAAGTTCTACATCGGTGTGTGAATGTGTGTGTGAATGGGTCCGTGACTGTAAAGCGCTTTGGGCCTTCAATGAAGGTAGAAAATATATATAAGTATACGCCATTTACCATTTACCATCACTAACCTACTACACGTGATATTTTTAAGATTCTTCTTAAAACCAACACTACATTGGCAACAACAAAAATTTTATACACTTACAAATGATTATTTTTATCTGTATGCACATTCACTTCAAATTAGGTGTTTTTGTATATTTTAAGGTTCATAATACTTTTATCACTGTGATGTGTCTCAACAAGACAAGACAATCCCACAAAACCATAGCCTAAAACGAACCGCATTAACCCACATCTTTTTGTTTTCATGCCAGCCCAATCATTTGTGAATTTTAAATCAATATGGCACAAGCAGCTTATGACATTAGAGAGAGAAACAAAGAAATCTAAGAAACTCTGAACAATGTTTGTGGCCTTTTCCACATATCCGTTTCAAGGTATGTGGGTCTTTGTGCACATGCATGTGTGTATTCATGGCTATGCTCATTGTAAAGCCAGCTAATTGCAGTTGAGACTCCTTTAATTAACACAAAGAGTTATCTCTGGGGTACGTATGGGCACTGTGAGTGTGTCACGAGTTTACATCTTGCTAACCTGTGGGATACAACAGCCTAATCAGAGCCTTTTAAGTTCTGCCATGCTTACACAGGAGGATCAACTGAAGAACAGACTTAAGTCGTGGAAAATGAGACAACGGAGACTCACGTGAGCCTGGCTAACAAATACAAGTTAAAAAAAAGGAGGCTAGCAGAGTTTCGAAAGCCAAGAATTGGAAATGAAGACACTTTGATGTCGTCAATAAAAGATGCAGTAAACGAAGCATCCGATGGCTTTATTTAACCCAAGTCTTACCCGACTGTAAACAAAATGGTTGCTGCTGTTGTTTGCTGATTGATGGTTTGTGTATGGCAAAGGGCGCCTCAAGAGACATGACACAGGATATGCCTCATTCTTTCTGTCTTCCCTTTGTCCACCCACCCTATCTTTATTTTCTCCGTCATCTTTCCTTTCTTTAAAAAAATAACTCCCTCTCTTTTTTATTATTCCTGCCAATTTGGACAGGAGCCTTGGTCAAAGACAGATTACACTGAGTTGCATATCAAACCTAATCAATCTTCAGCCCCTGGAAGGCATCACTATCCCAATGAATAATTACAGCAATCCAGTTATGTGCTGCCAGTGCCAAAACGTTGCCATCACCCACCATCTTCTTTTTTTTTTTCGGAACCTCTTGCTGATCAACCACTGAGCTTTGAGGGGGAAAGTTTGTGAGTGTGTGAGGTCCAGCAAAGATAAATTCAGGGGAAATGCAAGATGAATGCTTCAGTCATCAAGAGCGTTTCCTTTGAGAGTTAAAAAAGTCATTTGAACTGCATTAAATCTAAGTGGCACCTGGGGTGTGTGGAGACGCAGGAAAGCTGATATGTGGAGAGAATGAAAGTGATCATGAGTGAGTTTTGATCCAGGATTTATCCTGGCAGGGCTGATGGAGTCAAACCAAGGCCAAACTTGATTTGGCTGTAACATCTTTAGTACAAGTTCTGCCTTCGATTGGTGCGCCTCACCTCTCTCTGCTGCAAAACAGACACACACAGGTATGCCCACTGAGAAAAAGATGATAAAAAGGAGTGTTGCATGAAGAGGGGAAAGGGGGAAAAAGAAGGAGGCGAGTGGGAGAGCAATGAATGATAAATGAACAATCGAGCTTGTGAGAGTGATATCAACAGCAAGAATGTGCTCCTGTCAGTCAGTCACTCAGTTTGTGATATGTGATGTATGACTGGGTAAATCTTTCATCAAGAAGCATGTTGTGTGGAAAACTCTGGGAGAAAGCTGACAAAAACCGGCTTTTGTTCCACCAGAGAGAGGGAAGCCGAAGTGCTGTGCATGAGGGGAAGTGGTGAGGGGTGGAAAAGAAAAACGGCAGAGATGAGCGAGTGTTACTGCAAGCCAGCTGTATTGAGCGGAGGAGGCTGTCATTTAGAAAGTGGCTGGCTCAGCAGTGGCCATTAGTAGCACTGTGACACAGTGGACCGTCGAGCAAACAGACAAGAAAAGAACAGCAAGGATGGCGGCGGATTAAAGAGAACAAAACTGGTTTTACAATTAAAAACCCACTCCAATGAAAATTGTATTTTTGGTGTTCTTAGCATGCTCTTGAAGCATTTTTCTCATGATGGAGGACATATATAAAGAAAATTCAGCTTAAAACTGCATTTCTGAATATTTCTTTACACAAATGTTTGTGAATCAGGAGCAGGCGTAAAAAAGCCTTTTGAAAAAACTTTAATGGTGTGACGCGGAATCTACAACTGCAGACCACAAGCTCCCTGCTCTGCTCCATTCTGATAAATCCTTTGCAAACAAATAGATCGATGTACACCTTTGTTTTCTTCGTCCAAGCTGGCATCAGGCTCAAAATTGTTTAGCTGTATTATTCCAATATTGTTCGCCTTGTTTGATGCAGCAGGAGAGTGCGTACACAAAGGGATGATGGGAAATCAGCGCAGCCTCACCCACAACTCAGAGGCAAACTTTTAAAAAACAATTAAAAAACAATTTAAAATATTTCCATGTATTAAAAAAAACCTTTAAACACATTGAAACTTAAAAAAAAACAGAGGAGCAAAGGATCTTTTTTCTGCATCACAACATGCGTTTTTAGAGGACTTGAGGAACCATGTCAGCCTTGTCATCAACCAAAAAGGGAAAAAAAATGGAGCAGATAAAAAGGCAATGAAACCTTTTAATGCCCGCCTCAAAATTTCTAACAAGAACCCTTTATATTTGTGTTAATAGAAATATTTTACAATCATCCAGGTGCATTTTGAAAAAAGGAAAGCAAATCATTAGCTTTTCATTAGCAGAAATATCAAATGGAAATTAATTAACGGTTTAATTGTCTCAGGTATTCAAGTTTCCAAATGCCTATTTTTTAATCATGTTTACCTTAAATCAATGTAAAATCACTGCAGTTTTTATTGAAATGTATCGATTTTAAATGTTTATGCACCAAAGTGTGATTGATATAGAGCATTAGAAGAAAACTGAGAAAACAGTTTTTATTAATCAACTATCTCTAGTGATCTTCTAGCATAACGGTGAAAGACTAGATGCTTAATTCAGGGATAATACAGCCAATCTGAGAACCACAGAGAGCACAGTGCCGCACCGCAAATAACTCTGATTTTAAACCAGATGTATTAAAAAAAACGTGAAAAGAGGGAAACAGAAAGACATCAGTGAAAATTACTATGCCTGTGAAATTCCTTAGACAGCAGAACCGGCAGTGAAGGTTAAACACTGCAGAGACGGAGTGTTGGCAGACATGAAACACCGCGACTGCATGACATGTGACAGATCTGCCGCAACTTTTGCAACTAATCTCCACCGTTAGCGCAAATTCAAGGACTTTTATTGGCCCAGGTCAAGTAAGAGAATAACAGAGACTTTAGAGATTTTATTTTTAAACTTTCCTACATCATTCACCTTTTTTTTTTTTTTTTACTAGTTTTTGTACAATTTTAGCTAAAACATTACATTCGAGCTTCATTCATCAGCTTGAAAAACTATCTGCGCTTTCACTTTACTTTCCCACCACTCAGACCAGCTGCCAACCGCCAGAAAATATTTTGCTGGGGACAGTGTGGTCCTATTGGACCGACTGGAATTCACAAACACAGGGGGGCAAACCAAGGTTACTGAGACGGAGGGCCCAGGCACGCTCCCAAACGACTCAGGAGGCGTCGCAGCCAGCACAATCTGGGGTCCTTCTGCTGACTTGCCACACTACGACTCATTGGATGGGAATGTAAGACTTGTTCATGCGCCAGGTTTTAGGGGGAGTTAGAGACAAACTGAAGAGAATAGGGTTAGTGCACGAAAATACTGCACGTGTTTATATGCTTGAAAAGCCTTGACAAGTAAACCCTGACTGCTATGATGGGAAAGGGCGCCTGCCACACCCTACAGTACTCCCATGCAGGCCATCTTTCCAACAAAGAGACATTAACAGTACAATAATCACTTTGGACACTAGCTGCCAATTTAGTCTAAGCTTATTTATCTTATTTAGAGTCAGTTTGAGGGCATAAACACATGACTGATACAGTCTTCTGAGGTTTCTACAGACAGAAAAGAAGAAATCGCTTAATCCATGATTCTGTCATGCTGCCAGCTTCTTTTTAGGTGAACGCTTTGGTCATTGTTCAATTACTGTCTGTCTGTATATAAAATTACATGACATGAAAGAAAAAAAAATTCAATTTCTTCCTCAATTTAGCATTTTGTGCCCAAAAAATGTGTATTTTGTGCGTACAAATTGCTATTTTGTTGCCACAAATTGCTATTTTGTGTGCACAAGTTACTATCTTGGGCGCACAAGTTAGTTGTACGTTTTGAGGAACTTTTTGATTCCTCTTCAAACCTTTTACTAACTTGTGAGTACTAAATGCTCACTTGAGCACAGAAAAAGGCAAATAAAATGCAAATCCGTGGCCACAAAATTTGTACACAAAATGCCAATTTGTGTGCACAAAAAGCTAAATTTGAGGGTACTTTTTTTAATGTCCTGTCCAGGGCTCTGAATGAAGTTTGTAAAAACTATGTTCTAAAAAACTGGTTGGCATGGAGCATAATGGCTACAAAAGGACTACATGATGCAGGGACCACCAAAAACTCATTTCCTATATAGTTCAGTCTGTGCATACTAATAAGCACAATGCAACAACTGGAGATCCCCTCTCGTTTGTCTATGCTAGTGATCGCGTACGCAGAGAGACACAAACCAAACATCAGGTTTAGTGTAATTACTGCTGGTATTTTCAAGGCTTGTTTGTGCAAACTACAAATATGTGATTTGAATTAAAATTACAACCCCTCCCCCTCTCTTTTTTTTTTTGCCTTTTCCTACATTAAAACATAGAAAGGGCCCTCTCCTTGCCCCTTTGTTACGGCTCATACGAAAGTAATTTAGACCAGAGACAAAAAGAGAAGGAGGTAAAAAATAAAAAAAGGTATGAAAAAGACAGGGAAAAATTGAAGGGGGGGGTACATTCTGCTTGGCCCAGAGTAGAAGCACTGTGGGTGTCTGAGGGCCCTTAATGCCAGTAATTGCTTTCATATAAGACTTGTTCTCGGTCACTCTCACACATGAATTTACATGCGCTCGCTCATGCACAAAGTTCACAAAGCAAAAGCAGACTCTTCCTGTACTCTCCCAGGTCTACAGTCAAAATATTAGAACAGTTATTTGTTTATACAAATGTACCATTAATAAATCATTTAATTTAAGAACCAGACTGAGTTTTTTCTAAGATTGTGTTACATACACTATGTACATTTAACTTATAAAAAACAAGACACCCTAAATGGTTTGTGAAAGTTTAGAGGACCCTATTGTTCAAACAAATGTTTGAACACTTGTTTAGCCTTAGTCCCATGTACTTGTACGAGAGGTTTTGATCGTCTAATTTCTTCACTTCTAGCAGTCAAGCTGCAAGCAGTGCTTTAGGGGGGTTTTAAACATGAAAAGTCTGTATAACATGCCTGCGTCTCACCTACTTCTCCCTTATTTACTGTGAAGTGTTGTTTATAAAATCCCACCGGTCACAATTGTGACAGTAAAAAAATGTTTAATTTCTAAGGTTATAAAATTTTACTGAATGATTCATCTATGCATTTTCAGCATTTATTGAAATAATAAAGGGTCTCAATTAAATATATGCAGTGTCACATGTGTACTGTAAAATGGCACATGTTCAGAGCTGTTCACTTACTGTTTGTGCCAAGAGAAGAGGATGGCAGTGAGAAAGGTCTCAAAGAACAAATTTGAAAAGTATGTTAACATTAAGATAGTACATAGATTTTTGGTACACATCATGTTGAAGGTGTGTGGTATTTTGCATTTGCAATTACTCAGCTTTGCAATTTTTACCTAATGTTACACACACACTTACGCACATACCTACACACCCCGACACACACAGGAACCCCTCACACACACACACACAGATTCACACAGTGTGTGTGTGTATATATATATATATATATATATATATATATATATCCATTATACATTCTTTTCCATGGAGCTAAGCAAAGGGAAGATGGTTTGATAAACCGGGCCATGGTGGCCTATTCCCTGTGCTTAGTGGGCTTACATTATATTAATAATATCGATATGCTAAAATTGCAGATTATCTATTACTATTATTATTTTTATTTCTGTCTACGACTACTATCTGTGCCATTGTCGTGCTCTTACCATTTACATGTTGATTCAAATTTCAATACCAATTAGTTACTACCAGGCTACTAGAAGTTAGAAGCTGGGAAAAGTATGGCTAGGATTCTGTCCTCTATAATGCCTCTCCTCTATTCTTTATTATTTACTCAGTACTATATTTTATTTAGTTCATCGTGCCACTGGTGCAGTGCGATTCAAATGTTGTCCGTCTTTCCCACTCCCATTTGGGAGAGCGGGAGATATTCCAGGTGGATCGTTTGTGCTCTCCCTTAGCCGACCCACAGTGTCATCTGAATGTAGCCCATCTGCTACACTAATGTATACATGTACATGTATTGTATTCATACACATAGTTGTTTTTTTAAACATGTAGTTGTAGAGTTAGATAAGCGAATTCTTCTCTAACAGTTCTAGTACATCGCCTGTCTGTCCTGGGAGAGGATCCCTCCTTCATGTGGACATAGCTGACATTCCACCTGTGAACTGGTGGTCCCTCACACTCTTTTCCAGTTTGTTGTGCCCAGCTCACGTTCCAGCAGGTCACGGTTTCATAGTTTTTATAGTTTTTGCTTGTCTGTTTTTTTGAGCCATTTTCTGTCCCCGGTTAAGATTTAGCCTGTCCCCTTGGTGTATCAATCTGCCTTTGATTCTTCTGAGTTTTTGCCTTTGGATCACAGATGTTGGATTTGTTTGCCTCCACTGACTGAATTCCTCTTTGCTTTGTATCATCTCCAGCATCCTCCTTTTCCAGTGCGATCCTTGTCTTTGCTACTGAGAAGTTTCAGCGCTCTCCTGTGCAGCAGGGGGTGTATTTAACTCTTGGAGATCTCCAAATTAAATAACATTCTTATTAATGTGTGTGCTTCTAGTTTGAGTTGTCCTACTCTGAACATTTCACCAAAATAATCTATGTCAGACACTGAGTTACAATAAACTCATGACATCATCTAAATTTCTCAGTCCTTAGAAACAGTATTTTATGGCAGTCTTTAAATTATTACATTCTTAAAGAATGCTTTGATCTGTTCAGAAACCAGCATCTGTTGCTAGGTGACAGCAGGTGCTCATTTGATGTTTTCTTTTTGCATTACATAGTTTAAAGTCGATGCTTCAGATAGTAGTTACTGTAAAGTGAATATGATTATTGCCCTACAGTGGTCTTATTAAAAAGACATTTATTTAAAAAGTCAAATATGAACCTTTGATAGAGATTTTTGCAACCTTTGCAAATGCTAAAGAGAAAAGGCTGCAGTTGTCCTCCCACAAGGACCTGATTTCCTTTTTTTCGAAATGTCATGATTTTCAGCCAACATGTTTCATGTTACAAAAAAGATTAAAAGCAAATTCTTCAAACGTCTGATGACCAAATAAAATAACACACCAGCTGTAAAAGGATTGCTGCCTTGAAGAGAAAGTTTAATAACTTTTTTTTAAGATCATATTTATCACTGTTTTAACTTGTTAACTAATAGTGTTCAATCTCATGTTAATTGCACATTAAATAAAGAACTGTAAAGGTTTTAACAAATGAAAACACAGCATATGTCCTTCATGGAGCATTTATTGTGAGTTTTAAAGTTAACAAGGCTCATAAATGCCTTCATAAAATCTATATTTTACCAAAAAACAGTAGAACTCCAGGTCCATTTGTGCACCCATCAAACACATTAGAGACACCAGGAATAAAAACATTGGCGTTTCACCATGGTGTAGTATGGACATGAAGTCTGTTTAATCTTTAGTTTGAGTTTGTCCCCATTTTTCTCTTTATAATTACTTTAAAAAGACTTCACCACGCTCAGGTTTGCTCACCTGCAGCTTTGCTTTTTTTTTTTTTTTTTATCCTTTTCTTGAACTAATACAAACTGATCACAGGCATTAAAAGTGTTCAATCATCTCAGAGCAGATGACAAAGTGTCTGTAAAATTCAACAATAACCATAGCCTAGCTGTCTGTTATTCACTTTTTCTGCCTCAGAATAAACACTGCAATAATACGAATTGCCAAATAGGCTACGAGTGAGGGGTCTGTTCTTTTGAACCTTTTTATGCTTCCGTTTGGATGCTTGACACCATATTGTGCTAATTTTACTTTATAATGTTGCAATACATTTTGGCCAGAATTTAACTTTTTATATTTTAACCATGTTCTTTATTTAAATTTTTTGAACTTTGCTACAAGAATAGATGTTTTGTTTAAGAAATCTTGTTTTCTACCCTTATGACTTGGAATAAAAATGAAAAGCTTTTACAATTACAGAAATAAACAACATAATATGCGATTAATCTGTGATTTATCTTGACTTAACTATTAATGTCCTGCAATAAATTGGGTGCGATTATTTTAACAGACTTATAGAGACTTTTTGTTTGTGTATTTTTATGATGAATATTTGTTTGTTTTATCTAAAACACCCTTGTGGATTATTCCAGGAAAAATTTAGAGGTTTTCAGTTTTTTTTACTCACAACCTTCAATGCACAACAATTCTCGAGCGGTTTCTTTCTAAGATTAAAAGTATTGACAGAATAGCTTTTATTTATTTAGGTAAACATTTTCTTGTCATTGCAATGAGTAATAGTGTTTTTTGTTAACTGTTTCAACCTGTTATACGGCACAAATATAAATGACAAATTCAGATTAAATAGGTTATCAACAGTCCCTCAAGTTTCTCGCTATCTTTTTTTCTTTGAAATTTGAACTACAATTTTTGGACCTTTCTTGCCATGGATGCTTTTTGGATCTGTTTGGTAAAATTTTAACTTTAGGAAATGTTTATACCCATAATTGCACACTGGGGTTTTCAAATTAAAAACTACAATTTTCATTATTATTTTTTTAAATGTCCAAACTATCATGCATCCTTATTTTAAATATGCTTCACAAACAGTTTCCAAAATCTCAACATTAAAGGAATCCTATTCAGCATGTTTTACTATTGATACATGTTTTTATGAATTGACAAATACCTAGAAAAATGTGTGTGTTGAAAGTAAGCATGCATTTTAAAACTAACATGGGTGTGAGTTTTAAGTACACGCTGGTGTAATTTTGTGTGATATCTGGGTTTGATGTTAACAACATCTTTAAATTCATATTTACTTTGCAAAACAAACTGTTTACTCTGGTTTGATGTATCACGAAAAGAACAACTTTATCTTTTTTTTATTTGCAACTCATGCACACCCAAACACACGGATACACATGATTAATAGGAGTGGGACTTAAGATGGCAACAACAGTCATCCTCTGCAGCCAAAAAGAAAACACACTCTATTAGTCATATGAAGCAAACCATCTATCTATATCTAAATCTATGAGGAAAAATGGCAGCAAAAGAAAGTTAAACATAGACATAAAGAGAAAATCGGCTTTACAATTTCAACCAGTTACTGTCATTTCACAGGCTTCAAAAGCACACAGCTGTAAACGGCCTTGACATATGAACAGAAAAGATCCCGCTACATAAAGATGAATCCTAACTTTACTAGAGTTTAAGAGGCTCATGAGCAAGTGCTCATGGTTCAAAGCGTTAATGTGCCTGAGATCACTTGGGAACGTTAACGTGGCAAGCTGAACAGGTGTGGCAGCCACTAAACGGCATGAAGTTCCACATGCTTCGGCATACATCCGCGGTTCCCACCTGAGTGGTAATTTTAATGACTGAATCGGCTGAGCTCACAAATCAAAGGCATGTGGAGCTGAAGATTTTCAGTGAGGTGGCAAAAACAAGAGTACACATGTTCTATAAGCCAAGCAGGTGTGTGTGTGTGTGCGTTTGAGTGTGCGTCTAAGTTATAAAACAACTGAGCGAAAGACTTGACTGCCCTCTCCTGACTTAATCTGATCTTTAGGGAGCACCAAATTTTATTATAGAGGAAGCAAACATTAGACGTAAACCATTTGATATTTGAGTGAAAACAGCTTTCACTCTGAACTTCTTTTGGTCACTACACACACACTCAATTTCTTCTCTGAAGAGACACCGTGGGGACAACTGCCTCAGATTGCTGAGCTCTCTGAGAGCACACAGTGTTTGAGAGCTGCAGGAATTAATGCCACTGTATCAGTTGCCACAGTAGATAAGGCAGTGCACAGAGATGCAGCTGGTAATAATGCTGGGATCACTAGAGTGTGGTGGATTTGTCTCTTGTGTTTGTGTCTGATCATATCAAACACTTTTCACAGCAACTTCCACCTTTTAGACATAAAGCTGAGTGCACTGACAAAACCAGACTTCTGCCATTTGCTCTGCAGTCGCACAATCAAACTCACCTTGACTTTTTTTCTCATTGGTTCCTAAAGGGCACTTACTAGAAAAATAGCACTTCTTTGTTTGGCAAAGGACATCTGACATAGTTAAAACACCAACATGACTGTGCTTCACTGCCTTATATTGCTGCCGAGCTAATAGTACGTCATGAAACTAGTGGGTTCTGACTTGCATGGAACTGACATCACAAATATAGTCCACCAACAGTTGCAGGACAGCAAAAGAGATTTTTACAAAAACCGACCACGAAATGTTGTGAAATGGTTCCTGTCTCTCGTCAAGGACATATGTGAAAATCTGCATAATAATTAGGGATGCAAGGGTTTCTTCACAATTTGGTTGAAACCTCAATCTTTGGTTCATGGTTTTGTTTCAGTTTGATTTATTTTCTGTATATGACAACAACAACAACAAAAAATAGAAAAATCCTTTTTTTAAATCTTCCAAATAAGCAAGCAACAATAAAAATAAAAATTTCAGTTGACCTATACCAAGCCTGGTATATTTTTTTCTTAAATTTAGCACAATAGGCATTTGACCCGTTGACCTAATCGTAGATAGAATTGTGAGGAAAGTCAATCATTGGATCCCTACTGCATACCATTAGGTCTACAGTTTAAGTGTCAAATGAAGACCTAATGATTTGGAGTAGGGATGAAACGATTCATTTTCCCCATGATTTAATTTCACGGTTCAACGTGTGATTTGGTTTCAAACCAAGCATTGTGGCATCCCTACTACTATTTATATTATATAAACTATACTATATATATATTATACTATAAATATACTATACCATTCTGTAATATAGAATTTTCAAACATTTTTAAAAGGAAATGTGGGTTGTTGAACAACAAAATTAATGCCAAAAACTTGAATTACTTTTTTTTTAGTCAGGTTCCTATAAAATTGGGAAATTAAAAATTCTTTGGGCTTAAAACCCCAAACATCTAAACAAATTCCGTGGAGCTACTAAATTACAGTATTCTGTATATACACAATCAGAACTGGAAACAACAAAGATAAGATATTTTATACATATTTATTTATCTGTCATTTTTCAGCAATAATTTTGAAACAAAAGTACATATTTTGTGCTTGAAGATTGTAGTGTTTTCAATTTTAAATCTGATTACTTTTTTGTTTTGTTTAGCTCTCATTTAATATAATAACAATCAACTATAATTTAAAAAAATATTTCTTAGTTTTACTTAATCCATTTGAAGTCTAGATAGAAAATAAATCTAACATTTATCTATGTACCATTTCTGTTTTAGCATTATTGTGATGCCCAAGACGTCAAGTCTTCTTTAACACCTCCATGTTCATTGAACACAACTTTATCAAATGAACAAAAAAAATCTCTTGCCAAAAAACCCTCAGTTAAGGACTGCCTGTTAGGCGAAAACAAGAAAACCACACAATTTTATTGATAAAATTATTCCTTTTTTCCTCTAATAAAACTCTGAACAGGCATTGAGATTCAGCTATGTTTTCTAATAGCTTGTATTTGGGTGTTCTAGTTGGCTGGACTTTTGTGTTTGGAAGTTCCAAGCACCTTTAATGAATAATATTGAAAAAATGTGTTTGAAGCCCACACATATTCCCCCCACCATCTACTAAAAAAAAAAAAAAGACTTTTTCAAAGTTGTAAGGACCCACTCCAATGAAAATTATGTTATTAACATGTTCTTGTAGTATTTTTCTGATGATGAAGAACAACATAAAACTTAAAATTGCAATTATGACGAGAAAGGGGGATGGAGTTGCTCCGCCCCAGCGGTCCCGCCCACAACCTGAATTACTGACTAACACCTGCCCCTCTGCAGAAACTCCAAGAAAACACCAGATGTATTTTGATTTTGGCTTAAAAAAAGGCATAATCATACTTAAACGACCACTGGGAACACTTTCCAAAATAACTCAAAAGATGATCATAGTGGGTCTTTTAAGGAAACTATGTATGAAGTTTAAGTCAAAGCCCCATACAGTCACACACCTAGATGTATAAAGTATATTCTCTGCATTTGTTTTTTTTTTTTTTTTTTTTTTTACTTGTCCTGTCCAACAGCTGAGCAAACAGATAAGAGCTGAGAGCCTCTTGTATTAGACAGATTTTACTCTTACAATCGGGGGTTATAAATCATAGCGAACACAAAATGTATGTTGGTATAAGCCCCTTTTGTAATTTAAACCAAACTTTATTAATATTGATTTTTTTTTTGTGTCTTTTTTGTTGGACCGGACGGAAAAGGAAAGGGGGAAAAGGAGAGAGTTGGGGGGGGGATGGTGGATTATAGAAGTTAGAGAAGGACTACTGTGAAGGGAAGGTAGAGTTGTTAATCTACAGGCAACAAAATGCTGGAGCTTATACCCATTGCAATAGTGAGTGTTGGTCTAAAATGGGCAGGGCCTGTCCACACACTCAGCTGTTACATACCTGCCGGCTCCGAGAGTGTTCACAAACTTGTCCACATCCAGTTCACACGCACACTTGTGCATACCAACCAACACATGTAAAGCATTACATTCTGTCACGCACACTATTTGAAGGTGCAAAGGTGAGCCGACGCCTGTGCTCAGGTGAATGTTATGTTAAGCTGAAGTGGATGATGGAATGCACAAAAAAGGAGGGAGAACCCCCAGCCATCCCCACACCAAGACACCCGCCGAGGCCACAGCGCCGACCAGGGCCCGCCCCCGCACCCATACTGTGGGGTCAATGGAGGAGATCCACCCGCCAGGCAGCCCGGCCAAGCACCCAGACCAGGGCCCACAGGACAGCCACACGGGCCCCCAACACCTGAGCGCAGTGAGGTACGGAAGCGCAGAGCGCAAGGCCCAGCCCAGTCAGGAGAGCAGCCCTCCCACCGTGCCAGGTGGCCCAGCGCGGGGCCCCACCCCCGAGAGCCCCACCACCCCAGACAAGCCGCCCACCACCACCCAGGAGTTCTGGGCATCCCCCCACCCCAGCCCCGGGTACGAGCCCGGGCCCCCCACGGGAGACCCACTCCAAAGCTCCAGGCAGCTGCGGAGATCCAGAAGAGAGCACGATGGGGGTCAGCTACCCCCATCTAGAAAAGGGATGACCAAGAGAAGTGGGGGTCCCCGAAGGTGTACATTGCCTGACCAGGCTCTCCTAATGTTGTGACCCAGAAGGGGCTCGGCACCCGAGGGTATGGGCCAGAACCCGCACCACAAGGACACAGACACCCTCCAGGCTCAGATGGAATATGATCCCCCGCTCATGGACTTGCCAGAGGACAAAGGGATCCCTATCCCTGCGTGGGGAGGGGGCCGCCGGGCCCAGGAGGCCGACCCCCAGGAGACAAGGCCACCGCTGCTGAAGGCCCTGTTCCCTCCACCAGGGATGGGGTAAGGAACAGAAGATCAGTAGTCCCACCTTCCTTGTGTAATGTATTTGTGTGTGTGTTGAGGTGTGTTTCTTGTGGTTGATGGGTGTGTTTAATAAAGGGTGCAGTTAAAATTGGCGAGCAGGGCACTGAGGACATCTCCTGATTGCTTACAGGGATGTCCAATCGCCCTCTCACCAAGGAGCCCTAAATGTCTACGGTGCAGTTAAAATTGGAGGGTAGAGCACTGAGAGGACATCTCCTGCTTGCTGGCAGTGATGTCCTAGCACCCCCCCACCAAGGATCCTACGTGTCTAAGGTGCATTTAAAACCAAGAGAAGGGGGTGAAACTGTGCAGAGACCATGGGAGGGGTGGACCACTGCCAAGTGGCTCGGCCCCTCGAGGTATTCCGCAAGCACGCACCCCCTTCCAACCTAATAAGTGGTCGTATGAGGAAGGAGGGAAGGTCGGGGACAGTTACCAAACTGACCCCCGATGATGAAACAACCGTGCGGCCCCCGCGCTTGCCCCACCCAGGCGCCGGACCAGACCCCCTGCCCCCACCAGGCACCAGGTAGGCCCCGACCCCGGCAGACAGTCAAGGCGCGGCGACACCCAGGAATCCCACCCCTTAAGTTATGGAGTTAGCTATGGGAGACCAGAGAGCCCGAATTCCTTTTAAGTTATTTGAGCTCTTAGTTGACATTTTTTCCAAGCTGATATGATCCAATAGCAGATTCATGTAATGACTTACACTAATATTTTTCTTGTTTTTCCAGTTTAATAAAATTGTCTTTTTTGCTATACAAAGAGTTATGAAGATTATGGATGCTAAACTTCCCTCTGTGTCGATGGCACTCATGTCACCCAGCACACAAAGTGAAGGTGAGGCTGTGATTGAAACCTTAAGCCAGACTGATAAATCAGCACATACCTGTTGCCAGAGAGCCTGGACAGGTGTACAGAACCACAGAGCATGCATGTAATTGTCAGGTAAATTACTATCACAATGCTCACAAATGTCTGAGTTTTTGAGACCCATCTTGAACATCCTCTGTCCAGTATAGTAAATTCTGTGAAGAGTTTTGAATTATATTAGTTGTAGGTTTGGACTTTTGGTTAATTTAAAGGTATTTAGACAAATTTCTGACCAGAAGCTTGTGTCTGTACTTCTGCCTAAGTCTGCATCCCATTTTGTTGTTGGAATTGAGACTTCGTTATCTAAGTTGCATAAGAGTTTGTATATTTTGGAGAGAGTTTTATTCAATGAAAAATTAATCATAGAGGTAACTAGTTCTGGTAATTTTAAGTCATTGTCTCTGGATTTCAATGTTTTAGTAATTACAGATTTAAGTTGCTGATATTCCAAGAATTTATTTATTCCATGTTTTTCTTGTAGTTCTTGGTGTGTTATGAATCTTCCGTCTGTAATTAAGTGCTCGAGTAGTCTTATGCCCCCTGCTTGCCAAGCAGGGAAGTGCAACATTTTTCTATTTATCAGGATGTCTGGATTGTTCCAGATGGGTGTCATTTTGCATGGTAGTAGTGAAGAGTTTGACATTTTAAGAAAATCCCACCAGGCTATTAAAGTAGTACTTATATTACTACTTTGGTAGCAGTCATGTTTTTTTATTGTTGGGCTTATAAATGGTAGATCTGACAAGTTGATCTTTCCACAAAATGCCTGTTCCAGATCCATCCATGGGTTGGTTTCTGGATTGTTTTTTATCCATCTTAAGAGGTACTGCAGTCTGTTGGCAAGAAAGTAGTTATGGAAGTTAGGTAATTCTAAGCCTCCACAGCTTTTTCTAGATTTTAAAGTTTTTAGACTAATTCTTGCAGGTTTATTGTTCCATAAGAAGCTGGATATGGCAGAGTCTAATGTTTTGAACCATTTTAGTGGTGGTTGTGTGGGGATCATTGAGAACAGATAATTAACTTTGGGTAAAATGTTCATTTTTACTGTGGCTATCTTACCCATGAGTGACAGAGGCAAGTTGGCCCAGCGGGTTAGATCATCCTGTATACTTTTCAGTAATGGGGTGTAGTTTAGTTGCACCAGTTCTGATAGTTTCGGGGAGAAATAAATACCTAGATATTTGATATTGCCTGATTTGACTGGGATTGAGGTCGTTTGCTCGGCATTACCATTCAGTGACAATAAAACTGATTTGTTCCAGTTAATTGAGTAGTCTGAGATGGAGGAAAATTAATTAATAATTGTTGTTGTTTCACTAATGGAATGTTAATTGTTTAGAAAAAGTAATATGTCATCAGCATAAAGACTAATTTTATGATTACTGTCTTTTGTTGTAATTCCTTTAATGCTCTCACGCTGTCTTATTGTTGCAGCCAAAGGTTCAATAAATATAGCAAAAAGAGAGGGGGACAGTGGACAACCCTGTCTGGTCCCTCTACCAAGAAAAAACCTGTCAGAAGTCTGTTTGTTGGTTCTGACTGATGCATTTGGGTTGTGATATAATATTTCAATCCAATCAATGAAGGATTCCCCAAACCCAAACTTATGGAGGGCAGCAATGAGGAACTTCCAGTTTACTCTGTCAAATGCTTTTTCAGCATCCAATGAGAGTATGGTTGTTTCCTGGTTTTTAATAGTGGCAAAATCTATTATGTTAACAAGTCTGCGGACGTTATCACTTGAGTGTCTACCTTTGATGAATCCAGTTTGATAATGATGAATTATATGAGGAGTGATTTTTTCCATTCTCTGCGCGAGTGCTTTGCAAATAATTTTTACGTCTGCATTGATTAGAGAGATGGGGCGATAGCTTGAAGGAATTATGGGATCTTTTCCTGATTTGAGAAGGAGGATTATGTTAGCTGAATTCATGAGAGGTGGCAGTGATTGGCTTTCCTTGATAAAAGTAACCATTTTATAAAAAGTTTGTGTTACATATTCTCTGCATTTGAACCATCCCATAGGGGCGCTGCAATCATGGCTTGAAAAAAACCCAATAATTTTGTAGAAATTTGTCCTATGTCTAACCCTAAACCTCTACTGTGTCCATGTGTAGTGTTTAACATGCTTGTGGTGCAAACATGTCTTTATCCATCAGGAAAACCACCCAAAAGGACAGCCAAACACACTTAATTTAAACAGCATTTCCTACCTTGAGCAGTTACTGCACGAGGTAAGCCAGAATCACATGATATCTCTACACGCACTAAGGAGCTGTGCTTGTGTGAGGTGGGGCTGTTCAGATGGTTGGATCAGTTTTAATCAAGGGGAGAGCAACAAGAAAAAAAGCATGTGCTCAACTAAACAAAAGAGCCTGGAGCAGGGCAGAGAAGTTCATGGACAAGAGGCAGAAAAACCAAACAAACTGTGAGATACATACAGATGAAGATCTCTGCAGGATGCTGAGGTACAGCATGTGTGACAAAACATAACATGTTTACAAATGAATAGGCTATTTTTCAAGGCTTGTGCTATTACGTTGTCTTAGCGAGAGGCGGCCAAGAGAGCTTAAATAGAAGGATTAGCTGAAAACAACACTGACACTTTGGCCTGTGTCTGCATGAGGGAAGGAGAAGGAACTGTAAACTGTTTACAGGGAAATGCAGGCTAACTGCCCCGCACGCCTGTATCTGTGTGTGTGTATGTATGTTTACAATGCAATATTGTGGTTTTTTGTGATGGGTGGACTCTTCTCTGATTGAGACCAAATCAACCCAGTGTGCACACAGAAAAAAAAAAAAAAAAAAACAGCTTACAGCTGAAGAACCGACATTGATGCTAAAGTGATTGTACAATGTGCATCAAACATCACACACCGAATCACAATCTCAATGTTAGCTTGTTGACTGTATAAGAAAACTGGACAGAGTGAGTGTGATGTTACTTATAGAAAATGGCTTACTTCTGGCTCCAACCAAATGAAGTAACTTTAGTTGCCATTTTTTCGCGATACGGACATTGTCGTGTTTGAGCCGGAAATCATCAGTTAGCAGTGATTTGTCAGAGTCAACATTTCTACCACTCTCTCCAATCAGGAATGAGCTTGTTAGAAGTCCACATACCTACCATTTGAAAGGAAGCTTGGAAGAATCTGTCAATCAAACACTTCAAACAGTCAACATGAGATTAAGTACTTTTATTGAGGCATGTGTTTGGTCAGTAATATAACTTCAATGACTTGCACTACAGAAAAAAAAATTGGGAAAAAAAATAAGAATTAGCAGGAACATGTGAACAAATGGTTGTTTTGACAAAGATGACTGAGTAATAGTTATTTCTCTATAAAAGTCTATGGAATTTCAGCGTCTTGTAACCATAAGGTACTTCCTGTTTGGAACGCCAGGAGGGAGGGGTCACTCAGTCCAGTTCTTATGTACAGTCAGTGGTCTGGATGCAGCTCCTGCCTAAGAGAGTCCCTTCTTTCAGTATTCCTTCTTGAAAAAACACAAATTTGAGCTTAATGCATCTAAAATCTTATTACAAAAATTTTACAGCTTTTTAAATTTTTCTAAAAAGCCGTTGACTATGAGTTTGACTATCAGTCACGCTTTAGTAAGCAGAACGCGTTTTTTTTTTTTTTTTTTTTACTGAACTCAAGAAAATATAGCATGTTTTGATGCTCAGCTGCTTCTTTCATTGTCAGTAGCTCAAACCAGCAGCACGCAACTTTTTGTTATGAAAGGTGATCTCTCAGAGAAGCACATTAATCTATAATATAGTAAAGTAAATTGAGGCTTGTTTGGTCAGTTACACAAGAAATAAAAATTAAATAACTAAATAAAAAACTGTGTAATTTTCAAGGACATAGTTTTTGCAGAGCAGCAGTAGTTCATTATAAATTTACCTTTGAACTGTGGATGCAGCTGTTTGCATAGAGTAAGCCCACCCCCATATCCCATCATCCATCTGTTTATATGCTCTCCTATCTTAAGGAGCCTTACAACTCTAGCGTAATATTACTGATGCAACAAAAATGACGATCAATATTAGAGGTGATACTGTATCAACCCTTCATGCTATGCAGCCACAAGGGGACTCCCTGAGTCTCTAACCCAGATAAAATACAGGGTTGTGTAGGAAGGGTCTCTGGTGTAAAAATCTCTGTCAGAACACCTGGGCTAATCAATGAAAGTTGATTTGGGATTTGTGAAAACTGATGTGGGATCTGTGGTGACCCCTGACAGGATGTGCTGAAAGGCGAACAATATCTGAGCCAACATCCAGCCGTAGTTTTGTGCTTGTGGCCCGCCGATTGTAGCCCCTACGTCACTGCTACTAGCTTTTCCAATGACATTTTTTTCACCTGCTGTTGCTTCACACGATTTGAATAAAGAAATACACTGGAACTCAATTTTAAATGTATTTTTCTTTATAGACGTCCTCCATCATGAGAAAAATGCCACAAGAACATGTTAAAAACACCAAAAGCAAGATTTTCAAAGGAGTGGGTCTTGAAATGAACTTCTAATTTTAACCATGTGTTTTACAACTGCAACTAATAAACACAAATGATTCCACTTTGTTAAACAAAGTCTGTTACTATCAATAAAAAACCTTAGTAAATCCTAAATAATGTAAAAAAAAAAATCAAACTTTTATGCATAAAATTATTTGTTGGATGACTGCATTTTTTATACAAGAACAGATCATTTAAGGTACGGTTGGAGGATTTGACCATTTAGGGCAACTGTGGTACAGAAGTAGAGTGGTCAACCTGTGATTAGGAGATCGCAGGTTTGGTTCCTGCCCTCCCTGCCCATTTGTTGAAGTGTCCTTAGGCAAGACACTGAACCCTCATTGCTCCTGGTGGTTATAGGTTGGGGCCAGTGTTTAGCAGTGAAGCCGCCATCACTGTGACTGTGTGTGCATAGATTAATGGGACTGTGACTGTAAATTACTTTGGGCTTTCTAAGAAGGTGGTAAAGCACTATAAAAGTAAACATAATTTACTATTTACCATCAAGCTCGTCTCAACAAAAATGGTAAATGGTGTACACTTGTATAGCGCTACCTTCCTTGAAGGCCCAAAGCGCTTTACAGTCACAGTCCCATTCACCCATGAATGGGGGCTCCGCTGCTGAACACTGGTGCCAACTTTCCACCAGAGGCAATGGGTTTGATGTCTTTCCCAAGGACACTTCGACACATGGGCAGGAGAGGCAAAAATCGAACCTGCAGTCTTCCAATCAAGGTCGAACGCCCATGGCCACCCCAAAATTAGTCCTTTGTACCAAATCACTGGTACCTACAGGTTAAAATGAAGATCGATTCTATTATAACACACAGCTGGAGAAAGAAGCTAAACAAATAATCAAGTTTAGACAATATGTAAAGTAAATTATACACATATGTGGGTTTGGGGAAAAAAAGTAAATAACAATGTACTTTCCTTAGAGAGAGTGAAGGTGTCTGATTGTACAGAGAGAGTGGCTGTGTTTGATAATGGTTTCCATTAACCTGGGCTGAGTGGAAAGACCTGTGAGACTCTATTCATCTCTAGCTCTCTCTCCTGTCTCCCACTCTGTCACAGCCATCAGGCTGTAAAGGTGGACAAGCGGGTCAACCCTTTATTAAAAAATCCAGATTATCCAAAACATTCGGCTTATCTAAACCATTAGATGTGCTTCTGTGTGGTCTGTGAAGTGCAGATGAAAAACATGGCCCTTCGTGTACTGAGAGCCTCTAACTTGAGTACCTGAATGCAATTTACTTTCAACATGAAAAGGGATTGCAAGCAAGAGAGCAGAGAATAAGGTAAAGGAAATGTGGCAGACAGCTGGAAAAAGACTGAGGGAGCAGAAAAAAGACCTTTCCTTCAAGAATCCCACTCTACCAAGAGCACTATTCAAGGAATCATCTGTAAAGCAGCAGAACAAGGATGTTGACATGTACAGCAATGGTCAGAGAAAGAGCATGTCATGCCGCAGTGAATAGGAACAGAGTAAGTAGTGCAGCAATTATTTCAGAGAAGCCATTAATGGCCCGGGTGGCTTTTTTAGACTATTACAGCAGATGACTAATGGACAACCTGGTTTTCTTGTTTGATCAGATCATATGTTTACTGCTTCCAATTGTACAGAAAAAGATGCGGAAGACTGAATATGTACAACAGAGTTTTCAGAAAGCTAAAACAAGGTTGTGCACCTTTCATAGTACCTGTTGTTACTATATTGGTTAATGTGAACATTTTTTTTCCACCATGTCCAACATAACCCAAGGGAATCTAGTTCCAACTATTCTTTTTTCTCTCAGGTGAAATTATTAGTTTATCAGCTAAATGTATTCTGTAGCATTGACCTTACTACAGTTTGATATAGTTCACAAAAGGGCTGCATAGTGGGGCAGTGGTTACCGCTCTCGCCACACAGCAAGAAGACTAGTTTGAATCCCGGCTGGGACCTCTCTATGTGGAGTTTGCATCTTCTCCCTGTGAATGTGTGGGTTTTTCTATAGGCACTCCGGTTTCCTCCCACAGCCAAAAAACACATTTCGTTGGTTACTCTAAATTGTCCCTGTGGGAGGGATTGTGTGGCCCTGTGACAGACTGGCCAGGGTGAACCTCATCTTCACCCAACAGTAACCAGGACAGCCTCCAGCAACCCCATGACACCAAAAGGGATCATGTGGGTTAAAATGGATGGATAGATAGTTCATACACCAATCAGGAGTGAGTTTGTTGGAAGTCCACACCCCTTTTCACTTGAAAACACTCGGGAGAATCTGTCAATCAAACGTTTCAAACATTCAACGTGGGGCCAGCAGGAACCATATACTTTTATTGACGCTTCTGATTGGTCAGTTTGTAACTTGAATAATATGCAATAAAGAAATAGTATCATGAAAAAAATAGCATTAGCAAGAATATGTTAAAAACAGGAAGTAGAGCACGAATGATGCTTCTGACAGATATAACTATGTAATAGCTGTTTATTTCTTAACAGAAGTCAATGAGATTTTGGCTTCTTGGACCCAGAGGCTATTTTTTATTTGGAATGCGAGTGGAGAGGGATCACTCAGTCCAGTTCTCCTTTACAGTCAATAGTTTGAACTTACACTTTATTCAGCTGAAAATGCTTCTCACATATGATATGTAGCATGACAAATAGCTCCACTCCTATTAAAACTCTCCTCAATTTTGTACTGCCCTGGTTGGGAATCCTAAATATACAGGCAAGCACAAAAAAAAAAAAAAAGCCAAAGTGAGGAGGCTGAACAAAACCGTTGGAGCACAAGCACCCCTACAAGACTGCTAAGTGTCTACTGGTACGTCACCTTTCTATTTCTTCATACCAACCCCTCTTTTTCCCATCCATAAAGCATGATTTGGCCCTACCATCTATCCAAACCCACATGTGGAATTGTTTGAAGATTTGGAAACAAAGCAATGGAACCCTTCCCAGTTTATGCACTTAAAGTCAAGCAAAAGTGATCCATAACTCCAAACTACTTGGCCAAAGGTAAAGCTGAATACCAAAAAGTAACCACTAAAAGTTGAACTCAAAAAGCAGCCAGATTCACCGTCAGATTTAAAGTAAAATCCATACTCAACCCCCAAGCTGTTAGCCTCATATTGCCTCTATTCTTCAGAACTTACGACACCTTTCATGTTTTCTAAATCAAGCCCATTACTGTCAGTTTTCGGTGAATCTCTTCTCATCTTCCCAGGATGGTGGATCGTCATCCAGCTCACTCTGCTGGTGCTCCAAGATGTGTACCATCACAGACTGCAAAATTTGGTGGATTGGTTGGAAAACACCAGACTTTCTTTTTGCCTTAATTGTCAAAATGACAAGCTGCCTTTTGTTTTTATGCTATTAATTTGGAACCTTTCTTACCTTTCTTTGCATATAATCTGTTGTTTTTTTGTCTCATTTTATTATTTTCATTATTTCACAATTTTTCTAAGTATTTTTATGCTTTAGTTAAAGTTCACTGAATTTCCTAATTAATAAATAACACCACATGAGTATCTATTCATTGTTTGGCTTTGCCTCTCCTTGCTTTTTGTTCATGTCAGACTCACAGTTGAAGTAGCAGTCACAACGACTTAATAACAAAGCCGATGTCATATGCATCTAACACAATGACACGCAGGTCAAGCACAAGTATACACAAGCTCAAACACATTTGACAACTCATGTATGTTGAAATGACACCCCCTTAGCACTTTATAGCCCCTGCTGTTTGCCCCTGGCATAGCTGTTGGGAAAGTTCAACATCATAGACATAAATAAAGACATGGGGAGAAACTTAGTGGGATACTAAGAAAAAAAGAGGTATGATGCTCTGAATTAAACATGTTTGGATAGTGAGAGGAGATGAGGAAATACGGCATGTGAGTCAACATGTGCATTGGCAACTATTCATGCATTCTTAAAGCCCCACTCCGATCATGTTTTGGTCTATTTTAAATGTATTCCCCGGAGTTAATTATGATCATGCATTTTTTAGCCAAAATTACAACAAAAAAAACCTGTGTTGTTTTCTAGGACTTATTTTTATTTTTTTATTTATTTTTTGCGGCAGCAGAGTGAATATTTCCTTATTTCCCGTCATCACTTTGTTTACACACTCTCCTGCTAGCATACATCCCCTCACCACCCCATTCTAACAATACCTGAGCAACAAAAATGGCAAGCAATATCACAATTCTCCAGCCGTACAGTTTTGAGTCAGATGCCAGTTTAGACGAGGAGAAAAAAGACGTACATGGATCTAGTCGCCTACAAGCGGATGCATCATGTGAAGGAAGCAGAGAGCTTGCCGCTTGCTGATTGTATTTGTGACATCACAAATACTACCTTTTTCAAACTGCATTTTTTTTCAACTGCTCCTGATTCATCACAGTTCGAATAAAAAAAATACTCAGATATTCCAATTTAAGCTTAATTTTCTAAAAATATTATCAGAGAAATGCTACAATTTCATGCTAAAACACCAAAAGCACAATTTTCATCGGAGTGGGTCTTTAACAGAAGCTTTCTTTAAGGCTGTATTGATTACATTGTCAGCTCAATAAAAGCATAGCAAAAGCTTACCTTTAAATCAGAGAGGTGGCAGCAGCAGCACATGGAAAAAAAAGAAAGTGGGAAGTCATGATTTTAGCAATTACCAACCTACATTTCCCTATATTATTCTTATATTATTCTTTTAAAGGTGGTTATGATTGAAAAGAGCAGGGTTAACATTTCAGAAGAGCCGCTTTGGTAGAAGATAGTTCTGAGAAGAAGGACACACGTAATTAGAATGTGGCAAGTTGGTTGGTGGGTGGTAGAAAAGGGGAGGGAGATGTAAAGGAGAGGGACAAGGAGAATGGGCCCAATGGACGAAAAGTGACTTAACTAAAGCTGGCTGGGTAAGCTTGGTATCTGCTGGCTGGAGTTTTTTCCCTGCCTGCCTTTGCGACAGCAGCTCAGATGCCAATCAAATTAGTGCCCATTTGAAGCTTGTTTGGCTGTGTCATTTGCAATATCCCCTCTCTACCTGTGATGTCGTGACACAAGGGGGAGTGACAGAGGGAAAAAGGGGGAGGAAGGCAGTCTCTTTACTGCAGTCTTTCTGCGTGAATGTCATCTGCCCACTTATTGTGTGTTCCGGTGGGACTGCGAGAAGGAGGAGAGGAGGAAGAGAGGAGATCCTTCATTCCGTGAAGTGGCTCACTAGAACATGCAAATAGAGCAGCAGCGTCAGGGGACAGGCTGGCGCGGGTTTTAATGGAGTTGGGGTAAACTCATTTTACAGCAGAGAGCCACAGAAGAGAGGGATAATAATATAGCTATGTATGTGCATGTGTGTGATGTGAGCCGGATATGAGCGAGATAGTATTTATGATGATACTGTACTAGGAAAATACTTAGAAATGTGAAAAAAAGTGTCAGCTAAAGCCTAAATTTCATTTTTGGTGCTCCTTTTTTAATTTATAATTCTCTTAAAGTCCTACTCCGGTCCTCTGATGTATTTTAAACAGGCTCCCAGTCATCTTTTGATTACATGTTTGCTGTTCTTTGCTAAAACCAAAAAAAAAACATAGAAAATGTTTTCTAGGACATAGTTTCAGCAGAGCAGCAATAGTTAATTAGAAAGTCACTTTTGAGTTGTGGGCGGGAGTGTTGGTGTGGAGCAAGCCTGCTAACACTTCCCACCGTCCCTTTCTGAACACTCTCTCCCACCAGCTTACAGCCCATCACAACCCCAAGCCAACATTAGAAGTGCAACCAAAATGGCAAGCGATATTGCAGCTATCAAGCTGAAAAGTTTTGAGCCAGATCTCGGCTCGCACAAGGAAAATGAAGGCATACACGGGTCTATTTGCCTGCAAGTGGATGCATCGGAATGGACAGGGGCAGGGAGCTTGTGGCCTGCCAATTGTAGGTTTTATGTAACAATAATGAGCTTTTTCAAATGGCTTTTTTGTCTGCTCCTGGTTTAGCATGATTTAAATAAAGAAATACTCAAAAACCCAATTTGAATCTTAATTTTCTTTACAAATGTCCTACATTATAAGAAAAAAGGCCACAAGAACTTGATAAAATCACCATCTTCTTTGGAGTAGGTTTTTAAGGCTTTTGCTGATTGTTTCTCTAAAACTCGATTTTGTTACCACACCAGAAATTTCAGTGAGGAAGCAGATTGTATTGAATGATGCTATTTGAAAGTAATTTTCCAACTTATCAAGACACAGAGCCCCTTAGGGCTCCAGGGCCTAGCTGCACATGTAAAGACTGAATGTGGGGGGTCGTGCCTGCCATGGAATTTAAATGTGGTAAAATTTTCGAAATGATGCAATTGCTAAGAAGGTTGATGAGCTAATTTCTGAGTTGCATCGCACGCACACACCCCTACACACAGATCTTTGACACACAAAACCGGGGGGAGGGTGGAAGGGAGGGCCTGTCACTTCTCTGTTAGTGACTCCTTTTATTTAATGCCAGTCCTGTCACAACAAGACAGGAACAGAATGAAGTGGATCACCTACAGGCACCACACCTCATCTGGTCTGTCTTTCAATGCTCACCGATCTGACTGAGCACAGACAAGGAAATGACATAGTGTGGTTCACATCAAACCAAGATTTCTGCCTGAACAGGGTTGAGGACAGTAAATTCTCGGTCTCTTCTTTCCCCGTGGAAAGACTTTTAGAGGCTTTGGGATAGTCGAGGAAGCAAAGAATGGCAGCCATATGGACAGAAGGAGTAGCAATCACTGTCTCTGTTTGGGTAAATTACCTGAGTTGATTTCAGTCCAATCTGTCTTTGAGTCTCCAGAGAGGGGGAAAAAGCATGCATGTGCGTCAATGTAGGAACACACACACGAAAAACCACTGTGCATCTCTAGATGGCTGAGAAAAACAGACATATTTCCTTTGCAAATGACTACATGCCTGGTCTACGCTTCTCCTCTCCATCATCAACTTCAAATTTCCTAAATGCATTATTAGGAAGGTATGACTTGGAACACATGTGCTTTTGGTTTGTTTGTTGCTTTACTGCAGAAATACCTGAGAAAGAAAGAGGGAAATAAATGAAAAAGGAAAGGAAAAGATTAAGTGAGGGAGGAAAAAAGAAAAGTTAATGTCAGGATGTGCCCCATAATGACTAGTATAAGCTCTTGTGGGAGCTTCCCCTCGCACCAGTTCCAGAGAGGGCAGCTTGATTGGGGATAATTGGCTAGCCTTCACTAGCGGTTAGCATCCAGGCGTACAGACAGGGAAGGGCACAATGGCTTGCCACACACACATTTACTCTCTTCTTTAGTCTTTATACGCACACACATATTATATGTATACATGTTATATAATTATATTTTTATTTATGCACATATTGACAGACCGCAGGATTTGTGTGTGAGAAATTCTTTATTTGTGACTTGTGTCTGCCTATTTGTGTGTAACTTTGGATTTGTGCGCACGCAGTATTTGTTTTGTAACTCACATAATACACAATATATGTGCCTGTGTGTACTTGCAATTGTGTATTCACATGTACCATCGAATATCAAAAACGTACAAATTTCCAATGCCATTTACACACGCACAATTTGAAATAAAAACAGCTTAAAACTTACTACGAATTCAAAATGGCTTCTATGTATACAGATTTTGAAAGAGTATGCCCCAATTCCTTGATCCACACAGAGAAAACCACATTTATGCACAGATCGGAGTGCATGAGGGGTTGTGAGACTCTTTTCACTTCTCCAGATTTGTGGGTAGATGATGCATTTAAATGCTGCCAGAATGCTGGGTCATCAGACTTTTCCTGTCAGCCGCTTTGAATTTAGATTGTGAGTACAATATAGAAAAACATAGATACACACACAGATGTGCCTTGATAATTAGGATTAAAAAAAAGTTTAAATATGCGTTTTTTGATGTAAAACGAATGGAAAGAGAGAGAGTTGGATTGAAATTTCCAATATTTGTTTAATCCTACTCTGATCATCTTTTGACCTATTGTAAAAGTGTTCCTAGTGGTCTTTTAATTATGATAATGTCGGTTTTATCTAAAAAAAAAAAAAAAAACCTGTGTCGTTTTCCAGGAGAAAGTTTCTGTAGAGTGGTACTAGTTATAGTAAAAAATGTACTCTGAGCTTTGGGCGGAACTCCTGGTGCAAAGTAACCCTGCGCTTATTTTCCATTATACCTTTGTTCACACTATCTTCGTCTTGCTTACAGCCCCTCACAACCCAAAGCTAACATTAATGGAGCAGCAAAATGGAGAGAAATGTCGGAGCTATCCAGCCATACAGTTTTGAGCCAGATACCATGTCAGACGAGGACAAATAAGATGTACATGGATCTGTTTGTCTACAAGTGGATGCATCGGAGTGGAGCGGAGCAGGGAGCTTGTGGCCCGCCACTTGAGGTTTGAATGTAGCAACTACAAGCTGTTTCAAACTGACTTCTTTTTGTCTGCAGAAATCCCCTGAAACACAGTTTCATTATTATTATTTTTATTTATAAGTCTTCATTCACGAGAGAAATGCAACAAGAACATGTTAAAAAACACAAAAAATGCAATTTTCATTTAAGTGGATCTTTATCTATTTTTGGTAGAATTTTTTCAAATAATACCAATTTAAGGATAGTAAATAATCTACAACATATTCTCTTTCATACAAAATGAAAAACTTTTAACACATTCCTGCAAGGCACAGCAAACATTTAATAGGTGTGCTAAGCTGCATTTCCCCTTTCAATTAATCAAGATGTAAAAGCAAACTGCTGGCCAAGATGAGAAGAGGGGCTCATTAAAAAAGGCAGTATTTGAAGTTGAAACCTATTGCACAAAGAAGCACACACTTTTTCATCAAAGACCCTGATCCAAAGAGCTGTCCTTTGCCTTCTGTCTCCTGTGCCAAGTGTTAAAGGTGTGTCGACCAAACAAAGAGACACTAAAGCTCTTTGAGGGCTGGAAGTACCTATAAAACTAGCATGTTGACAGCATCCAGTAACAGAATACTTTGCAGAAGTAGTCTGGGACAAACAAGCCAAACAAGTGGTTAGAAATAATGTTATATTATTTAAAAATCATAATGGTTTTTATGAAAAACAATGAACGAGATGATAATTAAAGCTAAAAAAAGATCATTTATTAAAACCTTTCACTGCATTGAGTCTGATGAGTCATCACAAGTAAACATTTGTTTGTGTCAACATAACTCTGAATGAATACAACATTGTATTCATCACGAACAGTTATGTGTATGATATCGAAGTGAATTTTTACAATCAGATCTGAAAAGGCAGGCCAAAAATGCAGCACACACATTCAGCTGGGCCCGAGGCCAACGACTGAAACACAGAGATACTGAAAAAGCACATCAAACAAAGTGAAACATTTTTATGTAAACTCAGAGTTCTCAGGATGAGCCCGCATTTTAATAGAGATGCACAGTGGGATGACAAGTTGGTTTGCTGGCTTGGAATTGACAACAAAGGAAGTTGGCTGTAGTTCCAACCCTGTAACATTGTCTACTAAGCTACTGTAATAACACACATCCTCGTTTCTGTAATCAGTAAGAGTTCACAAAGAGCTTCCTCTGACAATAGACACACACAGATTGGACGCCTTAATAAATTAACAAACTGATGTAGCCACACCCTTCACTTCAAGAGCTTTTGAGGAGGTGGACAGAATGTGAGGCTGGAGAGGAGAAGGGACTCGGGGGGGCTGCTTTGAATGGCAGGAAATCCCTGAGATGTTTTCTGTACTCTGCCACAACATAAGATCTTGCTAAGGTGTTGAGGATGAGACAATGTTTAGGACACAGTGCAGAATGCAAATATTTTTTCTTTCTGTTGTTCTTTCTACCTTTCTTGAAATCATTTCTGTTTCTGCCTTTCTTTGTTGCTGTCTGATGCTTTAAAATCAAGTTAGTCACACAAACGTGTGCACACACACAAACACACATAAACATGTCTCTCACAAAAGACTTTCCGCAGCCACATGTCCTGGAGGAGGAGGCCGACATGCCCTTTCACATAAAACAGCACACGCATACACACACATAGTGGTAGTGGGCAGGGGAGTGTCCCTGAGCAGGAATGTGGAGGAATGATAAGTTGTGGAGGTGTCAGGGGAGAGACCCATGCTGTTACAGCCAGACACCTACAAACACTCCACCCTGCCTCCAACTCCTCCCGTGGTTTATTTTCTTACTTTCTTATTCACTTCCATTCTTACTTGTACCATGAACTCCTGCTTAAGCCCTTTGATTCTTGCTATTTGGCTTTGGGACTAATATCTAATCATTTAATTTTGTAAGAATTGTGCTTTAAAGGATCATTTTTCCAGCTTTAGGATCTCTTTTTTCTTTTTTTAAAGAAGAATCATTGGATCATTGTCAAGTATCCAAGTTTCAAGAGGGATTTGTCTGTAAATTAAGTAGGATATCTACTGACTGATCATTGTCCTATAAACGCAGTTTCATACAGAATAACTGGAATGTCACACAATATAATTGTCTGATTCCAACCGCAAACATATTCCTAGTTGTAATAGTAATAAAAATAATAAACTCAGCAGTTTAAATCATAAAAATAGCTCATTAGAGTGTTCACAATAACTCCTGACCTTGTTTGCAGATTTTAAAAAGCAGATTGATACAGTTAAAACCCACATAAGTGTAACGTAAAAAAAAAACAAAGTCCAAAACCACTACACATTAGCCTCGTTAGGTATTTACAGTAACACCACACCTTGCTTGCATGTGAAAAAGCAAACTGATATCGTTAAAACAAATGTTACGTGTCTAAGCTAACTCCCAATCTTGTTAGTCACATAAAAAAAACAAGACAAAAACCAACAATACTATGCGTTATCTGCATTAGCGTTTTCACAAAAACACCCAACTTTGTTTGTAACATGTGAATAAACAGATTGATACCGGTGGAACAAATGTTACGTGACTATGCTTACTCCCAACCTTGTTGGTAACACATAAAAAAAAAAAAAAAAAAACCACAGTCTGATTTTGCTGCACGTTATCCATATTCACAATAACATCAAAACTTGTTTGCAACACGTGAAAAAACAGACTGATAGGCCTATTGGTAAAACAAATGTTATGTAACTACCGTATATCTTCTAATAGTAGACCGACCATTTATTCCAAAAATGTTGCAGCCGACTATATACAATATACCGAGCTATATTGATTTCCAACTGATTTTACAAAATAATGTGTATTACCACCATCTGCAGCAAATTAAGTGATTGACAATTTTCCCATTGTGTTTGAAAGTTTCCTTTATTTTCCCTTCTTTTTTGATCATCTAATTTTATACAAAATACTAAATGATGTTACTTTAAAAGAAAAAGCAGGAGTTGGTAGTTGTTTTTTTAAAATACTTTGGTCAAATGACCATTAGAGATAAAAATACAACAGCTTTTTTTAGAACCATTTATGATCAACCAAACATAAGACTACAGGGTTTCGCCGAATAAGGAGGAAAAAAGTCTGCTATCATTTCAAGATTTTCCTTTATACTGACATCCCTGGAATAACATTCCAAATGGAGACTTGCAAGAAGCTGTCCTGTATCTGTAGTATTTGAATGTCCTCAGGTAACCACAACTATGTCTGGAAAAAAAAAAAAAGTTAAACGCTCCTGTCTTCAGCTTCATGGGGAACAGTAATTAATGACCCCCATCCAGACCATTATCTCTTTCTGCTGCTGCCTGCACAGTTTGAAACTGAAAACTTTCAGGGAATGGTTTATCATGGTACTGGATTACATGAGGTGATTTTAGACTCCAGGACTTAAAATAATGTGAAGTCTTGTCATTGCGCCAATAATTTTGTTTGATTGCATGAATACTTAATTCTTAAAGCAAAATATGGCTTTGTCAAGGTTTTTGCAATGTCTACCAAAGAAGAAGAAAGTAATCTTTCTAGAGCATGAAGATGAGGTGCTTTGAAAGTGTGGTTTTGGCAAGTGGCGTGTTGCCAAGTCGGCATGGTGTCACCTGAGGTTCATGTTATTTATCAGCCAATGTCCTTATGAGAAAATCTATCTCTGATCTTATGTTTTCTGCACATGAGGAGGAGTAATTATGAGCATTAGAACTTCAGTCACTGAGAGGTGACGTGCTGAGACCTGCATCCCTGGAGGACCAAGCTCCCTCTTGCTTCGTTGGCCTGTTGTCACACCCCACCCTGCTCCAGATAGAGAAGAGTGTCTGAACAGGCGCGTTTACAAGTGCTCCTCTTCCTCCTACAGTTGGGTAAATTATTTCAACAGGAAGCAGTTATTGTAGAGGTCAGATTAAAATGCCCCAACGAACGCAGGGACTTTAATGGATGGACACCCATCAGTTCTGGTAATTTCTATCTGGGCAGTTTTTTTTTTGGACACTTTAACAAAGACACACACGGTGACAGGTTAAGTCTTTGTCAAGCTCTTTCAACAAGACTCTGAGCAAATAATAACACTGCTAGGTCTGAGCATTGCCTGAAGCATCCCTTTTAGCCCATCACAACCTAAGTGGGTGGAAGAACTGCTATGGCTGAGAAGAGGAGACCAGCGTGAAGTAATTGTCCAGGCTAGGTGGAGTGGTTTCCAAATGGGAGGAAGAGAGAGACACGGCTGAACAGGCAAATGTATAGACAGACGGGTTTATTGTCGCAGTGACAGGCCCTCCATTCCACCGCTGCAGTCACCTCTTCAGAGTCATCAGCAGGGATCAGTGAAGCCCCATTGACCACAACACGGAAAAATTAGAGGGTTGCAACTGACAACCGTCAACACCGGGATCTGGATGACGTGACAAGAGACAACCCCCCCCAAAAAACTCAACTACAGAGAGTGAAAACGTTGGGGGAGGGGGGTGTGGAGGAGGAAACCAGCTCCGTTTCTATGCAACAATTACCAACCAAACTCCCAAGGGAGTGAAATGATATAGGCGCTCTTTTTTTTTTAATGCAGTGTTAGGTTCACAAACCAAAACCTCTTAAAGTCTCATTCCAATCTTTTGAGTTATTTTAAAAGGATTGCCGCTGGTCTTTTAGGATGTATTCAGACTGGAAAAGTCCATTGGTCTGGACCGAGTCCAATTAATTTGGTCGGGATCAAGTCCAGAACCTTGCGTCTTGATACGTGCGCTTTCATTTTGAAGCCTGCCGTTTTGTCCAGTTGTTCCGAGCACAGAACCTATTCAGATTGAGAAAATCTCAGAGCAAACCAAACTTCAGTTTCATTGGAAACAAACCAAGACCTCCTAAAAAAAATAGGTCCAGGCTGTTTCTGGTCCTGGACCAGGGTCAACATGGGTGTTTTCAGACTGAAAATGTGTCTGGATTATCAGGGGGAACAAACTCTGGTTCACTTTATATGAACCAAATGTCGGAATACACCCTGAATTATGTTTATGCCGTTTTTAACCAAATTTTTTTTTTTTAAGTTATCTTTTCTAGGACACAGTTTGTGCAGAGCGGCAGGAGTTCATTAAAAATGTGCCTCTCAGTTGTGATTGGAATTGTTGGTGCAAAGTAAGCCCACCCCATTTCCCATCATCCACGCGTGTTTACACGCTCTCCCCCCAGTTTACAGCTCCTCACAACCCCAACCTAAGATAAGCGGTGCAACAAGAAAGGCGAGCAATTAAGAGCTGTACAGTTTTGACCCAGATGCCAGTTCGGACAAGGAAAACAAAGACATAGATGGATCTATTTGTCTGCAAGTGGATGCATCAGAATGAAGCTGAGCATATATATATAGATATATATCTATATATATATAGATATATATATATAGATATAGATATATAGATAGATAGATAGATAGATAGATAGATAGATAGATAGATAGATAGATAGATAGATAGAT
>BSAI01000119.1:9062473-9270577 GCA_036245035.1 Adrianichthys oophorus | reverse complement strand
GATAGATAGATAGATAGATAGATAGATAGATAGATAGATAGATAGATGTGTGTGTGTCCTCCATTATGAGAAAAATGACACAAGAACATGTTAAAAACACCCAAAACACATTTTTCATTGAAGTGGATCTTTCACAAAATGTTGTTTAAAAGGGCTCTTGTTAATATCACTACAAGTGTCAGTCTTGAGTCACCTTTGGCTGCTTGCAGAGATGAAATAAACTTACAATTCTAATTTTTAATAGATCACTATTTTGATCATAGCTAAGAATCTTCTTGAGATGTTAGATTCTTCACCTCAGAGGTGCCTGTGGAGAGAGGTAGTGGGGTGGAGCATGTAGGGGGAAGATTGAGAAAGTGAATTGCACTGACAAGCCAAAACACCATCATGTTCTCCTCCTTCACAAACATAAATACAGATTGCATAGGATGGGGCACATCTGAGCCATGCACTCTGTCTTTTATTTCCCCTCCCTCCCTTCTCACCTCCCTCTTGAGGGGGCGCTGGGGAACATTCCTCGGCTCTGGGCATTAATCCCCTACAGCTGGGCCCCCTACTCCCTGATTCCCTCCCTCCTTCCACTCCTCCTTTATCTCACTCGTCTGCTCCGTTCTTACCCCAGCTGGCCCTTCCACGCTCAATGCATTTTTCACAAGCAACTCACAAGTGACACAAGTAAAACAGACTGTCTCTGTCCTTGGACATCCGCACACCCCGCCGTGGCGACACATACACACATGGTGACGGGCTCACAAATACACATGTAAGGCGTACACCCTACAAAACCTTTCACACAAAGCTTAGATTGGCTGGAATCCTTGTTAGACAGAGGAAAAGTGTCTCACACACACACATACACAGGCGCCTAGTTGCAAATGTATACAGAAAATTCCTCCTGGCTGTGCCCTGAAGCCTCTTTAGTGAGACTACAGTGAGAGCCCGAGGCCCCAGCATCACACACAAGGACCTTAGGATAGCCCAACATGACTTTTCTCCCTTCCTGGGAGACAGAATCCCCTTCATATTTAATACTGTGACATAGGGGAAACTCTGGGAACAATGTGCACAAGGGGGGACTTATAAATAATAAAATACATTGGAGATAAAGATATAAAGAAGGGCAGATACTTTGAAGTGATATAAAACACAAAAGAAAGTTGACACATTTTTAAAACAGCTATTTTCAGCTTAATAAATACCGATGATACAGCCGAAACATGCACATTTAAAGACTTTTCCATCCATTAAAATACAGTTGCACAGCAAGGCAGTCAGTGGTTTTTCATTGTGAGCAACATAAATAAACTTGTTTGTTTTTGTGATTTGTCTGATGGCAGATTGTAACAGTGTCTGCTTTTATAATGTGAGTATTTTAAAAAAATGTTTAAGATGACTCGGTTGTCTCCAGCCTTCAACATAAACACACACATATATACACACATGCCTTAACCACCAAGTCTGTTGCAGACAGTAGCATAATTAATAAGCCACGTCTCAGGACAGGTTGCTGCATGTGTGTGTCTATGGATGTGTGTGTGTGTGTGTGTGTGTGTGTGTGTGTGTATCAGGATGCTAGGGCTCACAGGAGCTTAGGAGAAAATTAAAACACACTTTAATAAAGTGACCAGAGGCAAGGCCTGTGGGCCACCTCCTTTAACACAGGCGCACACACTCAAACACACACACTCCACTGGGACAAGATGGAGAGGTATCCTGGAGAATGGAATGTGGACAGACAGGGAGGACAGGAGCAAAACAGTCCACTGAAGAGCGACTACAGAGAAGAGGGTTAGAGGGAGGGGCAGAGAGGTCAGAACCAGCAGGCCGATAGTGTTTCAAGCTTCTCCACTCTGGCCAGGTGTCTCCCAACTAAATAAACCACTTCACATTGTGGCGCTGCCTCCCACTGTACCCTGAACCTATGCTGTACAAATACCCTATGTCTAATAGTTCTTTTTCCTGAGTGATTCTTTGGAAGGAATATAAAAAATAAAACACTAATTCATACAAAACACATTTGTACAATTTAAAGTTGAGAGGGGACGTGTAACTAGTATGCTACGTTCACACTGGATTCGTCAACTTTCAGGAGGGACCACTTCCAAATAAAAGTCTATTAACGTGCGTTTTGGGCTTCCACGTTCAAAACTCAAGCGCTAACACATCACTATGCACGTTTTTAAGTTTGTTTTCAGCATCTACATACAAAATGGGTGCCCATTGAACGCACATTGAAAGTTAAACCAAATGAACTTTGACCAATCAGGGACTCTGCCTTGGTAGTGACTAATGGGTAAAAATGGGTCATTTTTAATTCACAATAGTGCCAACTGTTTGAAAATTGATCATGAAAGAGAAATTTATAATTGCAGTTTGTGGCAGACCGGAATTATATGACATCAAATCTTTCGTATATGGGAGTCGAGCTGTGAAAGGAAAATCTTGGAGCAAGATTCGTGAAATTTTCCCTTTTTGCACCAAGCCTCTTCCAACTATGAGTACACGTGCTAGTACCAGGTAGTGACAGTGAAGTTTGAACAGCAAATGCGCACTCAGCACATTCTTGAACACGCATCACATGCTTGATGTGTACGTAGCATTACCTGTATTTGATCTATGACTAACAAAATGCATTGTAGGGGTGCCACAGTTCTTGGTTTAAAACCGAACTGTATGTTATACCATTAAACCGAATTGTGGGATAAATGAATCGCTGCATACCTGCTGCATACCAGCATGTTTACCTTGAAAGTGTTATCACATGAGTTGTGTTAAGTTTAATGATTTATTATTTATTTTTTCTGACACTAAACCACGCTTAGTATAAGTCAACTGAAACATTTTTCTACATTGTTACTTGCTAATTAGCAAATAAAAACATACGATTTTCTGAATTTCTTGTTTTTTTTTTTTTTTTTTTGTAATACATAAATCATATATCAAACTTAAACAAAACTGTGACCCAAAAATCGAGGTTTGAACTAATTTGTGCGGAAAGTGAATCATTGCATCCCTTATACATAGTGTGGTTACAAGCTGCTTTGCATGAATTGCTCGTCCTACTTTTTGTCTTCGGGACCATGCTGGTTCTCATCTTCATCTGAAATTCTGAAAACTGTTGGGATGTGTGTTTTTTGAAAAGAGAGATTAAATAGGAAGCATCTTAGCAGCTGTGACTTTCACCAGTGTGATTGTAAATGGGAAAGAAATTATTAGAACAATGTCAGAATTTATGTGTTGCGGTGAACTATCCATGACAGTACACAAATGATCTGTGACACTGATGTAAGAAAGGAATAAACTATGTATTGTCTGGGTCATAATAATCCCATTCTTGGTATTTGAACAAAATGCCTCCCACACATTAATCCCATCCCTGCTTCAGTACACTTAAATGAGCTGTTTCCTATGTGAAGGAACACACTCATACACACGTACGTGCACACACAGGACTGTGGCCAAGGCTAGGGGACTTCCACTGCTACTGTTGCCAAGTTTTGTTGGCTTCTTCCAAGGAAGACTTGAGGTATAAGAATCTGCTGTAAACACACATGCACACAGTTCTTAGAAAAACTATGACACACACCACACAGCACCCCAGTGAGCCCCCACCAGCAGATTTACAATCTGCTGATTAGGCAGGAAGAGATGTCGCCAGGCAGGGAACAAGGCAACCATCCTCCAGTGAAAATTTCAAGGATTAAGATGAAGAACCTCTGTATTTAAGCTGTTTTGCATTTTACTGTAGGGCATCACAGCATGAGATGTATATTAGCTTTGATCTATCTATGTATCTATGTGACTGCCCAAAGGTCCAGGGTATACCCCGCTGTCGCCAAAAAGTGTCTGAGATAGGCACCTGCAACCCCGTGACCCCAAAAGGGATTGAGCGGGTTAGGAGATGAATAGATGTCACATCACATTGTAAACTGGTTTGTTAAACTTTCATATTGCACATTCGGTGGTGGACCAAAACACTTGAGCAACAGTGTAGCAAAAGTAGCAAAAGCTGCTGGTTTTGGTGTGGTGTTCCCCAAAACAAAAACTGACCAGAAAGAAATAAGCAAATCAAGAGCCAACTAGTCCATAGTGCCAGTAGTGTATTTCACGATGTTGCTGCTTCACATCCATCCAGAAGTGGCGTTCAACCTTTTTTTTTTTTTACAGCAATTGCTTCTGTCAGTTTGCACTGAAATTCTATTTGTCTTGTTTGTTTTTTGGTTATTCCTTTCTTCTCAAAAAGCACAAATTGTACTTTAGACAGTTCTTTTTTTATTTCACCCTCTCTCAGTTGAATAGTTGATCTGGGGTTGTGATACAGAGAATTGCACAAGATCAACGCATTAGTTTGCCATGTGTAAAGCTCACTTTCACAATGGTCTGGACAAAACAAGCCAATCCTCATTTTCCTAAAAACAAGAGTCTCTGTTCATTTATAAAGGACTTCTGGTGCTAAATAGTGTCAACACACACATATTTTGATTATCAAAAACAAAATCAGCAAGACCAAGGAAACACATTTAGAGGAAAGGTTTTAACACTTAAATGTGTTGTGCCGACAAGATTCTGTCATCCATCTATTGTCTTCTACTCACTGGGGTCGGGTCATGGGGGCAGCGGTTTAAGCAAAGGTGCCCAGACTTTCCTTTCCTCAGCACATTTCGTCCAGCTATTCTGGGGGAATCCCAAGGTGTTCTCAGGCCGGCCAACAATCCAAATGACATGAGTCTTCCTCAGGGTATGTGGGACATGCCCGAAACACCTCCCCAAGGAGGCAAGAAGGCACCCAAACCAGATGCCTGAACCACTTGAATGTGAGCAGCAGCTATACTCTAAGCAGTCTTTGGGTGACTATGCTCCTCATCCTTGCTCTGAGGGAGCACGCAGCCACCCCATTCTTATTTCGGCCGCTCATTCACTCAGTTATGACCCAAAGCATATGACCAGAGGACTTGAAACAAAGATCAACCAGTAAATTTACATTTTGGATCACCTACCTTTTCAAACAGCATGAACATAGATGTTGTACAAAAATCCAAGATACTTGAACTCCTCCCCCCAACCAGACAAGACAAGCTACCTTTGTATGGTTTAGAACCAAGGCCTCAGGCTTGGCACCTCTGCAAGACAGGCATTCTCCAAAGACAGCACCTGACCAATAACAATAGCCAAAAGTGCCATACTTTGAGGCCACTCTGACATGGCCTACTTGGTGTGCTGTAAACAAGTTTACAATTCCCGAAAATAGACAAAAAGACATTTAAAAAAAATCTGTTTGTACACGTTTGCACCAAATTCAAAAACACTGTCACAACAAGTTGAGGTTCACATGTTTAGACATCATTCTTGTTCTTTTATATGAAATGCCACAGAACTGAGTAACGAGTTTCATTCATTCTACTAAAGTTGTCACTGAAATATGAACAAATACATTTTTAATGAAATGTAGTGAAAACATTTTTTTCACTTTATCTGAGAACATAAGGTTAGCTAATGTCCTGTATATTATTTTTTGGTAATCTTCAACAGATGCTTAGTATTGTACAAATAAAATCTTGTCACAACAAATACCACTTGGCTACTCAGAGAAACGCAAAACAAAAGAATGTTTTTCTTTACCTGATTTTAACAAAGAAGGATAAGGTGCAGTAAGGCCCAACTGTCAGGCCTTTTTCTGTCTGCAGGAAAAGAGACCATGGGGTGGGCCACATGCTAGAGAAGCTTGTCTCTGGAGCTGTGAACATTGACATTGAGTCCCCACCCTGAGCCCAGCGGGTGTTTGTGAACAGTGGGCCTGTTTTGGAAGAGCATGTCCATACCACAGCTGTTGAACGGTTCAAGGCGGAGAGAGTCCTTCTGGGCAGGGGGACTGGGCGGTAATGAAAATTCCCCAGGAGAAAAGCAAGGGGAATTCTCCACTGTTATTTGTTATGAGAAAAAGGAGAAGACAGAGACAGGAGGGGAGAGAAACTCTAATGTCAGAGGAGGAGGTGGAAACAGTGGAGTCAACTCAGTATGAGTGCAACCGTGAGTGTCAGCTCAGGTGCTCAGATGGTCGCTACAAATATAAATTAAAGAGGGAAAGAGGGGATCAAAATGTAGGAAAAAGCCAAACACTGGAAAGCAAAGGTAACTTGCTGAGTCAACAGCCAATCGGTCTGAAAAACAGCCATTTGAAATCGTAGGGGTGTCACAAGCACCCTCCCAACTGGTTTTTGTGTGTAAAGACATGCTCCTCTTATGTTTTGTTCCAGCTCTACTTACACAAGTGTTGTCTCTCTGTCTTTTGCTACTTTAGTGTGCACTCTTGTGAAGACACACATCAGCTCTTGCTTACAAGTAGAGGGTTCCCTGCAGTGCTTGTATTTAAATAGGATTTGGCAATGAAACATTATGGTTATCCCTTCAAAGTCCAAACACCCTCACTCTAAACATACAAACCACAGTGAACACTTTGGATACACATGCTTGCATGCAGGCACAGAAAAAAAAAGTTTCTTCGCCCTTGAGTAAATGCGATACTCAAGAGCTGAGGTGAAGAGGGAAAAGCATTCTCTCCTTCCTCAATGGCATGACAAACGAGCTCCAAAGACTACTTATCAGCCCAATGTGGTTCTACTTTTCTAATCTGCAGCATTTATTATGGGCAAACCAGACTGAGGAACACAGCCACAGTCAACATTATGTCTTGGCGCAGGGACTAAGTCTGAATTGACATGTGCTCAAACTCACTTACATTCACATTGACAAACACATGCTTGCTCCAGTGTAGTTGTTTTACCTGAACACATCTGAGTCTTCTGAAATACACACATGCTAGATTTTACCTTAACAAAGTGGATATCTACATGACCAACCACGCCAACAACAAATGTGCAATAACTTTGAAATACACTGAAGGAAGCAAGTTTTTTTATTAAATAAACAAAAGCACCAAAAGTAAGATAGATATCAGTTGGGTTGATTTTTATTATTGTTGTTTACACTACTGTTGGAAAGAAGAACTATGTTAAGAGTCATGTCCTAATCCCTTTTGCTTTTGAATAACTTTAACATCTGAACTTTTGTGAGAACTTCACACATGACAAACTACTTGGTGCTAAAGCTAGTTAATATTTATAAGTTGTTAAAATTAAAGTGGAAAATTGAGGTTGGGCCAAAAACCAAATAAGCATGGAAAACAAAAAAAAAGTAATAATACCTAGCTTGACTAATAGCATCCCTGTTTCCCTTTTGTTAACCATTTGCTAAGTTTGCTGTGAAGCCAGCATATATATGCAAATGCAGAGAGGTAAATTACAGTCCCATTTCTTGACAGTTGCAAAGATAAGATTTACTTCGTTAAAGCTTTTCATTTGGCCTTCCGAAGCTTGTTTTTGCTGAGTGGCCGAGTGTTTGTGATCTCCACTTCACACTCATCTCAAGCAAATATGGGTAATGGCCAAATATGAGTAATAATGTTTTGAGGTTTTCATCTATTCACTCGTGCAAGAATTTTTAAGTCTCCTCTTCTGTTAAGATCTTATTTCTACATCTCTAAAAATACGTATGACATCATTTTGTAAAGCCAATATTTCTTACTACAAAGCCAGTTAATCAACGACATGATGCTGCCACCTCCACACTTGGTGTTATGAGAATTGTAAGCTCCCAACTTTTTTCTTTAAGTACATTGCAGGTTGTTTCGACCAAACAGTCAAAGTTTGGTTCCACACAACCACAAAACAACTTTGCAAAATATTCAATGTTTGTCCTGATACATGTATACATTTGCAAAATGCTTAACCTTTTATTTTATGTCAAGTCAACTGACAAAACTTAAAATACCTAATAATAATTCTCTGTCATTACATCATCTAAAACATATGTTTTCTTCCTTTAAAGTTCATTTCCTCATTTATCTAAAAAAAAACCAAAATCCTACAAATGATATTGTATTGTTCATTGTATATTTTCAGCTATGGTTTGGTTTCATGAAAAAATATAAGTTAAGAAGAGGGGAAACCTTTCCAGTATTGACAAAGTACACTGTGGAAATTCCGTAAGCAAGGTGAATTATGGGAGATTTTTTTACATCATCTACAGTAGTAAGGTGTATGCACATCAGCACAAAGTTGCTTTTCTCAGCTTCAAAATCTGTTGGAATTACATTATTTATGGAAATAATCAAGAGTTACAGCAGATCTAAGAGTTTGTTACTTTGTGTGCCGGCAACAGCTCCAGTTATTTAAGGGTTAAGTCACTGTTTAATCCAGAAAGAAAGTTAATTTTACTGATTAGTTTGACAATTTACTAACTTAGAAATAATGTTAAATGCAGTATTCTAAATTGTATGTAAACTTTTAGTTTTTAAATGTACCAACGCTTGAAACGTATACAATAAAGGACAGATAGTAACTAGCTAACTAGGTCCTAGGTAACTAAGGCTATTACTAGGCTGAGTAAATATGTGTTGTAACATCTGATTTACTCTACAATGCTGCCTTCACACCAAACACACACCGAATTTGAGCAATAGGGAAATGTTAAGTCAATGTAAACACGTGGTGAGAGGTCCCACAGCGCAATTTAAGAGACCAAGGCTGCAAGAGTTGTGAGCGGAGATACATTTCAAGTGGAAAAAATTATGCAGCAAATTAAATTTTTCTACGTTTAAAAATTTCAACTTTAGTGAAGATCTGTGTCGTGTTAACCAATCACAAACTTGCTTTTTATGGTGACGCGTTGATGTACCAATCAGCTGGTGGAGTCCAAAACCAATATGGAAGAGAAGCTCATAATTGGTGTCATGTCGCAAAATCTGCTGACCAATGTGGGACAGCAGGTCGTCAAACTGGGCCACAGAGAGACGGAAGTGCTGCTGAGGCTGTCCGTCATTAAATTACAGTTCCTGCAGTGGACGGTGAAACTCACCAAACCGGGGGCATCTCTGAATGATCTTGTGTACCCAGACACAGCGAGAAACTTTCCAGCACCTTTGTGGAGATCTTTAAAATAAATAAATCCAAGGTACTCTCTTAACATCATACATGTCTTTCATAATGTAGCAATGACGGCATTAAATAATGGTAGCTCCTTCTACGCTGGACGGATAAATAGGAGAGAATTGCATTGGGGCCAAACAGAGGCAGTAGAAGTAGACTGCATTTGGTGTGAACGCAACATTAAACATGATGTAAACAAAGAAGCAAATACTATAATAACAAAAAAATCACATGAACAAAGAATCACATAGATCATCATAAATCAACCAGACCCTGAAGACCCCAAGCAAGTCAGGTCACATCTACAAAGAGAAAAACATTAAAAATGCACAAATATTTGCTTTTTGTTGTATTTTGCTAAACTTGATCCCCTGAGTTGCTGTTTAACCTGTGACATGTCCGCTCCATATAAGGATAGAAGAATATAAGACATGACCAGACTGTTGGAAAGTCATTATGCATCCCCTTGCAAGCTAATGTCACATGTGGTTCATATTATAAAAATCTCTTCCATTTGTAGGTACAGAGCTTTTGTGTAGATCTGGAATCTTGTTAAAACTTCTCAGGAAAAAAAAATGTCAGCATATTTTATACAAAGAACATAATCCCTCTCACTGTTAACTTTATTCAAAATATGAAACTACTTGAAAGACTTTGAAAAAACTCTGATTATTTTTCAATGGTGTAATCAAGAGAATTCCTCTGATTTACCATAAAGAGTAAATGGTTCTTTTTACCACAGGCAACATCAGATAAAATAACTTTGTGCACACTTGCTACAGTTGAAAAACAAGCTGGGGACTATCTGAGAATGGCTGTGCTTGTTATGGCCACATGCCAAGAGTAGGTAAGAGTAGGTATGCAGCCCAATGGACACCATCTGCATGAACACTTTTTTTCTTTTTTTTTTAAGCTAGCATTTCAAGTGTGTGCCTGCATGCCTGTGGGTGGGTATGAGTGTACATGTGCAGTCGGAAACCAGGAGCAAATGCTTCACGGCAAATCGGGGGGACGAGGTGGGAGAGCAGGACGTTCCTACGAGATGACAAGCCATCACAGTCACACACCAGCACAGGAATGTTAGGAAAACAGACAGGGTGGGAGGGTGTGATGCAGGATGGGAGGATGAGTTTGAAAGGGAGGACAAAGTTGGAGAATAAAGAAAAGGTGACACTTCATTAGACAAGTAGTCATGGGTTTCCAAAAAAGTATAGAGGAGGAGCTGCTGTAATGAGTTTGCACTCGCTAAAAAGAGAGGGGGGAAAAGCCTTAGAGGTCCAGATACAGACAAGAAGAAAAAAAGAGGAGAGAAAGAAAAAAAAACCTGACTTTTGCCCCATTGCCATTACTTACCTCCCCTTCACCACCAGCCCACCCCTACTGCTAGTTAACTCCAATTTCTGTCATGCAACTGAAACACCACAGGAAGGGTGAATGAAGAAAAGGGAAAATGGAGGAAAAGAAGAATTTGTGTGTGCATGTCTTTGTGTGTGTTTATGTGTATTTCAAATGAGTGTATGTAGATTAGTAGTGGGATCATCAAAACAAGGACAAAGAATAAGAGAAAGGAATGTGTCTGGTGGCAGCAGAATGATGTATAGGGCCAGCAGAGATTGAGATGGAGATGGACTGAGAACACTGGTGAATATGTGCTCCAGATGTGTCGGCCTGTCACACTGCAAGTAAACACCCTGGCTGATGGACAGCTCGGGACTGGATGGCCTCACTGTCTTGCCCCTGGGGAGAGCATTGGAGAAGGAAAGGGGAGAGTGGGGGAAAGAAAGGGGCCGGTGGGTAAAGGAGGTGAGGAGAAGGTTCTGTGCTGAGGGACCCCAGCCGAGAGCAAGTCACCCTGAGGACCTGTGTAGCCTGGCAGGCTGGATAGAGGACACAGGGAGACCAGAGAAACGAAATATGAGAAAGAAAGAGAAAAAAAAGAGAGGAAAAAGTACATGGGAGTGAACACGGGGGAGGGATAGTCAGGGAGGACTGGGCCTGATTGTTCCCCTCCTGTCCCACCTCCATTTGGCCTCCAAGGGGGCTTCTGCAGCCTCAGCGAATTTCCGTCTGGCACGGACCTGTGAGCTCTTGGGGGCAAACTGAAATATGAACTGCAAGAAGGGAGGACAGAAAGAGGGACAGATGGAAGGAGGAGAGGAAAGACAAGAGGGACAGACATGGAACTACAGTAAGATGTGCAAATGTTCTGGACTCTCCCATACTTCCTCAGAGAACCAAGGAAAACCTCTGCTAACTCAACTAAACTATAGTTAAGCAATTCCAATAAATGGTTTCATCTGCTTAAATAGATTAAAATGCAACACATTTTCAATTAAATGAGGTCAAATAATTAACATTATCTCTCAAAATGAGCAATATTCCCTCCTGCCCTGTGACACTGGACCACAACTGGGGGTAACTTGTGCTTCTTTATCAAACAAGTTTTTCGTTTCCGGCCTCGTTATAATAGTTGATTTCATTTTCTTATTTCATTTTGGCTACGTGTGTTGGCCTCAATTTGAGAGTTGCAAGTTTGTAGGGTTAGCATGCTGGTCTGTATCATGTCTGTGACTCTGAAATAGTTACTAGACTTTGAGTCAATAATGAGTGACAAATCTGGCCCAGTTGTACACATGTGATGACCTCAAGTTTTACAGAGTTAGAGGGGCCAATTATGTGTAGCCGGCAGACTTGAGTCAGTGTTATTGGGCCATCTGTGGGACTTCATTTATACCATATGACTCTACATCCAATGCCAGCAGCCAAAATGTGTACGTACACTTAGTTTTTTATTGGTAAACAAATTTTTTGTTTCTTTGTTTTGTATGAAACAGTGATGAATTTAGTTAACACATTCATTTAGAGACAAGTATGCCTAGTTCTGCATACACATCAAACAAAATGTGTTCATAAACGCATTTTTGGACAAGCGTGTTTGCATGTGGGAGGAGCTACCACATGCAAACACATGGGAAGAGCTGCCATCCATCATCCGATCCTCATCGCTACATGGAAGCATTGACTTGTACCTCATTCAGAATGCAAAGATGATGTTGAGAGAACAGGCTTATTTGTTTTGAAGAGATCTACAAAAGCACTGGTAATCATGTCTCCATATCTGGGTTCATGAGGTCATTTCGAGACTCCCTCAGTACAGTGTGCTTCACCAACTACTGCAGGAGCTGCGTCTGATTGACGGCACTTTCAGCGGTACTTCCGTCTCTCTGTGACCCAGTTTATGACTTGCATTCCTGCATTAGTCCGAGAAGAGAAATAATAAAAAGTAAGAATACAATTTGAGGAAGTTCTTATTATTGTCTTGATAAAAATGAGAAAAATACCTTAAAGCTGCGCCGCCCGAAAACACACTGCCGCCAGACCCCCATGCTGCACCTGATGCTCAAATCGCGCCATAGGACTTCTGATCACATCTGTAGATTGACTTAACATAACTGACCTGACAAATTGGGCGCTCCTGGTGCGAGAATTGTGTTCAATGTGAACGCAGACTAAATGGATTGAACGTATCATTCTGGAGTCAACTAAACTGTTGCTGTGAGTTAGAACATTTAAGAACTGTAATGGAATTGAATTGTCTTTATGTTGACTAAAAGAAGAGTGAGTCCATTGCAGACCTTGCAGAGAAGGAAAAAGATAGATACTCAAATTAAGGCTTAGCCTTGTTTTCTTAACGACTGATTATGGCAAAAAAATGTTGTGTTTTTCACAGAAAACTTCAGAACGACAAAAGTCTAATGACACTGACACTGTAGCAAGATGTTACTATGCAATAATAATTCCAGAAGAGGATCTTTAAATAGGTGTGTTTTATTTATTTAAAAATAGGAAATAAAATAGACAAAATGCTCTCTTTTTTTTCCAGTAGATCAAGTTTCTTACAGTCTTAAGCATAACTTCTTCCTTTGTAAAGGAGAAATAAATGAACTAACAGTTGTAATAGCCTACGCCATAATGTAGGATTAATGCATTACTTCATTTAGGGTTTATGACATCTGATGGTTTCACATTTTTGATCATTTTTCATCCGCTATTAGTGGTTTAGCAACAAAATGGGTCAACATTTGAAGGTACCAAAATAAATGGGAGAAAGTAACAGAACTGACAGCATTTATTTTGCTTTTCTATTTAGTAAAGCACCGGGATTTAAGCTGTTCTTCTAAAAGAATACATAGGCTATTTACACAATTTAAAGCTGTACATAAACGTTTGACAGTGACTTGAGCCATGAAAAATGAAAGGGAACCTTGTCTGTAATCATGCACTGAAAATGTGATCTGGCACATATCTAATACACCTTTACCGAGGTGTTTCAAAACCACATTAGTCGATCTATGCGGGGGGTTTGAATGGAGGAGATACATTTAAGTCGCGTCAAGTGCAATGGAGCTGCTATCAGAAAGCAGCACTGATGACACTACTGCATTAAGCAGCTGTCCACTCTCATGATCATTAGTGCGATATGGATGCAGTGAAGCAGGGAGCGGGATGCTGGATGGCTACGAAGACAGCCCTCTTGGGAAAGAAGGATGGGAGATAAGTCTAAACAACATCAAGCCACCACAATCCCCAAAGACGCGGGCAAAAATTTTAAAGCACGAAACTGACACACAGATTGAATTTCCTCAATATTTTGTCAGTGATAATCAAATACTTTTTCACTCAACTGCTGCAAATTCACCACAGTATGGAAACATTAGAAGAATTGTCACCCTGGTGTATTTTCATGGCCATTCCCATGTCTTAAAAGGTTGAACAAAAAAATGTGTTACTGGTGTAAGCAAAAAACGTACACACAAACAAGCACAGACACACACACTTTGATAGGACCTACACACAGTTATTTGGTTTTACTTTATTGAGTTAAACAAAGTAGAACTGCAACAAAATATCCATTAAATAAAACAAGATAGAAATCATGTATTTTCTATTTACCCTCTGTCCTGTGCAGGGTCAGGGGTTGCTGGAGCCTGTCTTCAGAAACCTCTTTTCTCACTTCAGAGCAAAAATGGGGTCCACCTATGATAGTTCGCCAAACACAAACTCCTTCCTAAGGCACAACTGAAAGTCACAAATTATTCTATGAATAACCTTGTTTGCACTGTGAAAGAAGGCAGGGGTGCCCAAGAGAAAACCCAGGTACATAAGTGAAAACATGAAAAATTCCATGCAGAAAGGACCCAGTTGGGATTCAAACCAGAGCCTTCTTGCTGTGAAACAACAGTGCTAACCACCATATGACCAGGTTAAAATAAGTAAATGAAATACATTGAGAATATAATAATTTACTGAGCTTTAAAAGTAATCTAAAAGATTTAATTTGAGAAGCTTAGTGCCTACCTACTGCATAGCCTTCAATCTGACTGACTTATTTGGTAGCTGCCTGGTAACTGCTGCTTTGGTAACTGCTTTGGTGCCACTCTAGGCACAGAATCCCAGGTCTACCTGCAGCGGTATGCCAAAATGCCCCAAAAACTGTTTCAATCTCTTAGCACAAAACAGCAAAAACATAATATCATTTCTATGGTTCTTTTGGTCCTATAAAGAGACAAAACGAGAATATGAGACCATTCTGATTGTAACAAATAACTTCCAAACATGACAACTAAGGGGCCTTTGCTGTCTAGAGTTTAAGCAGCTGACAGCTAAGTGTCTACTGAAAATTTGAGCTTATGAGACAATGCTGGAGCTAACTGACAAAATGCAAAAACACTTGCAGATGTCCTCCATTGTTAGTGATGTAAACAAACCACGGTGGATCTCAAAGTTGGAACTCAAATGCAATTTTAAGATGAATTTTCTTAATATATAGCCATCAAAAAAATGCCAAAAGAACATATTAAAAACACTATTTTCATCAGAAGGTTTTTAAGTGATCAGTGTGTTTCATATTTAATTATTGCTCTCAGTTTAACATAAATAAAACCTTTTGCTTCTGTGCTTTACTCTGATAAAATTTGCTAATGCTATATTGCTGGTTAACAAGGTTAACCAAAGAAGCCTGCAGGACCAAAACTGCTCTGTAACCATGACCGTGAAACATGATTTTAATGAAACTTAGAAAACAAGTTTAGCTCAGAAAAAAAGAATGTGAAATTAACAAAAAAAAAATCTTCTTTAGGAAGTATTTAAAGTTTGAGTGACTGTGTCGGCCTTAGGCTATCATCAGATGCAACCTTGCTCTTTGGATGTCTTATCAATTCAAAGAGCTGCAATCATATTTAAAAAAAGAACGATTAATTGGCTTTATTGTAAGTTTTATATTGGGAGGTAGCAGAAGATTACACCTGAGAAAACCCCTGTCTTTATTTAGTCTTTTCATAGAATTTGTTGCCTGTAATAAACAGATTCCCAGGCGAGGATATGAGAAACTAAACTGAACAACTTAGACTTTTTAATGCAAACACAGCCTGCCTCCAATGGGTTTTTTTTATAAAACAACTTCTGTTCTGCTAGTTTGGAACTGAATGTGTCATTGAGAGGAGGGTCTGCTGTGTTTTCCCACTGTGAAAAGCAAAGTCACACAGGGGGTAATTATTTGTGACGTGAGGACAGACAGGGCCTCTTACCACACACATCCTTCAATACACATCCTGATTTTTTATGCATGGCCATATAGTCCCTGGTGGACTAATGTATAACTCCCACTATGTGTGAGTTTGTGTGTGTTTATTGAGCTATGGAAAAGGGTCCAGCTCAGAACCATGGGTTGAGTGAATATTCTCAGCACAATGGGACACTCCAAAACGTAGGCAATCCCTGTAGACCCTTGCCCCGACTGCCTGTACCATCTGATTTGGACAGAGAGCAATCAAGCAAACCCAGTAAACAATACACAGCCTGGCTGTTGAAAACCACAACAGCTCTTCATCCTATTGCTCTCGTATCACTAGGGACATCAGTGTTGGTCCAATCACTGTAGAATCTGAGACAGTATACAGAGAGACTATTAAAGCAATTGGGGAGCTGTTAATGTAACATAAAACTAAATGCACAAATGAAGAGTTCGTACAGACATGAAAAAGCTTCTAGGTTTTCACAAATTATTCACCCTTCTGTCTAGTTATGTAATTTTTTTAACTGCATATGACTTTTTCGTTCATCTTTGTCTCTAGAAGATGGGCCCGATTGGGTCTGAGGATGCTTAAATGTACAGAAGCCAGCAAGAAAGCTTTTCAGTCAATCTTATGCTTAGATAACACCGGCCTTTACAATGCAAAGCAACACATTCCAAAGAAAAGTCTACAGAAACCTGCTTAAATACACATTCCGGGCTTCTACCTACAAAGTCTCGTGTTCATGCGTCGCTATGTTTCTGTTTTAGGACTCTACATACAAAATGTGCAGCCACTGAACGCGCGTTGAAAGTTTAACCTTTTGAACTTCAAATTTGGTAGCGACATATGGGTAGCATCTCTTTTTAATTCACGGCAGTGCTAAAGGTTTGAACATTGATCATGGATCATGCAATGCAAACTTTCTGCCTGCACTTTCATTTCTATATACTGGACTTATTTTTTGAACAGCAGAATCAAGAGTTATTTCTAAAATAAAAAAATAGAGTAATAAAGCTTCTCTATTAATGCCAAATGACAATGATCAAGCTGCTGAAAGTTTCCCTTTGTGAAGCTTTGGCGCAATTTCAATAAGGAAGATTTATCTCATCACAGGCATACTGGGTGTACTCATCTCTCCATACGTCATCAATTGGTCTCCACTCTGAGCCAATAGCTGAAGTGCTTACTTTCTTCACAGCCAATCACAATCAAATCCCTTCCTTTAATTTCAATGGAGTTTGTTTATCCGCATGCCAGACGTTGCGCTAGCTGTTTCACTTTCGTCATGTAGTCCTCCAACAGTGATCCCTTACCTACTCCCATCTTCATCCTGGCTTTCCTGAGGCGGCCTCCAATTCTTCACCACTTTCTTCCTTCAGGCGAAGCTCTCGTTTGGTAACGCTTTGCTGGCCTGTCTTGGACGCACCTCTACTGCTCGCTTGGCGAACACCCACCCACCCGCTCTTGGCCTCGATGATACTTAGGTTCGAGAACTCACCGCCCTCATTGATACCTGGCAGCTATCCCTCTGTGAATGCAATCTCCGGTGTCCCGGCTGCAGCTACTGTCATCTTCTCTTCCAGGTGTGGTTGTGTCTCTGCTCGCTTTCTCTTCCTCCCCACAGTTCATCGATCGCCACCATCGCCTCCTTGGAGGGTTCTGCTCTTCCTGTCGTTCAGCCGGCGGCGCACGTCGACCCCAATGCTCAACTGGTCCGAGTACATCCACTTTTCCCTGGCGTCTGCCAACTAACAGGCTTTGATCCTTTCACACCGGAGATGATACCGGCGACACCCAAATAACACACGTTCTTTGACATACCATAAATGTTTGACCATTTATGCCATCAATGTCAATCAGCTGATTCGGACAAGGAGAAGAATGCGTTTTCATAAAGGCTTTCCATCATTATGCAACACAGTACTAACCTAAACTGTAGCATAGTGGCCCAAAGGGGCTTTTCTCTGCGATAGAGGAAACTTAAATAAGATTAGATTAGATTAGATTTATGTTGATTGCATAACCCCTTCACTGCAGTAAAGTGGTATAGCTTTTGTGTTAAAGGGTTACTTACAAAGCTTCAGATCTAATACAATAAAAATTTGTTCTTACATATGTCCAAGCTTAGAATCAGACAAACATTTGACATTTTTTTTACAAAAACTTAAAAGCATTGAATGTCAAAAACAGGAAATATGAGGTTATCTGTTTGTACATCTGTTAAAACAAGTTGGAACTCATTTATTTTTGTCTTAATTGATAAACATTCACCATAAAATGACTTATTTCAGCATTAAATTTTGCTTAATTGGATTCTTCCAAAAAATAAGTCATAAATTTGGCATCGTACCAAACAATTTTTAATTTTTATTATTAAATCTCTAAAAAAATAATTGAAATTAAAAAAAAAAAAAAGTTTTTTCTTTACATTTCATGTCTTTCTCTTTTTTTACACAATGATGATGATGCTTTGAACGGAAAGACACTAAAGTTTCATTTAGTGTTTTACCTTCAGGATTACAGTAAACATCTTATTTTTGCAAAGACAATAAAGATGTGGTGTGATGGGACAAACCAAAAACATTTGAAGATGGTAAGTTAAAGAAATGTTATGAGTTTCACTGAAAGAAGATATGAAAACACAAATATCACAAATAAAGGTATCTTAATTTTCAACATTTCCAGAAGGAAAAGTAACAAATAAACCTGAACATAGAAATAAAGGCTTTCTTTGGTGCGCTTCATGAATTGGGATTTTAACTAACATGCTGTTTCATCTCAGTCTATGTGGTAACATCTTTGTCAGAGAGTTTAGTATCAACTTAGCAAACTTGTTGAAAATCTGGTTTTGGTCACAGATACAAACAATTTCTGCACTAATACTTTTTTTTCATCTGTAGAGCCAACCCAAGAGACTGAGGAGATTTCTTATTAGTTTGGATCCTGTTGCCCTGGAGGGCAGAAAGCGATGAGATATTTGACCAAACGAAGAAAGCCAATAAGGGGCCATCGATTAGGAGGGATGAGGATCATATTGGACACTCAGGTGGCTAAAAGAAATTAAAAAGCTGTAACAAAGAAATAGACCAGATCAAAACTAGGGCACCTTAGATTTAGTTCCCAGAGAGTAGAAAAAGCCACCATGGCAAACTTTAAGCATAAAATGTGCTAAACACAAATTGTCTACATGTAATGATCTGTCTCCTTTAAAGCATAAATGGCGTTTGCCTTGGCAAAATATTTGACGTGTTAACTATTAAATATACCTATTTTTGTAATGATGCCAAGTCTTACTCATACATATTTTAGAGTTTTCATTTATGCAGTATATGTATTATAACAACATTTATTAATAGAATATTTGAAATATGACATTCTACATGAACATTTGCATTTCATATATCCTGATTAGTGATGTAGGATATAGGGGATTAAAGGTAAACCGAGTTATATGCAGTTCTCCACAGACACATTTGTTCCATGAAATGTTGCTGTGAGTATTTCCAAAACTAAACAGAAAGTTGTCACAAGTTGCAAAAAGGCCATCAGCAATCAGTTTCCAAAAAGTAGGACAAAGAAAGAAAATAGCTGGGATAGGCTCCAGTGATCCACAGACTCCACCATGGATAAAGAAGGTATGGATGATGGATAGAATGACAAAAAAATGAAGAGCAACATTTGGGTTTAAAAGCTTTGAAAAACATGTTTGCAAGTTTACAGGTAAATATAGACTACACCAAAACAGAAATATTTAACATTTAAGATAAACTTATGATGTTATTATACAAGAGCATTTAAGTTGGAGAAACTGATTATAGTTTGTCTTTATAAAAAACTATTAAAAATCACACTAAAAACAGCACATCATCCATCTTCTTTACCCACTGAATACCCTTTGGTGGTCATAGGAAGGCTGGAGTCAACCCAGTGTTGGGCGAAGGCAGGGTACGCCTTAAATCACCACTCAGTTGCAAGGCCACACAATCATATCTAAGAGCAAATTTAGAAAGGCCAATTAACATGTGAAGCATGTTTTTGGGATGTAGGAGGAAGCAGGAGTGCCAAACCACATGATGGGGAGAACATACAAACTACACAGAAATGTTCCAGCTGGTTTTGAACCAGGGCCTGTGAGTTCCAACCACTGCACCACCGTGCAGCCCCTGCAAAAAAAACATTTTCTCGAAAACATGTCATGTTTCAGCTTGAACATCAATTCCATCTTAAAATCATTAATCGTTCTTATAATCACAGATGGATTTTTAGTCTGCAGAGGCCTGAACATGTTCATGACTTTTTAAATACAGTTTTACCAAAATACTGTTAACTGATGTACAAATCTTCCATTTTTACAGATTGCACCTCTTTTATATTCAAATAACTCTACTTAAACTCAACATTTAATATAGGTATGTACTTGTGCAACCAAGTGACTGTATGAACTGCACAAAGCAAGGTATGTTTACATTTTTTTTACATTTCTAATATAGCACTGCAGAATATTATTGTGCTGTGGCTTTTAACTATATTGACACAGTTGTGAGTCATTTACAGAAGAACAAGTACAACCGGCAATATTCAGTTGCTTAAAAGCTTCCTGTCATTTTGACAGCAGTGGGGTACCCTATGTGCTGAAAGCTTATATAGAGGCATTTTGAAAAGTAACAGTATGTGACACATTGGGACTACGACTATTTTACATCTGTGAAGTCGGTCAAACTTAGCCTTGTTTTGACATGTCTAAATCCCATCAAAAAAGGGAAAAATAATTGGCTTGTCCTTCAAAACTGACATTATAAGAAGAAAAAAAAAGCTAAGCTTCTGAGTGGATTTCCACATTTACTTGACACAGTGGGAGCAGGAGCTTTAACGTTTTTTCACATAGACATACCAGAAGTGAATTTTTTCAGAGTTGACGTGAAGGCTGTTCAAATGTTAATGTCTGCAACATTTGCTCCTTTCTGCAGAAGATTTTATGTCAAAACATTAATCTAACACTGTGCAGTGCTTGTGCATGTTTACTGGGAGGAATGGTTTTATACTCATTTAAAATCAGTCACGAGTGTCTATTGACACCTGATAACAAAAAGCACTTTTTTTTCATTCAAAATGGTTTTATTCTCTGTCAGCCATGTGGTGGTTAGCGGTCTTGCCCCACAGCAAGAAGGCCCTGGTTAAAATCCCAGCTGGAACCTTTCTGTGTGGAGTTAGCATGCATGGATTTTCTCCAGCTCCTTCTCACAATCTAAAAACACGCTTCATTAGGTTAATTGATATCTCTAAAGTGTCCCTAAGTGTCATTGTGTGGCCCTGTAAGAGACTGGTGACCTGTTCGGGGTGCACCCCGCCTTTACTCAACAGACGCTGGGTTGGCCCCAAATGAAGAGACGGTATTGATGGTGTACAAAACTTATCATGGCGTTGATAGCACCACAGTAACTCAGAGACGAATTGCGCTTGATGCTAAGAAGAATAGGAAAAAGACAGAACATTATGCTTTCTTGGGAGGCATGTTGTCAAAAAAATGTGTAAATTAGCAAGATTATAATCTATGCTGAAAATCTGAGTTGCAAATGACCAGTGGTGCTGAATATACACCCGACCTACCGGGCAGCTGATAGCCGGCAGCACTTGATATCAACGACCACCATCCGGAGACATTTACACATCATAAAATCTGAGCTGCCACCGTCCAGCTGTTGCCTGATTTCGTAATGTCGTAATATCATCCTTGCCTGACTGATGGCTGGTTGACTGCAACCGCCTGCATTCATGACCCGCTAACAATTTTTCCAAAATCAGGCAAATCTTGAAGATTCTGCCAATTCCTCCCCATCCCACGGTGGTAGTTCTATTTATGACCGTAGCATAAATGACAAAAAACTCAGGGCATCCTTTATCTTTACTAAACAAACACCATGGATGCAACATAACATTTTCTTTTATAAGTACGGACAATTTGCTAATGTCTTTTAATGACAAATAACTGTGCCATCTAATGTTATAGGGAGGCAAGAGAGCACTTCAATAATCTTTTAAAGATAAAGTCACTTTCGGATTTTTTACTATTTAACTTTGCCTTGATACAATTAGCATGTTTGTCCCGTAATACTAAGTATGCAGGAGCTATAATATGAATTGGCTGCAACTAGATACATGTGACTAGAGGGCAAAATGGACCTAATGGTAGAGTTAATGCTGGCCTTGAATAATGAGGCCTTTGTCTAATAAAACTGGAATGCCTCCAAATACCTATAGGGACCTCAGCTAGTTAGAGCAATAACAGTCTATCAAAAGAGAAAGCAAAGTGATTACTTAAAGGGTAATAAATACAAGGTCCATGCTGGGGGCGGGGGGTTATCTGGGGGAAGGAGAAAGAGAGCAAGGAAGAGAATACAGTGACAAAAAAGATGGAAAAGGATGTTTCTATATATGCAAAGCACCGCAGAAGTACAAAGAAAGAAAGTCTTATTAATGAGATTGCTGCAAAAATATATAGCCTTGATCACAACTCTGGGGACATATACAATATTAAAGATACCAAAGAACTATGATTTTCTAAAGAACAATGACATTTATTATTTCTTTAAGGTGCTTTGGAAACTTTTTTTTCAACAATTTTATTTGATAGAAGTTTAAAATCGATTGCATTAATATAAAAGAAACAAACTATGAGCAAACAAAGAAATCAAAGCCACTGTGTGCGTTCCACACGTTGTGATCAAGGGCAAACATTTCTCGATATTTAAGCAAAAAGAAACATGAAATTTGAAGGAATCCTGTCGCTTTTCAATATGACAAAAAGTTCAAATGTGAATGTCGAGATCGCTTTAATGTAAGGAACATTTTGAAATCCACACTGATAGCTTAAACGCTGACACGAAATAAGTGACCCCTGGTTTCTATGACTTCACAAGTGTGCACATTCAGAAACGTGCATTCACAGACGAAAGCAAAAGTGCTTTTCAGTAGCATTCCCAGAATTTGTAGGAGCTGCGCTGACCTGAAGGACGCACCTCAGGGCTAGGCAGCTGAATACAATAAAACCAACATTCATTCCAGTCTTGGGAAAAGACAAGAGTCCGATCCAGGTATTAGGGAGAGATGGTTGTGTGAAAGAGAGCAAGGCTGATCAACACCTTTAAGGCAAAAGAAGGAGGGGGAAAGAAAGGACTTTAGATACACACTGTTGCTTACTGCCCAAGCCAAACAGAGACAAAGAAAAATGAAATATATAGTCACAGAGCAAGAAGCTGGATGGGAGTTGAAAGTGCAATAGAGTGACAAAGAAAGGGAAATGTGTGAATGTGAATGTGTCTCTTTAAAGAAATGTACATGAATGTGTGATGTGTATGATTGTTATTGATGCAATACTGTGACTTTTTTCAGAAACATGATAAAAAAAGACAGTTTAGGGTGACCTGCTGTTCTTGTGGAGATAAAAGACAAATCTGTTTGAGGTAAAAGTGGTTAGTGGACTCTTGTTAGTCAATGTTAACGTTGGAAAAATACTGAATACTGAAAAAAACACTAAATACTAAAAATAATAGGTCAAAAAAGTTTAATAGAAATAAATAAATTACAACAAACATGTTAAAAATGGTAGCATAGCAAGAATGTTTATTCTGAAAAATGTAATGGCTGACTAATAGCTGTTTATTGCTCAATATAGGTTTATGCGATTTTGGCTTCTTGGAAAGTGAGGATGGAGGGGTCAGTCAGTCCAGTTCTCATATACAGTCATTGGAGCAGACCAAATGAGCAAAATTTCACCCATTTGGAAACATGGGTCCATAGGCACCTCCAAGTAAACCCTAGTGCAGCTCGCCTACAGTGTAAACAAAGATGGAATAAACAACCAAAAAAGAAAAGAGCTACTTATGTGTTCATTACAAGTAGAACATTATTTAAGCAAAAAAAGGAATTTAAAAAAATATAAAACAGTTTAAATGTGTCTTGCAAGTAAACACAAAAATACAACTTTAAAAAAAAAAAAAACGTCTATAAAGTACAGTACATTATAAAATGTTTTTATTCCTGGCTCTTTTTCCATTTTAGGAAACACAACCTCAGGAAGCGAATCTGTTGTCATCTTGGGTGATGCAGTCCAAGTGGATTGCCCACCAACACAAGTTCAATGTTAAAACAAAGAAAATAAAAACGGTAAGCTTTTTGCATGACCCACACCTTCAAACCAAGTTTCTCAGACGGTCCAGGGGTGGAGCTATGGGGGAAACAAGGGGGGAAGCTGCCCTCCCAGCAAAAAGCTTTGCCCCACACTTTACCCTCAGAAATCCCCAATATAAGTTTCTCTAAGCATTGCAAAATAACAAAAATCAGGACATTACTTACTTATGGTATTCATTTACTTCATAGTTGTTTTTTTTATATTTAGCTAGATATGCCTCATAGGAAATGAATGAGATATTCTTCAAATCCTTCAAAAACTTTGTGTAGGTTGAAACTTATGAACTGCTGTATACTTTTAGCTAGAGACACCATTCAAACAAAGCAAAGATTCAGCAGTTTACGGTGGATTCAGCTTTTTAAAACACCTTATGGTTTTATGCAAATTGAGTTCAAGTTTTTATGCAAATTTTAGGACATTTTTCAATTTTCAATGTAACTTATCATTTTTAATGATGAAAATTTTCCAGACAAATTGCCATTACTTGAACACCGTTTGTCACAGAGTCATGATTTTTTTTTCAGTAAAACCCATATTAAATCTTCTCATTGCTTCATACACCAAATCATGTTTTTAACTTGAGATTGTGAAAACATACTTGAGCTTACAGACATGACACTTTCACACATTGTAGCCCAAAGGCTTGGGAGTCATACAAGGGCTTAATTTTTTTGATAAGTGAAAGAGTTTTGAAAATATGAACATTTGTTTGGAGATGGTGCATATTGAAGCCGTGCCATTGAATTACATGACACGTTCAGCAAAAAGCATTCACACTGGCATTATCTAGTTTCTTGTCTAGTTTCATTCCATTCTGCTGTTTTCCTTTGCCACACTTCCAAAGCCCCCCCCCATTTTGCACCCCACCATTAAAGTGTGGAAAGTTCCCCCCATTTCATTCCTCTCCTCTGGCGAGACTGATCTGTGGTGAGTCACATGCGTGGCTCCCCAATGCAACCCTTCACGCTGCGCGTCAAACAGGAAACAGGAAGTCACTGGGTCCAATTTTTTGGCTTTGGTATGACCCACCTGTAGATTCAGGCTAACACTTCCCACTCTTAGAACTAAACCGTTTGAGTCACTACGATGATTATAGTTTAGAAATGCTAAAAAAGGTGGAGAAATATAGTGTCTTAGAAACTCTACAGCTTCTTGACAAATAATTTAACAATCTCTATCATTTATTAGCTTTTGAAAAATTTAGATTATTATTATTTTATTTTTTGATTTATTTGTGAGGGTATTCTGCTTTCCACAGCAGTTAATGACTGCCTCTTTGAGTCTGTGTCTCTCCTCCTTATTGTAACTAACATCCACCATCCTTTTGGGGATCTGCCCACTATCAACATGTGGCACATGTCCCTGACAAGTCAAGAAGACCCCCCTCACAACAGGAGCTGGGCAGCGGTTTAAACCGTGCAGCCCTGTGTTTTCTTCCTCTTCTCCTCCCCACACCCTGCTGCCACACTTTCACTCTCTTAATATTGAGTTGCCTGGGTAAAAGGGGACTAAAGGAATCTAATAACTGTGACAGTGGGGCTTTTTTTGGCATTGTTCCTGAAGCTGAGCAGACACACACACCGTTGTCTGCTTGCTCTAATGAAAGGTTAAATGAATAGGACCAAGTGACAGCAGATACAATGAAAAAACAAGGGGGACAAGAGAATGTGTGTACAAGCATGTGTTCCTGTCTCTGGGAGTGACTGTCTCAAGGCCAGTCTCCTTGGTAAAGAACAAGGACAGCCCTTACACAGCAACACAAGATTTAAAACAGATTGCTCCATGACACTGTTTGCTCACATTTGTGTGCATTTATGTCTCTTTGCAAAGAAACCGGCTGAGAGAGAATTCCAGCATGAGGCTTCTTGATCAAATTTAAGGTGGTTAGTGGAGGGGAGGCGGTTGGATGGGATGGGAGGGCGGGGGAGAATGGGCACTGAGAAGGGAGGGAGAGAGGGGAGTGACGAGGGGGATGCATGTCTCGTCTTGTGCCTCTTCTGGCCTGTGCCTTGGTGGAATGCAGAGTCACATGAAAGAGGCCCTCTTTCTCCCTCCTTCTCTCTGAGACCTGTCTCTTGTGTCTGTCTCAAAAGCGCCACTGTCCCCCTCCTGACACATTACCTGTCTGCAGATTTCTCCACCGCTCCAAAAACACCCCAAAAAAAAAAGAAAACAAACGCACACATCATGCGCACATGCATGCACACACACACTGTACAGATGTTCCCTTCAAACACAGCTCTGAGTCTTTCTAACAGAAAGTGAACTAAAACACAAACAAACAGAAAAATCCCATCATCATGAGACTGCTTGATTACAATGATTACCACTATAAATGGCAGCTTTGTCACTAACAATGACATGGTAGAACCTCCAAAGTATCATCCGGGTCTGAGTAAACTGTGCATGGCATAGCATAGTTAGGTTTACTGCAGCCCAGTCCATTCAAACTTTAAACTTACAGCAAACAGTACATTTAAGTCCTACTTCATTCAACTTTTGCTCTAAGTGTTCCCAGTGGTCTTTTAATTATTGTTATGCAGTTTTTAGCCAACATAAAAAAACCTGTGTTGTTTTCTAGAACGTAGTTTCAGCAGAGCGGCAGTATGTTATTAGAAATTCACATGACTTATTGCTCAGAATAAGCCTTCCCTCATTTCCCTTCATCCCTTTGTTTCCATGTTCTCCTGTTTGCTACGAGTCCCTCACAACCCCAAACTAATGTTAGTATGGCAACAAAAATGGTGAGCAATATTGCAGCTATTCATCCGTTCACAGTTTTGATCCAGATGCCAGCTCAGGCGAGGGAAACAAAGTGTACATGGACTTATTTGTCTGCAAGGGCAGCAAGCAGGGAGCTTTTGGCCCACGATTACAACTCCTACATCACAGCTACAGGCTTTTTCCAATGGCATTCACAATGATTTGAAAAAAAAATAGGTATTCAGAAATGCAATTTTAATCTTAAATGTCTTTATATGTGTCCTCCATCTTCAGAAAAACGCCACAAAAACATGTTAAAAACTCCAAACACACAATTTTCATCCGAGTGGGTCAGAGTGAGCATTAGATAAAGGCTAAAAATATAGGGTCAAACAAAGTTCATCTTTTTCTGTTAAGCTAATTTGGGTGATTCAGCTAAAATAAAGAATATGTAATAAAGATTTTACAAAAACACAACTGAAAATCAATAGTACTTAACCAGCTGACATTAGTAAGCATAAATATTCAATAATTTTCACCAGCAAAGTTCTGCCTTAACAGTACAAACACGATAAGTGCATCATATCCTGGCAATAAACTTTAACATATTGGAGATGTAGAGGTGATTAAAAATAATTTAAAGAAAAAAGACAACAAACTTATCTTTTGTAATACAGTAGTCACTCATTTATCGCAGAAGATACATTCCATAATTTATTAGCGATAGGTAAATTCCGCAAAGTAGGATGATAGATGTTCTAAGGCTGTAAAAACCCTCACCACACACATGTTTAAACTCTCAAAGTTCAAACTTTCAGAGAAGTAAGTCCAGTATTATAAAATGAAAGCAAAGATCTGCTGGCAATCGAATGCGTATGTAACTCTGGCAAGCTGTACAGGAGACAAGGCACAGTGGAGACTGATTGACAAGGTCAACAGCCAATCAGAACGTCTATCACAATGTGCTGTACAAAAAAAGAAAAAAAAACGTGCAAAATTGCACTGAAAAAATCCACAAAACAGAGACACTGCAAAGGTGAATCGTAATTTAGGGAACATTGTAATTTTAAAACAGCACAGTGGCACAGTAAGTAAAAGTAGACTTGGAGCCTGATTTTCCAAAGATTTGCAAGCACAGAAATATGAGCAAACTTGAACATCACGTGCAAAAACATGTTGCAATTGATTCACTAACCAGATTGCATACATTATTTGAAATAAAAGTACTGCAATTCACTTTGTATGATTCCAATATGCGATACAACCAGTTCTTGCAGAATGCACAAAAAATTAAAAGAAATTGCACATCGATATTTATGTGATTTAACAAACCTGAAGCAACTGTTTTATGTCTATATTTTGTACTTCTGAAAGGCAGGTGCAAACTGGCACCACTTTATGCATGCAGTCATGGTATTAATAGGGAGAAATTGATACAATGACAAGCAACAAAGAGAGCATCTTTTCTACTCGTGTAAATACTTTGGAATGCCAGAGGCAAAGATCATCGAGTCACAGGCTTTCCAACCTTCAGTGTTACAATATTTGTGCTTCTGAATGAGTTAAGGGCTGACATGGAACCAGTGGCGGTAATTAAAGTTGACTATAATTATGTTTTTCCGCTTTTTTCTCATGTAACATGTTTACTTTGGATGTCTGCTGCTCTCCTGCACCCTTGCAGCCCTGCAAGACCGGCTGCCATGTCCTGAAACAGCTGATGAGAACCCTGACCAGTCCCTGTACCCCATCTTTCATCCCTCCTGTGAAGGAAATGTTGTCCATCATGATGTTGAGGTTGAGTTGCAATGGCAGAAGTGTCCTGGCCTAAAGTTTGTGTCGCAGAAAATCACAGATACAGTGCATGTTTCATTTGTTCCAGCAGCACCCCATTCCTTGCACTCATTCTCTAGTCTCTATTGCATTGATTTGATCTACACTTTTTCGTGGCACACTCAAAATTCTTTTTTTAGTAGGCCCCATTGCAGTACTTGACTGTTATTATTGCTTAGTGTGTTTTAATAAATCTCCAGCAAATTTCAAAATAAATATAACGTGCAATCTAGTTCCATTCATTCACAATGTTGCACTCAATTTGGGATCCGAACAAATCCTTGTCGAACGATTACAGGCCCTGCAATGGGCTGGCAAATTGTATAAGGTGTACCCCACCTTCACCTGCCAATGCCAGCAACCCAGTGACCTCAAAAAGGAAACAAACCAATCTAGATGATAGATGCAAGAAAGCGTACTACATACACATAAAGAGTGGATATCTCTTTTTGGTATCGGATAACATTTGTTAAAAAGTAGTGGCATATCACGTATTCCTAACAGTGTACATCCCCATTTTAGTCTACACGAGTAAAAAACTTTGTTGTTAAAATGACTATAAAAAGAAGAAAATGTATTATTATTATTAATTTGACTCAGATTTTCATTTCATTATTTAAAGATATACAAATTTAGCATCTATTTGTACAATAAGTCTGCTTAATTTTGTAAGGATTAAACCTTAAATCTAAAATTGTAGTTCAAAACTGTTTCATTCACTGTGGTTGTAACAGGCTTTAGGCTTAGAATAATCCTTTTGTAGGCCAAAGAAGGACGTGCGATTTTAAAGGAAATATTTGAAATGTCTTGTATTGGACAAAAAATATAAACTTAAAAGAAGCTTAGATTTTATCCTTATAATAGGAAATGTCTTGGAAAAGAGGCAAACATCTCATGGAAAGATGAACACTTTTAAACATCTTAACATTATGGAACGCAATGAAAACTTTCAAAGTCTGCAGCAAATTTTCATCTAAAATTAAAGCATGACTCATACGACATAGGACAATGAGACAAAGAGAGCCACAATCACGCATTCAACCCACAAGGTTACATAATTCTATAATGTTATCAATACATTCAAGTAGTAATCCTTGAAAGAGCAAGATAATTCATCTTTTATGACCAAGGAGATCCTTTGTTTGACGCAACATGGAGATTGAGTCATCTCTCCTGACTGAAAGATGTATAAACTTTAAGTGACTACTTCATTCTCTAGAGCGATTTATTTAATTTCAAAAAACAAATCTGTAAACATTTAAGTTTAAGCTTTTTCGTGCATTCATATTCTTCCTCATGTATGAATTCACAAGACAGAAGCAGGTAAAATTGGCTTTTAAAACATTTGGGCATTCTTTCAGAGTCACCTAAAGTCACCGAAAACTTTTCTGTGCTTTCATAAAATCTTTTGAACAAATCTTGTTAGTTTATTTTCAGTTATTTAAATGTGATCTTGTACTGTTTTTATGGTCTTTTTTGTTCTGTCAATCTTTTAAAACTATATTACTAACAACTTCAACATAGAAATTCAAGTTATTGAAGCAATGATGTGGTGTTGTGTCTAGAAACAGAACTTAGAATTTGAAAAGGAATCAGTTTTCTCCTTGAAAAATGGTCCTGTACAAGGACTTAGCTAAAAATGCATTGAAAAAACTATCAGTCGAAGTACCAAGGAAACTGCATAGACCCTTCAAAGAGCTAAACTATTCTTTAAGATCATTTTAAATAATACAAGTTTGGCCTTTTAGTTGTAAAATTTAATAATTAAATCTCTTTAGACACAATCTGTTAAAGTAGATTATGAGTTTAAGTGAATTTTGCTTTAGAAATCCAAAAACATCTTCAGCTTTTACTAGTGAAACATGTGAAAGGAAGTGACTACATATAAAAAAGACCAAGATTGAGCCACAGAAACAGTTGCAGTTCAATAGATTATTTATTTCAAATGTGTATGACAGATATGAAATCAAGAAATTCTTTTATGTTTTTAGCTGAAAAAGTATTAGACTTATACTTACTAAAGAGCTGATTACATTCAATGAATCAGAAGTTCTTTTTAAATAATGATAATTTTTTTATTTTAATATTGAACAAATGACTTCATGTAAACTAAAGGTGTCATGTTTGATGCATGCATTGTCCAAACATATGCTAGCCTAAATTCTCTTCTTTTAAGAAGCATCAAAATATAATCTTGCAATGGTTTATTATTTGCAACATGCTCACCAAGACTCCTGCTGGTGGATAAATACACTTCCTGGGAAGTGTATTTACCTCCTTCACTTAGTGATGTTTTATATAGTAAAAAAAAAAAAAAAAAAGAAGTGTAACCAAGGTATATGAGGGTACTGAACCTTTATTGGCAATCATATAAGTTGATGACCTAATATTAACAAGAAACTTATACAAATAGACTATCGGCCTTTAAGAAGCTTGCTAACACTTCCACAAATATCTAATAAAATAAAAAGAATTTTTCCAAATTGACTAAGATAATGTGATCACCAGAAAATCCTACTCTAAATAGTACAGTATTTATCTGACTTTATTTTGGAAAATTACCTGCTTTACTAGAACCCAAAGACGACCAAGTACCATCACAGCGCACACAAAAAAAAAAAAAATGTGAACGGATTTGCCATTATTACTAATTGTTTACTTGTTTGTATGCATATTTAATTTACACTTGATTATCTTGCAAGAAACAGGAGGAATCTGGAAAACTTCACCTGTACTGTTCAGTACCTAGATATTTATCTCTGAGCCACACTGGTTGAATTTTTGGCTAAAAATGTCCTGGATCAAGTTCAGGTCTGGAATCGTATTATTCAAAATGGACCAATTTTCACAATGAATCATATTGGCAACAACAAATTATGATATGAATTACACCTTTGTTAAGATGAATTGCTATACCCCTCCAAAATTTGTTATTTTTATTGTTTGAATTTTTGAAGGAAAAACAATAGTTGTCTTGGATTTGCAACACTACACAAGGGGTCTTGTATGACTTCCACATCTTGCGTTTCCTTTTGACACGGGCAGACGGAAAACTTTTACATGCCGGTAAGTACGGTCTTTTTTGGGAAAAATCTGTATGCTTCATTCCAATATCTCGCTATCAAATAAACATCACTGAGTTTCCTCTACACGTCTTTAAAAAACTCAGTGACCCAAAAAAATCTGACAAACCATAAAATCAGATTGAAAGTTGGGTGTACATCTAAGCATTTATACTTGTTCCAAAGGAACCATTTGGAGGAACCATTTATATTTGTTCCAAAGGAACAAAGGAAATATGTATTTTTCATTTAAATGTGTACATTTAAAAAGGAAGAAAACTGAAAATGATTTAATTTTTTTAAGATTTAACCCTTTTATTTTCCATAGGTAAAATGAATTTTGTATTTCTTTTCTTTGGCCATCTGGTTCATATGAGACTTTGGTCTTGTTCTCTTTTGCTCTTCAAGAAACCTGAGTAAATTCCTTGAATGACCTCCAGAGTTTGTTTTGTCCAGTCTTTGTTCTAAACATAAACTCATTTTAATTAGAGAGACTCTGGTTTGAGGAGCAGTGGAATCAATTCAAAAGCTGTTCAGGTAAAAATAACAGTCAGGCACGGTTACTTGCAAGGAACTAGACACTTGGGGCAATAATTCCAAAGTCAACATTCTGCTCCTCAGTCCTCAGGAATTTTTCATGAGCCACCACTTATCTTGTCATATTAGATTTCTTCCACCAGAGTTTTTGGAGAGAAGAAAAAGGACCCCTTTAGGGCAAATTATTCTCTTTTAATCAAATTCCTGTATGACCCGAGGAAATGTTTCCTTTCCTTTTAAATCACCGATGCATGGGGCAGTGTTGCACCTCCGCAAAAAAAGGAAACAAAAGCATCCTTGCACAGAAAATCTCTCCAAGTTGGTGTATACAAATAGCACTTTACTCTTTTTTATTATTCTATCATAAAGAAAGGATCAGTGAAAAAAAAGGAGAGGAAAACGACAAACGCCTGGATTTTGCATTACAAGTAAAACCCCATATTTTCTCAATTCCTTCTCATGGAACAGAATCGAACAACTTCATTCTGGACTGCAGTTCATGCAGGCGGGAGCTATAAAATATAAATTATACCACATAACCTTATACCTCCCAAATGAGCAATTTGGTTACAACTATACTCCTGTTCGTTACAGCTTCAGTTTCTCTGGTATTTCTGTTGCGTCGACATGAATTATATTCTAGCCCTGCAAGAGAACGTATGGATTACATGTAAAATTTAGCTTCCCTCCTGGCTAAACACTTGCCACCCAGTGACACTGAATTATTTACTTTACACAGTGACTGGTAATTATTCCTGGACATTATCAATTAAATCCAATCTGATTTGCAGCTGAAAATGTTACGACTTTGAGTCAGTCGACCCAAAAATGCATGAGACGGCTAAATTCAAAGGTTTTTTTAAGGTTTCCTTATTCAAAAAAATGCAGGTTGCTGAAACTCGTGCAATGTATCGCACGGAGAGAAATAATTTTATAAAAACTGAACACATACGATGAAAAAAACTATCATTTTACAGGACAAACACAATGAAAAGCACAGCAGCAGATTTCAATCCAATTAATCTACAGTTTCCAAGAGTGATCTCTTTTCACACCACAGATGATACAATCGTTTAGCAGATTAAGGCTTCCAGATATGAGGTCAGAGCACCTTAAATGCAAATGTCAAACCAGCTGTTAAACCTACTCATTATTGTGTTACAAAGGCCTCCCTTTTAAGTCGAGAATCAGACAGACACTGAACAATTTTTAAGTGTCTGAAGGTTCGGTTTTCTTTTTTGTGCGCCGAGGTACAAAAGAATGTAATTATGTCTCTCCCATGTATATTGTTTTAAATCAAGTCTGTCTCACACTGTGCTCTTTATTAAATTAGGACTCCTGCTATCCAATTTGTTTGAGCATTTCTCTGAGTCTCTGTTTGGTCACTAAATCCCTCAGCTTACACTATGCGTCTTATTTTTATTTTATATTATTTTTTTATTTTCTGAGCTGCCACCAGCTATGCAATCTGCCCCCTCAACTCTTTCAAAACATTTCTTTTTCTGTCACTGCCAACACACACTATCAGTCACAGAAGAGATTATTGGGGATAGATGGAGCGGAGCAGGACGGTACCGGTACGGCAATGATCCGACTCTGGTTAAATCAAAACACTGCAAGAATGTTCCTTTGATGTTGCAGAGTATCATCTGCAGCAGGCAGGAAAAGTGCTCCCACAGCCTTGTTTAAACCTCTATGGGCCTGGCTTCCACAAGCATGGACATCACATTTTGGGTTATATTACCACAGTAGTTACTTCTGCTTAACTGGGGTTCTGTGACTACATGTTTAGAGCAGGGGTGTCCAAACTTTTTTGCAAAAAGGGCCAGATTTGGTGAAGTGAAAATAATTGAAGGCCAACTATTTAACCTGACATTCTTTGAAATATTTTAATAACATGAAACGCAGATAATAACGGATAACAAAAGATTATTTTGTTCACTTATAAAATAAAAACATCTAAATACGTTTTCCCCAAAATGACTGAATTTTTGCAACGTTTTCTAGTTAGCTTGTCGTAGTTAGCATATGCGTCTCTTTCTTGATATTGAACTCCTTTAAAACAGTCACAGTCTCTTGGCTTATTAGGCAGACACAGTTGATTCCTATTTCACTGAAAAAAAATCTGCCTATTTCCACTTGTCCTGGAAGCAGTGTCCCTTGCTGTTAACTTTTCTTTTTTATTTAAAGTTTTACTTTTTAGAAGTAAGCTACAGAGTATCACAGAACTCTGACTGTTGGCGCAGAAGTTAGCCTTGGCTAATTTCCCATCAACTCTTGTTTGTAAACTCCGTTTACATTTTCTTCCAATAGCTTATAGCACCTCACAAGCCCAAGATAACATTAATGTAGCAAAAGAACGGCAAGCAATATCTGAGCAGACCAGCCGTACAATTTAGAGCCAGATGGTAACTCAGACGAGGAAAGTGAAATTGTTTAAAGATCTGCAAGTGGATGAATCAGAATTGTAACGGAGAAGGGCGACTTTGGCAGTTGCTGCGTCACAGACCATGGGTTTTTATCTGCTCCTGATCCATCATTATTTGAATAAATAAATACTCACAAACACAGTTTTAATCTTAAATTACTTTATATATGTATCTCATCATGAGAGAAATGCTACAAGAACACAATAAAGAAACTTGATTTTCATTGGAGTGGGTCTTTAAAACCTAATCAAGATATACGCATAGTTTTTAGAAAATACTCTGAGCTGCATTCTGATTTTACGACAGTAGCCTGTGGGCCAGTGGAAATTTGAACGCAAGCCTTAAATGGCTCGCAGGCCGTACTTTGTACATGCTTTCTTTAGAGGTTAGCTCAAATATTAGCTTGGGTCAAACCAGTTTTTATAAATGAGACACTTTTTTTTCTCTCTCATTTGATTCTCTGAAGATGAGCCCAGTATTGAGGACAATAGCACTGACCATGAAGGCCACTTTGACATCAAAGTAAAAAAATATAGAAATAAGCAACATCAGATGTTCCACAAAAACAGCATCTTACAGAGTCACATGCTTTAGCAACCAAGCTTTATTTGAAATAAAGAAGCTCAGATTGGCAAACCAAGACAACTGGGAGGAGAAGGGAGGTCGGAAGAGTGTTGGACTGGGGTGAGTTGAGGTGGGGGGTAGAAATGTGAGCAGTAATCAGAGGAAGCCGGCAGGGGGGACAGGGAGGGATGGTGGGGTCAGAGCAGAGCACCACTAAGCAGCCCTTCTCTTCATTAGCAGCGTCTCTGAGGGGGGCGTCACAGGCCCACCTGTCCAGCAGATTATTGAACCGGCTAACCAGTGGCACCCTGTCCACACACACACACACAAGTGCACACACACTCCCATCTCTTATTCTCAGAGACTCAGAGGAATCACGACCTAGCTGCGGTCTCGCTGACAACTTTAACTTTTTCTTTAACCTCACGTAGCAGCAGCACAGGCTGATGCTGGGCATCTATTTCCTGCACAACAAGGACATCTCCCACTGCATTAATTCACTCATCGTCTACACCTGCTTCATCGTGCTCAGGGTCACAGAAGAGCTGGAGTCTATCTCTGTTGTCATAGGGGCAGGAGGCTTGGCACACCCTGGTCGGTCACAGGAAGTTACCGCAATTTTTCTACTCTCTTTGGGTATTTAAATTCTTCAATGGAATTTTTATTTGTTGTTATTATCATATGGCATTTATTGCCACTCTTCAATTGATCATTTGTGCTGTGAATCAATTGGGAATATTAAAAGGTAATAGCTACAGAAAAATGACATCTGAAAATGTACTTGCTCAAAAATAAGCATCTGCATTTTCATAATTTAGTAAAGAAAATGTGACATTACTAAGCTGAGACTGATCTCTCTGACAGAAAGGAGTACATACAGATAAATAATGAAATGAATCTTTAGGAATGTCTTCACAATAGCAGTCTCACAGCTAAATAAGTATGTTAGGCATAAATCTCGCACCCATTCCGCTCAGACTTAAGTTTGAGGGCAGTTCCAAGTAGATCTTGCCATCAGTGTCTTGTCTCCTTCCTATCTCTTAACAGTTCAGCATAAGTCCATAGAAAGATAACTTAAACCTCTGCATCTTACACCCCTCACAGGTTGGTGTCAAGCTGCTTTTATTTTTGGAAGAGAAAAAGGAACTTAGCATTTTTAAATCAGTCCACAACTTGTGGACTTTTCAGTTTTCAAAACAAGTTTTGGGTTTGGTACACCATCAAACACTTTCAACTATGACTGTTCCTGTCACAAACTGACCATACATCTGCACAAAAACAAGACAGTGGGTTAAAGGACAATAGCATGCAGCCTGGGATGCAATTGCAAAGAAAAATGACACGAAAAATGGCTTTGAGACCTTCCCTTTGTTAACATCACTGCCAAGTTTCAAAAGGATTTTAACTAACTGCATGTTGCTCATCTTTTTCTAACTTAATGTAACCTCCCTTTTGAAAAAAGTCCTCAACAATTAATAATGACAGGAATCCACCAAAAAAATGTACAAGATCTAAAAAAAAAAAAAGTACCTTAAAAGAGTTTCTTATCAGACATTACTTCAAACTTTTTCATTTTGTCTGATAATAATATTTTTAAAAAAGCAAAAGCATAAATAAAGCAAAAGTTAAAAGTTTTTTTCTGACTTTTTTGTGAAATCTTAACAGAAAAGAATGTTTTTATGCAGAAATTAGTTGGTTTTTTTTGTTTGTTTGTTGTTTTTAATCACACACACACACACACGTGAAGCTCGTAAAAACTTACTGGCCACTTTTGACAAACACTTTTGATTTGTTAGTGCTATTTTATCCTATTACAATCCAAAGTGCTCCAGAAAAAAAAGGTTGCAATCTGGAGTTTTTACTGCTTTTATTAAAGCCAGAAGCAAAAGCAATAAAGACATATTTACCATTGCTGCATGCTGTATGTGACAGAGCCCGGGGCTACTGCACTTTCCAAACTTGGCGTCTTCAAAAAAGTCTGATTTCGCCCTCAAGTGGGGAACTTTCTTCTTTTCAGTCCCGTGTGTCGTGTGTGGGGGGGTTTCCACCGTCGGGATTCTTTTTCGCAAACTTTGCTTCAATGTTTGTGACAGTTTGATGTGGGGAAAAAAAGAACTCTCGCTTTTACTATCCACGAGGATCGAAATGTCACGGCTCCTGCGCTGACGGAAAAACGCGCGTCGGTTGCGCGTAAATACTCTGTGACAGCAGGATCCCCTTTTGCCTCTCCGTCCTAAAGCCGTAAACTTGCAGATCGAGTCGGGGGATCAGTGTCAGGAACAAGCTGGTCGCAAGTGCTTGTCCTACCTTAAAAAGGGGGGAGGATTAAAAGAAAAGAAGTCTTCCCAGGTGGTTTCCTCGTGCGGAGTCAGCTCTGCGCGCCGAGAAGCTGCGGATCTTCCGCGGCTGGAGAAAAGGCGGCTGCCTTGTAAAGTTGGATGAGTTCAAAGCAGTGTTTTACGCGTTGTACGACACTCTAAACCAGATGAGTGTGGATCTAGAGGCTGAATGTGCCCGGCGCCGGTTTACGCGTTGTGTCAGCACGAAGAGTCGCATCTTTGCGCAACAAAAATGTACCAGAAAACCCTTAGCCTCAAGACAAAAAAGCGCTCAAGAGCTTGTGCAACACCAAAGAACCAGCAAGAACTCACAAGTGTTTTTGCTTTCTGTCTGTATATTTATATACGTATATCCACTGTATTTTTATTTGAATATACATTTATTTATTATGGAACAAATACATCAAATTAACCAAAACGGCTGTGCAGTTTGAGAACTCTTAAAACACAGAATATCAAGAAAAAGAAACTTGTTTCCCCCCTAACTTTCTCTGCAACCCGTGCCATACACGCGCTCCTTTGCGCACGTACGTAGACAGTCGGAAAAAGTTAAGGACTTCTCTGTGTGAGCTGAGAGTGTCACACTGATTTCATAAAGTGTCCCTCAGACCCTTCATAGCCGAGCACGCTCATAAAACTTTCATTGTGAACTTGTGTTTTTTAAGTGAATTTGCTTGAAATTGGACTTTGACATCTCCAGAGTGAGGGGGTTGAAGGACTGAGGGATGAGTGTGTCTGTATGTGTGTGTGCTTCAGTGTGTGTTCTGAGGATAAACTCCAACTCTGAGAGAAGCAGTCTGTGTTCCTCAGAGTGACTGCCTGCCCGCCTCAGCCTGGCTCCTCCGCTGGGGTGAGACAGGCTGCTGAATCCCACTGCAGTCATTTCTATCAAGTCAAGCGTCTGGAAGCCCCACTTGCATGTTTGGTCAAGGGGTAAATAATAGATCAGGGATTAGGCTTGTGTAGATTTCATTCCAGAGTAGCAAGCTACTGAGGTCCCAGGATCTGCATATTCATTCCTTGGCCAAGGCCGTGGGAGAGCAGGACCATATGCTTGTTTGTCAGAAGGGTTAGATTACAAATTAAATGAGATATTACATACTTATGCAAGCAGCAGAGCATAAAACATTTAAAAGATTGTCTATAAAAAACACCTGAGGGAGAATATATACATAAATACAAACAACCATGCTGACTTTAAGTATCTTTACATGGCTGAAGCAGGTCGCACAGTCTCCTTCCAGGTTGATAGTTTGATTCTAGCCATCCTCTGCCCACATGTCAAAGTTGACATGGCTCATCTGAGTGCTTCTTTGTTGTTCACCTGGCATGAGAAGGAACACCCTCTTTTTCTCAAATTCATGTTGAAACTGTTGGTTCACGCTCTAAAGCTACAGACACACCGGACATGTGGTGTGTGTGGAGGAACGAGTAGTTTCTTGAACACAAGTATAGCCCATGGTGTTCACACTAGACAAGCAGGGAGTGGCTTCTTCTTCTTTTTCTTTTGCTTCTGTTAACTAGCCCATGTCCACCACCTACAGTTAAAAGCTAAGTGCAAAATGTTGAAGCGCTGCAAATCTCTTGAGTCTTGCTCCAGGCTTTTTCTTTCACAGCTCTATTCCGGAATCTGCAAGACTTGGTGTCATAGATTTCTAGCTGGGCACAAACTACAATTAATCATTTCTCCTTCATGATAAATTTTCAATCGGTTGGCACTTCCGTGAATTAAAAGGGACGCCATCCATGAATTAACACCAAATTTGAGTCCCTGATTGGTCAAAGTTCAATCTGGTTTAACTTTCAACGTGCATACAATGCCCATGTGTTTTGTACATAGAATCTGAAAACAGTCATAGAGACTTGCGAAGCTATGCATGAAAGTGAGAATTTTGAAGAAGGAGAAACCTGAGACGCGCATTTGCACACTTTCACATAGACTGTTCATTGGAAATGGCTCATTGAACACGTGTTGCTGAGGGAAGTGTAAACCTGACTTTACAGGTCAGTTCATTACAACAAAAACATACCTTTTTAAATTTGATAATAAGAGTAGACACAGAAGATGCCTTTGAAATAATGACATTTCCGTGTGTTCGGTGTTCCGGCCGTCTGTGGCACATTCAAGCACGCGCTTTCATGAACGCGCATCCAGCAGTAGACAAGCAGGGAGGGGGATTCTTCTTGTTTTCTTTTACAGTTTATTAGCGCTTGTCCACCACTTTACAGTGGGATTAGGCTTAATGTGAAGTGTCAAAGCGGTACAAATCCCTCAAATCTTGTTCCAGGCTTTTTCTTCAGTTGTGTTCCTATAAATGTACATCTAGGTGTCATTTAATTATGGCTAGTCACAAACCATAATTATTAATTTCTCTTTCTCCAAGTCAGAAATTCGGGTTGGCATGCTTTTACATAGACCTTTTATTGAAAGTGGCCGCTTGAACGGGAGTTGATGCAGTCAGCATGAACATACCTTTGGATGAAAGCTTAAATATGCTCTAAATGTTATAACCTCCTTTGTATTACCACGTGCCAGGTCTATGCCAAAATATTGTAAGTCAATTCTTAAGGCACGAACAGATGAAGTTCCTGAAATCAAACCCCAGCCTGCTAAAACGCAGAACACAGTGAGCTACAGATCACTGAAACTCTGCGTAAAGAAATCACAGGACCTTATGGGTTGGTGTTGCTTTCCGAGATGTCTATCAACAGGATAGAGTTCGGAGATGTTTGGCTGGTTGGAGCTTATACTGAGATCCTCTTGGGCAGCTCTGCTGGCTTTTCCAACCAGTTAAAACCCAGCCAGGGATCCTACTGAGGGCCTGATGATTGAAGGAGGGAAGCCAGGTATGCTCCTGAAGGGGTGATACCCATCTTTCTCCTCTTTTTGGATGAGGGGTTGGGTGGTGCCTTATGGCTTATGGACAGGTACTTCACAAACGAAGAACAGTTTGGGACCTGTCTCCCAACTGTCCTACTTTCTCATATAGCACTTCTTTACAGTCCTTGGAGAGGGGGCTGGCCTGTGACACACCTTACGGGTTATGCTACTTGATATTAGAACCTCCCATTTTGGTTGCTCTATGACCCTACTGCCTCGGTTTTTGATGGCAAATCAGATATTTAAGGTATTTTAGTGGGAGGACGCATGGACACCACTGCAATCAAAAATGTGTCCACACTAAGGCTCACCCACAAGATTTTAGGTACATCTGTCAGTCCATGCATGCCTTGTTCCAACACACGATACACACTCATGATACACTTTTTATTCAACGTTTACACCGCCCTCAGCAACACAAGTTCAAGTAACCGCTTCCAATGAAAACTCAATGTAAAACCGTGTGAGTGTGGGTTTCGGGCCTCTATGTTCATAACTCTCACGTTCACAAGATTTGCACCTCTTCGACATTTCGCACCAAGCCCCCTTCCAACATGGGCTAGTATCAGGTAGCGACAGTCTAGTGTGAACACCATATGCGAAAAGCGCGTTCAAGAAAACTCAACACCATCCAAGTGTGAAGCATTTTATCCCACAAGGTCAGTGGTTACAGCTAATCTATTTTTCATTTGTCACCCCAATCCACCAATTCATTGGCTGTTATGATGTAGGATGTTGGTGGTTCTGGCCCTTGGGCATTTGCTGCCTGGGCCTGTTGGCCTTCTCTCCACACAGAAAAGTGGATCCCTGAGATCAGGCCAAGGGGACCTGGAGGTCACAGTGCATCTGAGCTGAGTGAGGGACGTTGGGTCGGTGGGGATTGTGTTGGTCCTGACTCATAACTTTTTTTAATCTTGTCAGGTATCTCTACCTCTTATTAACACCCAAGAGCAGATCTTGACTGTCCTGTGCTCAAATAATCTTATCTGACCATGAGGGGTCTTGCATTCTCTGTGCTGAGCTCCCTACTAAGCAAGCCAGGAAGCTTGTGGCTTGCCTTTGTAGATTCTACGTCACAACTACAAGCTTTTTCCAACACTATTTATTCATCTGCTCCTGATTCACAAAAATGTGAATTAAGAAATACTCTGAAATGTAATTTTAAGCTTTTATCTATCTATCTATCTATCTATCTATCTATCTATCTATCTATCTATCTATCTATCTATCTATCTATCTATCTATCTATCTATCTATCTATCTAGTCACTACAATCAATAAAACAAGACTATTTATGAGTTTTCAACTTGCATTGAACTCATCCCTGGAATTTTTAATTAATCTGATTCCATTTACAACTGACCAGTTTTGGTTAATTGCCAAAGTTTGAGCCAATAAATAAAATTCAAAAAAATCCCCAAAAGCTTGTCAAAGACACAAGGTTTAAGGTCACCGATTCTTAAACTGTGACACTGCACTCCTCTGTTGAGTCATCTGTTTCAGATGCTTTCAACAGAACAGATGGATTTCTACATTGATCAATGTACCAGTCGCACTATGAAATGGTTCTCATTTCAGTGTCCTTGCGCAGAACTACAACCCAGGGAATCTTTTTATGGTATTTAATCTGAAAAAATGTTTCATCGACATATACATTTACACCACAAAAATTATTGTTTATTGATCTCAAAGATCTGATGAGATAAGAATCTCCAATTAAACATGAACATTTTAAAATCTTTAGAAGATGTTTATTTCTTACAATGTTACTATGCAATAATGAAGACTAACATTTGTACAGTTTTTGTTCATCAAAAATTGTAGCTAAAAAAAGGAATACCACAGTCAGTAAATCTCTGTTAAAACATGCAAGAAAAAAATTTAAAAAAAACTTCTTGTAATAGGAAGCTTTTGTTTCCTATGTGTGTTTTTCAGACTTTTTATTGTTTGTTCAGAAATCACAAAATGCTACAAGAACTCTGCACTTGTTTACAGCCTACAATGACATGTAGAAGACAAACTTAATCCCAGAATTTCTCAACAGGGCCTGTACAAAATGCATGCAGATGTTTCTCTACTCGTTTATATTGTATATATGTTAGGCACAAAAAAAAAGTCTGTGAATTTGCAACTGAAAAATTGTGTTTATGTAGCTGCAAAATAAATTCAAGATGCAGTTCAAGATGCCACTCTCAACTCTTTGCAGCACAGCATTGGCTCTTCTGTGTTCTGCCTTAACACCACACAAGATTGTTCCTATGTGCATCCCCCACTGTGAAGAGCACCTATGAAAAGTGACTGCTGAGAAAGTAGAAAAAATAATAAAATAAAAACCTCCTGTGGCTGTATGCAAGAATGTCTTTCTGTCACTCTTTCAAAATAAGTACTTGTTCCCTTTTTTGGAGTGCTGTTAAACTACTTTTATTTGAGTTCTCAAAGCTTTTAGAAATATTTGTAACATGGATTCAAAAAAATTTGTGTTTCTCTATACTTTTATTTCTATGTATTTTTAGGAATTTCAAGTTAGGCTTACCTGTAATTTAAATCATAGAGGAAAGGTGTGATTTTATGTTTGCATAAATAAGCTAAGTATAAGTAATCTTCAGCTATTGTAAGTATGAAGCAGACTCAAAAGATAATTAGCTTTTGCTTCTACATCTAAATATATATATATATATTTATAATATAACTGGGGTAAGCAACAGCAGTACTTTATAACCCTAACTGGAACAAAGGAGAAAAAAATAAATTATTTTAAAAATTCTTGAAAGTATTTGGCCAGCGTTAACACACAAGTTCTTGCAATATACCCGTATACTGACATGCAGTTACTCAAATTATATTATTGTTAATGCTAAAAGATTTAGGTTGTTGGCCTATTTGTTATTTTAAAAAGCCTAAAAAAGACTACTTTTTTCAAAATTTAGAACGACAGCAACACCATGAATAGTGTACAGTTGAAGTATTTTCATAGAGAAAGGGAGTATATATTTATTTGTCGTTGTGACAGGATCCCACTGTTCACTAATTACCCAGCGGGACCACTGATAATGAGCTATTGAACCCGCTGCTGAAGTGTTCCACCTCCTGGGATGACCATCAGCTGCTGCGCCAAGTTTGTGGATTCATCAAATCCACTGAGGTGCTTCTGCTCATTAAGTCCCGGTCACTACTGAAGCATAGAACATTTCTGCAACGGTCATTTCAATGATCCTGAACACTGAAGAGTTTTCAGAGTACTCCCTAACACTGTTCTCCTCCCCACCACAAAAAGTCGGGGGAAATATCTTAAAAGCCCTTTTTTTTTTTTTAAATACTATAACTTGTTTTGTTAGAATTCACAATGAATGTCTTTTTCTTTTCTTTTTTGGCTTTTGAAATAGAAGTGTTTGTAATTTTCATTCAATTTAAAGTTTAAGTTTTGCTGCTGACATGTAAGTTTTACATTTAACCTTCAGTTTTGCTAGAAAAACTGAACAAAGAAAATTTATGAAAATATATATATATTTTTCTTTTTTTTGTGACAAAAAATATGTTTCACCGTTTAATTCCATCTTACTCAAAGATGAAAGCCCCAGAGTTGTACTAAGGACAAATACTTTTTCATCTAAAAGCTGCTTGCTGACCTGACAACATTTACTCACGGCAATCGATGTCCTTGTTCTTTTCCCCGAAATTCAGGGCACATATGAACTTAAATACAACCTCACCACCTTAATTTACCCTTTTACCACGCAAAGGACAAGCTCTTAAAAGCAAGCCAGAGGGAAATTGCCTGACTCCTTTTTCCCACGTACCTTTGGATGGGTGCTATAAGATGGCACACTGTTTGGGTGAACTGCTACTGAGTCCACACTCAGTTCATGAAATATGTTTGCACAAAAACACAGTCTCATCAGTGTACATACTGCTGCGTCGAAGAGGTGAGAATCAATTCCTCTTTTATGAGGGCTCTTTCCTGTTGAGAATGGAACCAGAAGGTCATCAGATGGGAGTCAAACAGAACTCCACATCATCTCATTGGAGCTTGGGTTAGGACATAAATGAAGGGGCTTGTGCACACAGAAATCGGCAAGCAGGGGTCTGCGGGAAGTCATCAGCATCACATGTAAGCAGGAATGCACATAATGTCAAATGGAGTGTAATCTTTAGAGCCAGGAAAGGTTTTGTGCTAGATTGGTCTGATTTAAGAGCACATATATCCCATGTCTGCAGACTGATATGGCAGAAGAGAAGTGGTAATCAATGGCCTCTCTGTCCTCAGCTTTTTCAAGCCTAGCCAAGGTTTCACAGGATCCAGCATGAGGATGGCTCATGCTTGGGGTCAAAAGTGTCTGTTTTTCAACAGGGACAAACTACAACTCTTCTTATAGGCAAACCAGACTTTAAATGTCAGCAATCCAACATTATTTTAGAGTGTAGATTTAAAAGTTTAAAGAAGGGAAATTAAGACTCCAAATAGCACTTGGTGTGATGATAGCTCATTATTTTTTAATCTTGCTCTTCAACTTGACAAATAGAATAATCAGTCACATTACAAAATGGCTGTGTTCAAAGCCATGTAATGAACTCTCACATGTTGAGGCCTGTCTCATTTTCATGTAGGAGGTGTGATGTTCTACTAAGCACTGCGCAGGTTTGACATCCCAACAGGCATTTGAGCAATCAATGTTTCTTTAAAGCTGGGGACTTGTGACTCTTTAGTATCTTTTGTCATCTCATGCACTTCTGAGGCACTTTGTTCCTGCAGTATCAAAGCTGGGCCACATTAATGCAGACAATATCCTTTCTTACCTGAGGCAGCAGGCGGAGACTATGTTTTCACAAGACTCCACGGAGTGTCATGTTTTTCTTTGGGATGTGCCGCTCTTCCTACTTCTGTCAGCGTCGGCACACCAGGGCTTGTCATTTGGTTCTTGAATTTTTCATGCAGGTGCATTTGCATGATCACATTCCTGTGTCACTTCCTCCCCTGGTAAACTAAATGCTGCCGAGCACTCCAACTTCTCTGTGACTCCACTGAGGCAGAACAGAAGTGAGACAAGCATGCTTATTGGGATTGTCAGTGCAAGAGCCATCTTGTTTCAAGGCTCTTCGCAATCGGGCTATTAGCTCCAAGAAGCCCGCAAGGACAACTTAAAGCATGAGTCAGTTCACATTTGCAGCTCCATTTCATTTGCATATGCTGAGTCACATACAGACATATTCTTATAAGAGGGGGAATTAAGGTGTTTTTTTCTTACTATTTTTTCTATTTATTTTTTGAGTTGAGCTTTTTTTGCCATTATAGGTCAAATTAAACTATTCCTGTAAAACTGAGAGTTAATACTTGAGCTACTTCCGGTTACATTCCCACAATTTCCACAACTGTAATGATACAAAGTATTTATACTTTTTTTTCCTCTTAATGTATGTTTACTTTGCATCCCTCTGTGAAAAGGCATTGGTAAGTGAAATAACTTTAATATTGTGGTAGTTTATACATGTATCCTCCAAATATTTTCTAAAAAAAAAGCTTCATGATATTATTGCTTTTTGTGCACTGCCATGTCAAAAAAATCTTAGTTCTTTTTTCAGTAATTATGGAAAAAATGATTAGATTAGTTCTGAAACCATTGTTTGCTCAGGGCAAGTTTGACCATAATTTGAGGAGAAATTTGTGATGAAACATTTTACATTTTTTTTTCGATATATAAAAGCCTAAAGACCTTTATGAGTCTCCAGTACTCTTAGATTTTTTTTATAGCAATGTAATAATTGAAGCCGTCCATGTTGTAACAAACCTAAGAATGTAAAATGTGGCCCCTGTGGGAGCAGTGAGCTGCAGTCACAGTCGTGCCAAACTTTGAGGCTGCGGGTCAAGCAGAGAAGCCCAATTTTTTGAGTGTTTGAACATGACCTGACTGCAGATCGCTAACCACAATCTCCCAGTCAGGTCAGACATTGTACCTCTAGACCTCTGGTTCAATCGGTACATGGGAAGATGGGAGGGTGTAGCTTGACAAAACAAGGTGGAACATGTCTGTGTATCACTTGTGTAATGTCTAGGACTATATTACCAACATTTCATAATCATTTCCAGCAAATATTTATAACATAGTCGCATTGAGTTACCGGATATCTCAGTGAATACATTTTGAATTGAAGTTGCAGTTGATTGAATTGTCCTGCTGGCCTGCTTGGGGTGTACCACCCCTATGAATGCTGGAACATGGTTCAGTTATGTCAGGAAATATGTTGTGAGCATTGGTAATGAATGGAATAAATTTGCCTCAAAAGTTGCAGATATTCATTGTCAATGTGTTGAATTCTAAAAGGACATTTACAATCAAATGTACACATTTCACCTAAGAAGGTGCAACAACAGTGTGCAATTTTAAATTTAGAGATGCATGATGGTCCATCCATCAGATGGACTGAGAGAATTTTTCATAGGTCTATATGTCATTTGCAATGTCTGGACAAGAAACAGGGAGCAGGCAGATGTTGCACATTATGTACCAGTCTACTGACTCTAAAAACGCTCTGCAAATGAGGATCCTAATGAGAGGCAATGTTTGTGGGTCAAGTAACAGCCTAATCACGCTAAGTCAATTGCAGGTTTTCTCTTGCTTTATGTGTGTGTGTGTGTGTGTGTGTGCTTTTGAATTTGGCAGTGAGCATATAGACCAACATGCTCAGAAGGATGGCTAGTCATCATATTTCTTCATTTCCCACTCTCATCCTACAAATCTGGCTGGACAGTTAAATACATTAGGCACACAATATGAAGTTGTCTTGTCTCACCAGCAAGCCAGATGTCAGACATCTCCCTTTTCCTAGCTCTCTTCTTGATCATATTCAACACTTACATTTCTCAAGAGTCAAGATTCATTTTGCGTTCTGTTTCGAATGGTACGACAGGTCATTAGGAAAACTGATATATGAGCAAAGTTTAAATGAGTCTATTACAAGGAAAAACAATGTGTAAAACATAAACCGCAAAATAAACATCAATATCATGTGTCAGCGTCGTTTTGTTTCACTACCATCCATGCAGCTGTTGAACGTTAATATGACAACAGAGATTTATAGCCTTGTAAAACAGGGTTCTGGATCACTAGGGAACTTTTATGAATTGTAGTCCACATCTACACAAAAATACAATTAAGATAATTGCACAAACACACGTAAAAACAAAACAATATTATGACAAAAGTCAGATTTTATTTTAATCCTTGCCTTTACTACTTTTTTCAACTTTAATACAACAACTTCTGAAGGTCTAAGGGTCACTTAAGAGGGTCTAAGGGCAGGGATGCCAGTTTAGCTTAATCTGTTTAGTTTATCATCCAGTTATTGTTTATATTTTTATGACTGACTTCATCTTCTTTGCATAAATACCAGTGTGAAGCCCATTGAGATGGCTATAGTTGTAATTGTTGGCTATATAAATAAAATTGAATTGAATTGAATAACTTACTGATAAAGCTGGTTTGCAATGAAAATGTCTGTGTGGTAAAATGTGAATTTAAAAAGTAAAAAATTCCTTCACACCATGCACTGCTCACTTTTGTGAAATACTGAATGGTGTGGAAAAATGACAATAAATGGGGGGAAAAAAAATCATACATTTTTGCTAGAGATGCCATGATGCTTGGTTTAAAATCGACCGTAAGTTTCACCATTGAACTGAATTGTGAGAAAAGTGTCCCTGCATCCCTGCATACCAGTGTGTTTATGCTGAAAGGGCTAAATTTAAACGACCCATCTCATGCAAAATCAACTTCTTTGAGCCTTTAAGTGCATCATGATGTCAATTCCTCATGAAAACAACCCAAAAGTGTTTTTTTTTTTTTGCTCAATTCACACATTTCAAAGCATTCCTCTAAAACCCTGCACTCTATGCACCAGCCCCTCCCAATCCATGAAAAACAAGTGGGTCCTCACATCATGACATCACTAAGTGGGGAACAGCCCCTTCCAGGATAAGTTTGCACTGCCAGCACTGCCCCCAGACTAACACGCACCCACTTTCCCCGCGGAGCTAGTGGTGATCAGCAACATGCTTTCATTTTACATGCCCAATTTGCACATCCATCTTAGCAAAAGTTCAGATGTTATATATTTTCGTGGGCGAAATGCAAACATGCTGCCAAGGACAGTTTTAGGTTGACGTCATGAAATGGCTCAGAGAATGAGTTGTCTTTTAGCTCGCGAAAGTAAGTCATATTTAATGAAAAATGGGTTCTTCACTGTTCCACGGGTAATATTTCATCATATGGATAAAGTTTACTCTGAAAGACTTAAGAATAGCATGATCTAAGCTACATTACAGCAGGCTTAGTTTAAGCCAACTGAAAGGTTTTCTTCATAGTTACTTGCTTTTTAGCAAATTAAAAAAAAAGGATATTTCTGTTTTTCTTTTCTCTTTTTTTGTTGATATTTAGAATACACAAATCATGAATTCAATCAAAACAAAATAGTGAGCCAAAAATTGAGGTTTGAACTGATTTGGGTAAAAAAGTTTATTGTTTCATCCCAAATTTTTATTTGTAACAAAACAATTTAATTAGAGTTTATCTATTTAAAAAAGATTAGCTTTTCGTTAATTTTTCATTTCTGCATTTATTCTATAGATTTATTTCTGAAATCATTAAAATTGCAGATATGTTTGTGTGGGGCAATGAAAGACACACACCAAATTCTCAAAGGTGTTCAGGCTTTGAAATAAATAAAGTAAACATAACAGGAGTCACAGGTCTACCCATTCCTAAGAGAAAGATCATACAATTTGGTCTTTTTTCTGAGTGGAAAATGAATTAGAATTTTGTAATTAGAGGTAATTGATTGACTGTATAAATATATAGGAATTGGTTTAACTCATATGTACTTTACTCTTAGTAGCCTTCAAAAATATAGGCCTATCAATATTCTATTACTGAACATTTTTTAATTTAGTTTTTATTTACTTGTTTTATTTAGTACATTTGTTAAATAACCCCTAAAAGACAGAGCAGTTATGAGAGTCACAATTTTGTTTACTACTTGGCTTTTAAAAAAAAATATTTTTGAATCCCATAATTTTTCAAAAAAAGTTCCAATAATTTTTTTCAAATATACTGTTTTATTTTTAGTAAAATAATACAATTAAATTGGTATGACTTGAAAATCTTTTGAATGCTCTACTTTATCAACTGCCGTACCACGGCGGAAATTGTCGTAAAGTGTCGCAACGTAACTGACGTGTCTGGAGCTGGAGCCAAATGAAAACAGCGGGCAGGTTTGAAAGCAGGAGTTTCCGTGGTTACCGACAATGGTGACACAAGCTAACATAGCATCTTATAGTTTGTGGGAAGTTTTATCAACGAGTAACAAAGTTTTAAGTACTGCCGCTTGAATAGTGTAGTCACGGCGCTTTGAGCACTATCATTATTATTCTGCTGATGTAGAAAGTCAAACGTTTTTGTGTTGCGTGGCTAATGGTAGCTGACTTAGCAACCAACGGTTGTGTCATTTACTGTTAATAAAATAGAAAATCTGCCGCTACAGTTATTGTTTTAGTGTCCATTTCTACCCAGTCTACCCGCCATCACGTCAGGTAAAGTGCAGAAATACTGAAAGGTTGTATTCTTTCGCAGGGACAGCCCCACTGAGCTTGTCTCTGCCTTTGAAAACTGTACCAGAACCATGTAAAAGTGTCCGTGATTTTCATTGTATCGATTGCTGCGAGCGTCTATGAGTTTTTCCAGTCTTCAGACTCGAGGTTAATATGTTGCTTCCTTGCAGTCCGAAAATGGATTCCAGCAGTGAAGCTCGCATCTTGGTTCTGGAGGAGGAAGTGAAAAATTTATCCGACGAGTTAATGCAATGCCAGGTCTGTATGAACATATTTCTTATGTATATTTCTTGTAGTGTAAAACAGTGTCATATAAGTTATTGTCTACACCTGCATCGACAGGGACGACAAGTGATGCTTTCATGTAAACACATCTTAGAAAGCGGTCAGGGGCAAAAAAAAAAAAACCTCCACTAAGTCACTGTTAGTAACTTTCCATGAAACATGATTGCTCAAAAAAATTATTTACACATTCAGTCTCTTAAGCAAGTTTGAAGTAAAAGTTTCAGCTAAGATTCAGTACCACTGACCATTTGCAAACTTCTGCTAATTACTTACTTCAAAAGTAAAGAGTTCCTTCTTTATTTGTTTCTTTCACTGTTGTCCTTTCTAACTAAATGACAACGTATAGCAATAAATGCACCTTTTAGAAAGCTGGTATGATTGCCTGGAGAAAATTCCACTTCTTACGTTTACATCTGGGATCAGTTGCTGCTCCTCTTCACCTTGAAAAGGATGGACATGTTGGGGTATTGAGATTTTTTACTTGGAGAACAGCACATGCTACAAAGCATAGTGGTCATGTGACTCAGCTTCTGGCAGATAGAATCAATCACATTTTTTAAAAAAAGTTTTGTGATGATGTTTTTTATTCTTTCAATTTAGGAGTTGTGAGATTTATTTCTTTTAGTTTTAGAAGAATGCATAAAGCACTTTCTTGTTTCAAATGCTTTTATTAATCAGGATAGTAAAAAATGTTTGTATTAAACCGTTTAAATGCACATCACTCCACTATTTTTTGTATTTTAAGAAACTTTAACCATATAGGGCTGTTAAGAAACAGTAAGAAGTTTTCAGCCTCATTTTGTAAACCTGTTTAGAGAGCCCTGCATATTCACCACCAGGTGGTGTCTAATAACATGAGGATACTGACCCAGCATTTGTAACTTTAAATATCACACAAAATGTTGCAGATGAAAAGCAATTTTAAAGTTGATAAAAAGGAAATTTTAGGTTTCAGTTTTGTTAGATGATTTGCCATCTAAATGTATTTTTTATATATATATATATATATATATATCACAATATCTGTATGAAGAATCTGTCATTGAATATCCAACTACTCACTTATCTGATTAAACTTACTGATTCTTCGTTTCGTTTTGAACATGCTTCAAAATTAAAATAAAAAAACGTAACTTTTTACAGTGACAGAGTATCTTTGCAAGCTTATTTAGTGTGTTAACTTTTAAAAACCTTTTTATTTTTTTCTGATGTAAACAGAGTGCAGCTTTATTTGCTTAAAGTAAAAGTTGCAATCCAAAGAATGTGAAAAGATCTTAATTACCGTACTTCAGGTTTATTTTCTCAAACAATTGTAGCTGTTTGAAGAAGTGTGAACTTGTGTGCTAATGTACAGCGACTCCTCTTAGACCTAAAACACTGTCAGACAAAAAAAAAAATTCACATAATTCTTTTTTTTGTTTTACATTTTTCTCTAAACCTGGTTCAGAACACGCTTCATAAATTAAATTGATGATTTTAAATTGTCCCTATAAACTTACTGTTAAACCTAACAAAACTTCAAAATGTGACCAAATTAGTTTTTGTCAGATGAAAAAAAAATCTGTGAGATTGAAAATCAGCGGTTAAACAATACTTTAAACATAAATCTCTTTGCTAGATGGACACAGGAATCTGAAGATTCAGCATCATTGGGTAAATGTGTCCTACATTATCACTTATGTCAGTTGCTGACATTTACAGTAGTCATTACATCTAATTGTATATAAATACAATATAAAAATGTAGAAAACATTACTGCATCGTCAAGTCACAGCAGAAAGGCATTTGTTCAAATCCCAGAGGTTTTTTTTTTTTTTTGTGGGGAGTTGTCATGTTTTCCCTGTGCATGTGTGGTTTTTTTTCCTAACACTCCAGCTTCCGGATATGTGATTTTTCATGCTTAATTGGTGACTTTAAATTACAATTTAGGTGAAAATGGGAGTGAATGTTTGTTTGGCTGTAACCTTAGCCATGTCATGGACTGCCAACCTGCCTTTGCTCTGTCTTGGACAGGAACAGAATGAGTTTTTAAAGAAGGATTTATGTTCATGATTACACATCCATGTAATTAAATAGTGTAATATTTTTCAGTAGTGCTTTTGATGGATATCTTAACTTAGAATTTGTTGTGGAAAGGGGGAAAATACATCCTATGCTTCAGCCTTTTAAGTTATTTTCCAAGTGGATCCTTTCATTTGAGTTTATTGTATTTGATAGCAGAGAAAAACTATTACTATCTATAGCAGTTTTTCATAGCCCTTGTGAATTTAATTTCATATATTTACTTCTGTGTGTTTTTTGACAGTTAAAATAGACTAAAAAGAAAGAAAAATGGCATGTAGCAAAGGTTTTTCCATTTTCAAATTTCACTCCTCCTATTATGTAAGGATATCGACAGGTGTCTTTAATACAGATAAGTTCACACACAGGTGCCATTGATTTTGGTAACGAGTTAGGGTTAGAAGAGCTTCTTAAGGAAGTGACAGATCTGTGAGAGACACAATTTTTGCTTCTTTTATAGCTGCTAAATCCGCAATTTCTGCACCACTATGCAAATAAATTATAAAACAAATCGTACCATATGATTTTCTGTAAAGATTTTTTATTTGCTTATACTTATTTTTAGATATATATATATATATATATACCCACTTAAACGAAAACTATGTTTTTGGTCTAAGTATTTTGATGATGGAGAACATATATAAAGAAAATTAAGCTTAAATTGAGTTGTTGGGTATTTCTTTATTCAAATTGTTTTGAATCAGGAGCAGATGAAAAATGCAGTTTAACAAAAAGAGTTTGTGACGTAGAAAATACACTGGGCGGGCCACAAGCTCAATGCCCCAAGCTCCCAGCAATGGAAAGGGGAAGGGAGGGTGGGGTTGCTCGACACCAGAGGTGTGTTCAGTAAAGTGAAGTTTTGCGAGTGTTCACAACTGTTTGGTCACTAAACGACAAGTTCATGGCGCACACTCGCGAACGTTTGCGTTGCGTTGCATCCTTGGGAGGTGGGAACGCCTCGTGAACACACGTCTCAAACATGGCTAACGTGGTCGTCGTTATAGTTCGTTTTGGTCACCGTGCCTTTTTAGATGTGCGGAAGTTCGTTCCGTGCATTTTTTTTACATTTTAATTTCTGAAGTTATTATACAAAAGTGAAACTCATTTACTCATAAATACAAGAAGTAAAAATAAAAAAAAAAGGTCATTTGGCATTTGGATACTGGAGTGATCTGAACCAGTAATTAATTTAAATTTAAAGATGCTTGCTATGTAGAAATGTAAAATACGTACAAATATAATTATTAATTTGTTGTGTCATATAACCTAGATTTTTCCCAACATGCTAACTAAAACCTTTAATAAAATGCTCTCTGAGGTTTGTCTTGGTACTGACTGTACTTGGAGGTCACCCTTGGTGGTCTTGTGCAGACTTGGGTGCCAGAGATTGTATAAGTTTAATAAGAGCCTTACGTTTTGCAGTGTACATTTTAAATAGTGGCATTTGAATACCACTGATGTCCTAATACTTTGGCAAGATGTATTTCAGGAGGGCCATTAACTACAAAGAGTTTGATCTGTCGGGCAGCAAATGGTCCTGCTAGACAGTGTTAATTTACTAATATGTGCTGAATTCCAGTGGCTCTCTGTTATGTTTAGCCCATGGTGTTTTAGTTTCCAGATTTAAAATGAATAATTCAACAATCATCAAAAAGACATTCGATGCATCTTTAAGCACACATACGGCAGAGGAGAGCTTTTGATGAGCATCCTGGCTGAACTGTTGTCAGCGCTACAGCTAATGGCAGCTAAAAGCTGGAGAGAGGGGGCGACCACATATTTTAGATCAACAATGTTACTTGATATCAACTCACGCTGCATTCCAGGGTTGATTTTTGTTAGATTTGTGCCCACCTTAAGTCATAGCCCTCCCCTAGACGCACACAGACACCAGTACTCAGTTACAAGTACAGGACCATCTCTCCACTTTATATGTTCAGCTCATGGCCTTATCAAGGTCTGATACTGCCATCTTGGTAAATAATTGATTAGACACTTTTGAGAAGGGGGTTAAAATTCATGTACTAATTGGAGACCAGTAAATTCCTGTGGGAGAGAGGACTTTTATCTTATGATGATGTGAACATAATTTATCAGATAATTTTATATGAAGTTGATTTGGTATAATTCTTTCTTTTAATGTCAGAAAATGTAGCTCTTAGATGTCCCTCATTAAATGTAATGTAGCTTCAAAATGTTTGAAAAGCCAGCGAGACAATTTGAATTGGAAATGTGTCGAGAAAGCTGGCTAGGTTTGCCTGCTTCAAGATGACACCCTCCGTCAACAGTTTTGACTTTCTTTGGGTTAAGTTACTTTGGAGCTGTGCTGGAAAACATATTTAGTGGGCAATTTATTAATAAGGAAACTGCACGCTCCACTGCTGTGTTTTGATTGGGATTCTTGCTCCCAAGTCATAAATAGTTCATAATGACAAGTGTCAATGCTCGCTTCCCTTGAGTCGAAGGTCACATCTCAGAGATGGAGATCTCTGCGAAAAAAAGCCACATGATTAGAAAGGATGTGCTATATAAAAAAACAGCTTTGTACAAGTTGTTTAAATTATTGATTGACTCCCCCCTTACTGTCTTATGCTAATATCAAGGAGCATCAAATTCAATTTTGTCAATTCCGATGTGTTGCCTGTTTTCCTTTTAGGGATTTATCAAGATCAAGCTTATTGTTGATGCTAAAAGTATATAAAAAATATACATCTTTTATTCAGAAATAACAGCTCTTGACATTCTTTCTTTAACAGGCAGACAAGGAGTTTGTGTGGTCTCTGTGGAAACGCTTGCAAATGGCAAATCCAGATTTGACCCAGGCTGTCAGTTTGGTAGTCGAACGGTGAGTGGATTCATCTTTCACCTTACCACCGGAGAAGCTCAACAGCTGAAGGTTGCTTTATTTCACTATACAACATATATATATATATGTATATGTCTGTGTGTGTGTGTGTGTGTGTGTGTGTGTGTGTGTGTGTGTGTGTGTGAGTGAGAGAGAAAGTCATTTAGGGTTTCTTTTTTTTTTTTTTTTTTTTTTTCCAAGCACCTCGGCCATTCTATAGGGGTTATGAGGGAATCTGGAGCAAACACTGATTTAAGCCTTCTTATCCCCCATCTTTTAGTTCAAACAGTGGAAACCGTTTTAATGAAAACACTTTCCCTCTGCGGCTCATATGCTGGACAGTTGAAACAGTGCTGCCAAATTCTTATCTTTCATGGATAAATTGTAAGATTGGATAAGACCCTTTTTTCCTGGATGGGTAAGCCACAAGAAAAACAGCAGCATGGGAACTTTCAGAGAAGCTTTTTACCTGACGACAGACATTTAGATTAATAAAATATATCCTCTTTACGATGGGAAAAACGAGACTTGGAATTGGCTTATCCAAGAATTTGGAACACAATTCAGTCCCGCTCTAATCATCGTTATATCTTGTAAAAACTTTCCCAGTGGTCTTCTAATTATGATTATGCTGTTTTTAACGAAAAAAAAAACATTGTGTCCTTTTTTAGGACATAGTTACTGTAGAGTGGCAGTAGTTTATTAGAAATTCACCTCTTTTCCCATCATCCATCTGTTGACATGCTCTCCTGCTAGCTTACAGCCCCTCACAACCCCAACCTAACATTGCCGGTGCAACAAAAATGGCGAGTGATATTGGAGAAGTCCAGGCGTACAGTTTTGAGCCAGATGCCGGGTTGGACGGGAAAAATAAAGACATACATTGATCTATTTATCTGCAAGTGGATGCATCAGAATGGAGTGGATCAGGGAGCTTGTGGCCTGCCGATTGTAGCACTTATGTCACAGCAACAAACTTTTCCAGCTGCATTTTTTTCATCTGCTCCGGATTCACAACAGTTTTAATAAAAAAAATACTCAGAAATGCAATTTTAAGTTTAATTTGCTTTGTGTGTCTCCATCATGAGAAAAATGCCACAAGAACATGTTAAAAACACCAAAAATATTTTTTTTCATTGGAGTGAGTCTTTAATTAAAGTTATTTGTAATGTTTTACTTTTGTAATACTTTTTGTAATACTCTTATCATTATTTGCTTACTTCTCAGAATAAGTTATTGAACTAAAAATGGCGCCTAAATTCATTTATTGCAGAGGGCATTTTTTTTTTTTTTTTTTTTTTTATAGAACCGCTGCTTCTCATTTCTAATCTACACTCTCTACAGTTCCTTATAGTTCTCTTAGGAAAAGCATCAAAGAATGTGAGTCCTCTGAGACTGGTAGGGGAACATGCACCCAGAGAGCATATGTGCATTGTATCACCTGATGCACAAGAGGATATTGACATGGTAATTGTGTCGAATCCAGTCAAGCGCTGGTGCCCGCTGGGAACTGCCATTCATCCCTCTCTCCCTTTACCATGTGGATCTTGTAAAGGGATTGGTTGGTTGCTCAGGACAGAATGAACACAGCCCCAATATGTGAGGAGATACAGCTTAGCCTGCCTGTGTTCCAGACTCTCCAAGAACAACAGATATGTATTTCAGTGTCTACCAGGGGAGAGGGTTGATCAGAAGAGACAAAAAGAAAAAAGAAAAGACTTCAGAGGTGCGAGATAAGGGAATAGTATGGGTGGTCCCACATGGTGTTATGCAGTTGAGACAGACTTGTCCCCAAATGCTGCCTTGTTTTTTTCTTCTTCCTAATGATAAAACAAACAAATCCCTTAATTTTAAGCCATTTAAAGTTAGAGTTAGAACATTGCCTGTGACAGACACTTTTCCCAAAATACCTAAATGATAAAAAGCCGAGGGATGTCTCTTTGTATTAAGAAATAGTATCACGAATGTTTGTTTTCTGATTTTGAAAAATTGTTACAAAGTGAAGTCAAATTTTGGAGGCTTTATGTTGAATTTTTCAACTGTACTGCTAATAGAATCAAATGTTTTTATTCTCATTTCCTTCAGTGAGAAACACAAAGCTGAGATGAAGGACAGGAAGGTGTTGGGGATCCTACAGTGCAAAGACTACACAATACAGGATCTAGAACAGGTACACCAGAGTTCTACTGCAAATGTGTTGAAACCAAGTACATTCTGATGATAGGAAAAAAAAACTTAACAGGATGTTCAGCTGTCATAATTGTACTTAAATACATATTTTTTTAGATGAGTTTTACTTCTTTAATTGTACAAACGAAAAGTAAAACACAAGAAACAAGAATAGATGTTATGAAAAATTCTATAAAGCTTTTTGATCCTGGCCTCCTGAACTTTATGATATTTTCTTTTTTTCATTAAGACAATAATAAAAAAAAGGTCCCCTCATTTTATTCTTTAAATTTATATATTCTTTTTTTTAATTTTTAACAGTAAGCATTTGAACTCAACTTAAAATTCAGGGATATAGACTTGAGGCCGGTTGTCACTTTAACATGAGAACACCTTGCTGGGCCGGCAGACCTCGACTGCAGCAGCAAAAAAAAAAAAAAAAAGAAATATGTGCTGATCAGCACAATAGGTTCAAAAAAGCATCAGTTCAGAGAGCAAGTTCTTCTCTTACCGCTTGTTTTTAACCAGAAGATGAAGCAAAAAGTTTGTTTTAAAGAAGTCTTTGCAGTGGAATAGAACATTTGGGCTATGTGACCAGAACTTCTTTTTGTGCCAGAATACCCAGCAGCCAATCAGATTTGAGTATTCACCTGGATCTTTGGCTATCTGTCATTTTATACGGGGATACTGGAAAAACAAAATGTTTCTTTTTGTTTTGGATCTGGTGGCTTGTCGACTCTGAAACTGTATGGACACAACAATAGAACATAGTTGCTGAAAGGTTTTGTTTTATAGGTTAAGGTATGGTTGTTTTCTGTGTCCATTTGAAATGGTTTCATTGTTGTATTAATTTTTTTGAATGCAACTCAAAAGTTTCATTTTCTGATCTTTTTGTCGAGATCTTCTTACTTCGCAGGCTCTGCTCCTTTTATCTGTCAGTTGAGTTAGTGCCGCTGGAGTTCAGGTTGTTCTTGCCTAGCTCATTATCTGTGTTTGAATGTGTTTTCTACTCTCCAGTATAAATCTCTATTAAAGCCCTTCTGTTCTTAGCATGACCAGCTAGAAGTAGTAAGTAACGCTAAATCCGCTATTTGGAAAATTCTGAGCAATATTCCTCAACGGGGCAATTAATTTCATCCCGAGCACAGTGTTATTGAAGACAGTATACCCACAGCAGGCTGTGGATTACCAGCCAATGCATGACCTTTTTTAAAGCACTGTTAAGGAGCCATTCTCCTCCTACTGAGGTTACGAGAGTTATCAAAATACCAAATAAATGTCGTCATTAAAAGTGGGCAATCTTGAAATCTGTGACACTTTCATTCTCTTTGGTTCAGCAAATTGTCTGCTTACATTGTATCAACTGTTGAAAATTTCCAGTTTAATTTCATTTGGAAAAAAAGGTTTTTGTGGTTGCTTTTTGAACAATTTTAGACTGGAAGCACTGCTCCCACTTCTGTTCCACCATTAAAAACGATTTAGATTTTCTTTCTGAATTGTTTAATGTAGTTTGGCACATTTAGTCTTCGATATATTGACGAATATATTAACAAATGATCCTGTAGTTTTTGTATTGTCTTAGTCAGGTGCTACCATTGACTGTATATGATAACTGGACTGAGTCCCCCCTCCCCCTTCACCTTCCTAATAGAAAGTACCAGCTGGTCCCACAAAGCCGAAATCCCTTTGCTTATTCATTGTATTTGTTAGATTCTTGCTCTGCTACCATTATTTAACATGTTCTTGCTAATCCTAATTTGTTTATGATATTTATTCAGTAGTGAAAGTTATTCAAGTTATAAAGTCACCTATCAGATGCCTCAAAAGAAGTATGTGGTCTTACGTCAAACATTTGAAATGTTTTTTTGACTTCAAATGGTAGGGGTCCAACATGTCGATGTCCGTACTGCAAAAAATGGTGACTGAATAAACTTCATTTCTATTGTTGACGCCTCACTCTCATAAACAGTCAGTGAGTTCCACACTGTGTGAGTTAAGTATACTCCACCTCGTTACTCTTTGTGCTTCTGTTTTTCCAACTGTGCGGTGCTTTGCTCTTTATTCTTCTGTTTCTATCAAATCTGCCACAGAAAGTGTCAGGACAGAAGCAGGAAATTGACAACTTGTTGCAAAAGAGGACAACATTTGAAGAGGAGGGAGCTTTCATGAAGGAGGAGCTAAAAACTCTGCAGGAACACCTGAACAAAAAGAATCAGGAACTTGAGGTTGGTAGAACATTATTTTCAGCGGGATTTTATATTTGAAGGTCTCTTTTCTGTATGACATAGAACACAAGAAGCCCCCAGAAGCTAAAACCTCAGGTATTTGAATCATTTAGTGGACAGTAAGGGTTCTTCATGCCTCTTGAACACAATCTGTGTCTTCCTCTTTGTTCTTTATCCTTACACTGTCTTACCTACTCTTGGGTTCAGCTTTCTTTCCTTCTACTGACAACAGAGAATCCTTCACAAGTGGAAACTGTGTGTGTGATGGAAAAAGGGAGCTAAAGAAAGCAGGTTGTTACTTGCAAATAAATACTTAATGCCTCCTTCAGTGGGGGAAAGTGAACACTGCACACGTGATGGTGTGGCTTCTCTCTAATTATGCTTAGATGGGACACGGTTATGATTAATTAATAAAGAAAGGGTCCTTCCACAGTCTTGGTTGCATCTCATGGTGAGAAATGGTGGGGGACAGCATCAAAGGATACCTGGGTTGAATCTAATGGGTCTTGCAGCAAACAGCATCCTCATTAGGATCTTTCATTAAAGCTGACAGACTGGCCCCTATGCCCATATGAGATCGGCTCTTGCAGCACGTCTTGGCCCATACCAACCAACACCTGCTCGCTAGGGTCCAGTCCTACAGTTCAGATGACCTTGGCCAATCAGTAACCCATGCGGGGGGCTTGTGCAGAAAAGCCAATTTCACTGTTTATGTATTCATTTCAGCTCCAACCCTATGGGTTGCTCCTCTTTTTGTGTCTCCAGGCTTCCCTCTTTATTTTCTCATTATTAATGTGTATTTTTGTGTGTGTTTGGCTTTTTTGTGTCGCTGTTGTTTACTTGACCCTCTACCTTTTTCTCACACACACACACCCCCACACACACGCGCACACACACCGTTTTTGTCTCCAGGAAATGAAGACCAAAAGTCTGAAGAACGAGAAGGAGGAGCAGCAGGTGGTGCAAGCACTAGAGAAGGACAAAGAGGGATTAATGTCCTGCTGTGCTGCCCTGAGAGCTGACCTGGAGGAGAAACAGAGGCAAGTCAACAGTCAGCAAGACCAGAAGAATGCTGCCCAGGCCAGATTAAAGGTATGAGCACAGGGACAGAACCATTAGAGCCACAAAGACCTTGAACTCTGTAATCTCCCATACTTTCCCCCACATTCCCTATGAATGTAGAAAAAGCTTTTATCAAACCCAAACATTACCATCTGACATGCACCTGATGTCAAAGTTTGCAGTTTTGTCATTTCTTCCCTCATGCTCAATTTCATAATCTTTCATTTTATTTTTCTTTTAGAAAAATATAGTGAGATGTTTAACTGTAATTTTTGGGAAATGGAATTTGTGTTTTTCAAGCCAGCTCAGTGGCCTTGTGGAAGAGTGTCCACCCTGAAACTGTAAGGTCATGAGCTCAGGCAGTCATATTAAAGACTCTAAAAGTGGGACCCAATCCCTCCCTGCTTGACACTCAGCATAAAGGGGTTGGTTTGGGAGATTAATGCCTGGTTCACACTGGATGCGGAAGTGCCGCGGAATGGAGGGCGCTTCCTTTCGATGCCCTTGTTAACCTATGGTGTATTTCACACCAGATGCAAAGCCCCGCTGACCTCTGTGGCTGGGTTGCGCCGTGCAGCGGAACATTTCAGCATCTGGTCTATTTTTTGCACGAGCCGCAAGGGATCCGCGTTAACACTGGGAGGAGGTTACTCCACGACACACGAGAAAATCCGGTCAATTTTTAAAATATAACCATATTTTCACAATAAAACACAGCGATTAACAAAAGCGATCATATTTTTGTATCTAAACAGACTATAGAGATGAAAATAAACATTCAAACACAACACACGAAAAAAAGGAACAAACACCCATACACACACAGATCAACGTAGTGGGTCGACTAGGGAGTGGGGGTGCGGATGTACAAAAACAAGACAGTGAGAAAGCAGTTGGCAAATAGTCATGATGGACGGCGTAAAGTTAACTGCAGAATTGGAGAAAAACAGGGAAAACATGGCGTAATATTTTTGGATATTAACTCACCCATAATGGCAAAAAAAAACTCTAGCAGAAGCGCCTGTCGCAGAAAAATATGCATCTGATGTGATTTGCAAGTGAAAGCAGATACCGCGCGCACTCCATTCCACGGCGCTTCCATGTCCAGTGTGAACCTGACGTTAACCACCGACCACGGCTGTGTTAAAATATAGAAGCACCATTATCTGGAATACACTACAAATTTTAGAAATATTACTTAGTTTCACAGGCATAATCTTATTCTTTTAGTTTGTCACAAAGAATGTGACATTTTTTTTCTGTAGTGAAGGGTTTTGCACCTCATTCAGACTTACAAAGCACAACGTAGCTTCTTCCAGAGGAGATTAAGGGCACAAATGGAGTACCTCAGAGCGGCAAATGAAGCTGATTTGATAAAGGGACCATCAGTAGGTGTTTTGGACAAATGTTCAGCGGTTTTAGATACAAAGAGTTTGGTAATACAAAGCTGAGTGAAGAGGAGAAGCTGATTTTAGAGAAGTTATTCTTGCTGCTCATAAAAAGGAAGCTATAGGTTCTTTTCTGACTGTTAGGAATCAGACACTTTACACTGAGAAAGAAGACAGATTTTAAAGATATCATTGTTCCCAAGAGTGTCGGCTAAAACCGCATTCTCAATTCCCGGTTTGTCACATTGCAAAGAAATTTTCATTTAAAATGAACATGCATGGGCTTTCAAGAAAGGCACAGTGGTTCTTTTCACTATCATTGCTTTACTTATAAACTCCAGATGTCATAACCTGGAATCTTGAAAACAGAAAAAGATGGGGTTTTTTTGTGGTTTTTGGGATCTGTCAGAACACGACCAATCAGTGCTCAGCAGAAAAATCTTTTTATGTTGTCTAAAAAGCTTGTGAAGTACCACACGGCATCTAAACAACATCTTTTGGTCACTTTTTGTCTTCTAAACATCAAGCCACAGTGGCTAAACATTGCTATGGCATTTAGACAGCAAATGTGACTACACACACATTTTAATCAACTCTGAACTCCCATGACAGGTTTTGCTCACCTGGCTGACTCTACTCTGAGTCGCTTAAATCGCTATGAATCACTGAAGGTTGGTGCTAGCAAGTTAACAAGGACATCTTTTCTTTTTGATATGGCTCAACCCCTATAAAAACAAGGCTTTGATAGTGTAATTAAACTATTCATCCTGCATTTCATTGGTGCCCATGTGTTGCTGTGATGCACCCAGTTTTACTTTTAATTCCTCTCTTATAGATGCTACAGTTCAGCTCTGACTAATACATTTTGAATAAAAAATAAAAAAAAAATCTCTGAAACAGTCCACCTCCACAATTCAGTTCAAAACACTATAGTTTTGTTTTAAGAAACGAATGTCTAATTTATTTAACATGCCAAATGAAAAAAAAACAAGGATTTTTTTTTTTAGTCTGACTTCAATATTTCTTTTATCCTCTTACACCAGGACCTGGAAGAGGACTTGCACAATACTTTGCAGGAGCTGTCTACCTTGCAGAGACACAGTAACGATCTCCAAATGCAGCTTACAACCAAGGAGAAGGAAGTAGCAACAAAAGAGGAGCAACTTCATCGCCTTTGGTAAGTTCTACCAACAAAAAAAAAATCTTTACTTATGTAAACAACCCACTTCACCCTCCTAAATAGAGAAATTCTATTGGTCTTTTTTACATGGAGAAAATTGTGTAATTCTTGTATAGATATCCTCTGAAATGCATATCACTTTACATGGGTTACTGCACAAGGAATTAGGTTCCTTGCTATGCTAAGGATTGGGGGTGACACGGATTCCTTCCTCTCTGGCTCACTTAAAGCCATTTTATAAGCCCTGCCAAGTGGATTTGCAATATAGGGGAAAGAAAAAGGAAACAGAGCTGGCTTTGACTAAGCTTTAGTCGATATGATAAAAACTTTGAGAACTCCAGGAGCCTTACTGGTAATCTTACCTTTTTTTCTAACTACTTTTGTCTTTTAATGCCAGAGACAATCTGACATGTCAGTCATACCAGTTTTGCATCTTTTGTTAGCTTAGTAGTAGCCTTATTTATAACAGTAGCATATTATGCTAGTTACACAGAAGTTCACAGCAGGGACTCATATGATACTGTTCTTTAAATGTTTTTTTTAATTTAAGATTATAATTAGCAAAGCTTTTGATAAACAGCAGCTGTTTATTTAAAGAATTGAAAACCAAGGAAATAAAAAAATTGGTTGCTATTTTCGTTTCACTTTTCTTTTACTTCATTTTGCTGCAAAATTGAATCAACCATTTATTTGGTAGCAGCGTAATGCATTTAGACATATTTACATTCTGAATGGAGCTTGTTGAATGCCAGACCAATAGAAAAGAAATGTAATTTTGGTGGTTCAAGAACTGTTGATCAATAGTTATGTTGTCATTTTAAGAACTGTGCTTTAAAAACAGAACTGTCTAGTAAAATTACCACTTTATCTTTAGTTGCATCAATAAAACTTCAGCCAGTTTTTTGGGGGAAATAATCACTCCTTCTATGTTCAGTATCTGCTAAAACACATTTTATGCCAATCTAAAAGCTTAGTTGAACAGTACACCATTTGTAATTTGGTGTGTTTCAAGAAAATAACATGAGCTACCATCTTGGATAATTAGTTATTTTAGTGTAGCTGAACAGTTAAAAAGAAATCTGTGTACAGTAAATAAATAATTAGTATTCACAAATAAATATATACTTAAATAACAGCCTTGTGGATCACAGGTTGCACTTTTCTATCATTCTTCATGCCTTAGCTATTTTTGGCAAATCAAGAAAAAGTTAGAACTTGTTTTAGCAATAATTCGAATTCCTCCCCTATCCCTACAGCATCTCCCTACCCCTACATTTAGCCCTCCAAATGGAGAGTAATGGCAAAAAGTGTCTTGAAATGTAGACATTACTAACCCTCAATGATGTTATCAATAGTTGCAGGTCGACTACTTTAGCGCCAGTGCTTTGCAAATAAATATAATATCCAAAAACAACAATGATTTTATAACTTTAAAAAGTCATTTGAAAACAACAAGTCACTACTTACATTTAAAAGTAAACTTCTGTGCTTCAGAGCACACCCAGGGGAAGAAATACGATCCTCTTCCATGGCACAGCGCAACACAGATAACCCTCTCAGCAGAGCAATTCACAGTACAAAGCCGTTATGCCTTACCCTTAAAAAAATAATTTCAGACAATTTTGCGCCTATAATTGGAGGTGTATGGAGAAGCCGTTGCGGAAGGGAAAGAATTTGGATTCATACTGGAATCTTTTTTGGAATCTTATTTTTTACTATCTATTAACCCTTGTGTGGTGTTCGTATTTTTGCTGTATGTAATATATATGTGTAGGGTGGGTGTACAGTATGCGGTCAGTGAAAATGTGTTTTGATTTATGTTCTTCACAGAAAATGAGCCAAAGCTAATGAATTTCAGGTTGTAAAAAAAATGTATTGTTTCATTTTTCTACGGATAGAAAAACTGAAAACGGGTCCCACAGACCCGAACACCACACAAGGGTTAAATGGCAAAATTAGCTTTTAGACTTTTAGTTTAATGTTTTTTCTAAAATGGTTTGCATGTTTTTATAGTCGTGACTTTGCAGATGTGCAGACTCTGTACACACAGACCTCAGAGCATGCAGCGGAGCAAGGCCACCTGATCAAACAGCTGGAGGTACTCAACCTAGACACACAAAGAGTCCTGAGGAACCAGGAGGAGGCACACAATGCTGACACCACCTCATATCAGAGGGTATTCACAGCCATACACCTGCGACCACACTCAATCTCAGTATCGCTATAGCTAATTTGTTGAATTCCATTCTCTCCTTAGTTACTCTGTTGATTTCTTTTGCCACTTTGCTGTAACTTACAGTCATTGCAGCAATATTCTGAGAACATTTTTATCAAACTGTTATGTTTCTGTTGATGCTCTCCAAATACCTGCTGACCATTCAGCTTGGGTCAGGATTTAAATATTTTGGCACAAAATATGTAATCTAATTTTGAAACATTAGGGCAGGGATAGGCAACTCCAGGCCTCGAGGGCCGCAGTGTCTGCATGATTTCCAGATGTCCAAGCCCTACTTGGTTCAGGTGTGTCCAGCCAATTAGAATATGCCAGAGCATGGTATGTTGGAAAACATGCAGGAATGCGGCCCTCGAGGCTTGGAGCTGCCTATCCCTGCCTTAGGGTTATGTACCTTTTGTATTTTTTTTTAAAGGATTTGCTAACAATCTAATAGAGTTGTAAAGGAATAACACTTGTCTATGCTGGCTATGATCTTTAAAGGAATTTAAAAGCTGTCTTTTCATTACATTAAACTTTTTATATTTTTTATTGCAAAAATTAGCAGATTTAAAGTTGACTGCAGCTTGTTGCAGAAATGCAAAGTGGGTGGATGTGTTTTCATGAATAAAGAAGTTCTTCATTGGCACTGAGAGCTTTAACAACAAAAAAAAACCTCAATCCAAAAATATAAATTCTGTCCCATAAAAGGATCACCTCCCCACTTTACTGTTGTTTTCTGTATTTTGATTTACTTTGCAGGTGTTTTTATTGATTAAAAAATCCTTGTTTGAGGGGTTTTTTTTGTTGTTTTTCTTTTCAATCTTAAAAACTTAAAAGTTCCACTCTGATCATGTCTTGATCTGTTGTAAAAGGATTCTCTGTGGTGTTTTAATTATTATTGTGCTGTTTTTAGCCAAGATATAAAAAAAACATGTGTTGTTGTCTGGGACATAGTTTCTGCAGAGCGGTAGTAGTTGACATTGATATTATTGTGGAGTAAGCCCGCTTGGACTTCCCGTCATCCAGCTGTTTTTACACTCTCTTGCTGGCTTACAGACCCTCACAACTCCAACATAACATTACCAGTGCAACAAAAATGGCAAGTAATATAGGAGCTGTCCAGCTGTACAGTTTTTATCCAAATTCTAGTTTGGACGAGGAAAACAAAGATGTACATGGATCTTGTTGTCTACAAGTGGATGCAGCAGAATGGAGCGGAGCAGGAAGCTTGTGTCTTGCTGATTGGAATTCATACATCACAGCAACAAGCTTTTTCAAACTGCCTTTTTCGTCTGCACTTGATTCACAATGATTTTAATATAGAAATAATCAGAAATGCAATTTTAAGCTTATTTTTTTCATATATGTCCTCCATAATCAGAAAAATGCCACAAGAACTTGTTAAAAACACTTAACAGCACAATTTTTTCTTTAAATGTTATTTCCTCTATTTCAACACTATTCCTCTATTTGTTGACAGCTTTACAAGGAGTTGAGTCAGTGCTACCAGGCTCTCGTAACGAGTGAATCCAAGCTCCGTCAAAATCACCAAGAACTGAGAAGCCAGTTAGCAGACAAAGACCAGCTCATCACACAACTACAGACTCAATTACAGAAACAGCAAGAGCAAATTCAACATCCTCATCAGCAGCAACAAGCTCAAGATGTGACTCTTTACTTCTCGTCAAAGAAACAAACCAACTTTAAGGTAATCTCTTTTTAAGATTTACTATCTTTTTTCCAAAACAAGCTTTTTTTTGACAAAACTTAATTTTCCTCCTCCACTCTTGCTCTAATAATGCTCTTGCTGCTTAGCTTTAGAGACAGATTTTTTTTCCCAATTTCATTGAACATAACTTGTGTTACGTCTTTCCTCGAGGCACTGTGGTGAAAGGGCAGACACATTTGCAAGCACCACATTATCTGACACTTCAACCAATGCCTGCAGTGGTGGTCTTTAACAAAATAATTCTTTTGATGGTGCTCTAGTTTAGCCTTGATCTACCCCTTTCTTTTTTTTGCGCCACTGTCTTTTATGTAAGTTATCTGATCCTTTTTTTGCTCTCGCACGCTTTCATGATTTACCTGCTTTATCAGTCTTTATCTTCTCCTCCCACCCACATAGCTTTAAGACCTTTTAACACACTCCAGTCAGATATATAAAAAAGCCAGATTAGAAGTGAAAAGAGGTGAGTTTAATTGGAGCTTAGTAATGTTCATGAAGATGAAGTTAGAGTTCCAGTTCTGCATCTGTCAGTCAGCAGGTGTTTGACTTCAGCTCTGTACCTTTGAACTGGATCCCCAAGGCAATGCAAGCCTCAGAGTTCCTAATGATGTGGTAATAGAAGTACTACGACTACTCACTTGTTTAAAAAAAAAAAAGAACACTTAATGCTATGCTTTCTGTAGTCATAACTCTTTAAGGAGTTTAAGTAAAGTAAGTTTCATCATTGGAGGAGGGAGTGACTGCAAAGAGCTTTTTGATAAAAGTAGGGGGGTAGTGATTAATTGACTTAATTGATTAATGAATTTCAACAAAAAAAAACCATCCTGTGCGTACACAAGATGAGCAGCTGACCAGAAAATGTATCCTATAAGGTATTTATCTGGAACGTCTGAACAATCAAGAGCAAAATGTGCGTTTTCTTTACTTTTTTTGCATACAAAATTTTCTACGTTTTGAAGTTTGCCATTAAATGATGTTCAAAAGAATTCCCAAAGCCAAAAGGTGACAGGTGATGATTGGAGGTTTATGCAAGAAAGTGTCTGTATGAATGCAGCTAGACCCAATAGTATGACTGCCTACACTATTAACAATTTACCTTTCATTCAGTCTGATGATTACCCAAGTAAGCCTGAGGTCTGCTATGGATTCTAATGTGGGTGTTTAATCAGCACCCAGCTTTGATATCTAGAGACTAAACTACTCCAGCTATTGTTCATTCATTCCTCAAATGACGGATATTCCCTTCCTCTTTATTATGATTTTGACCACCCGACCTTGTAGCCACAACTTTGCTAATAAATTGTTGTGTTAAGGCCACACATAGCTGATTTATGCTCCTTTAAGAGGAAAAAAATCTAAAGCAAGTGGTATAAACTACACAATTACTTGTAATCTTTTTGCATTGGAAAATAAGTAAAGCTTTGAACTCATAACATGTTGATAAAGCATGGAGGTGGATCAATCATGCTTTGGGCTTGTTTTGCAGCCAGCGGCACAAGAAACATTTCACGAGTAAAAGGAAGAATGGATTCCACAAAATTTCTGCAGATTCTGGACACTAACTTGATGCCATCTGTAAAAAAGTTGGCAAAGAAAGTTTGAAGAAGGATGGCTTCTGCAAATGGTTAATGATCCCAAACACACTTTAAAATCCACGCTGACTTGCATTAAGAGGCATAAACTAAAGGTTTTGCAGTGGCATTTCCAATCAACTGACCTCAGCATCATTGAAAATCTATGGATAGACCTGAACAGAGCAGTGTGTAACAGACATCCCAGAAATCTCAAATAACTGGAAGACTTTTGTAAAGAAGATTGGATAAAGATACCTCAAGGAAGAAGAGAAGAATTGAAGAATTGACAAGAATTGAGAGACTCTTGGCTGGCCACAAAAAGCATTTACAAGTTGTGATACTTGCCAAGGGGGGCAGTACAAGGTACTAATTCTGCAGGGTATTTTTGCACACATCATTATTTAGTTTTCTGTTATTTTGAAAGGGTAAATTATGGAAATAAAGCTTCATTTTTTTTTACTTGCTAAAAAAATGTCTTATCTGTAAACTGATGCTTTTAGGAGATTGTTCAATCTTTCCTTGGGTTCTTTATGCACAACAACCTGGGGTACCCAAACTTTCGATCCCCACTCTAAAGGGAAAGCTAGCAGTATGGCATGCACAATACATTGAAAATCTATTGCAATATCTGCCTTTGCAACATGCGTCTTGCAAAAGACAGTGTAAACTGCTATTAATCATTTACTTTAAATGTTTACACACATGCATAGACAGAGAAACCATTATGTTTTCAAAAAAGCCCAAGTGTACATTACTTACATTTTTCCCAACATTTTAGTATTACCAGAAAGGTAGACAATTTTTCTTTGGTTCAAGTTCTCCTCTTATCGTAGAGCTCATTGCAACACTCTGTCTGTGGCCAATGTATTTGAAAAGACAAAAAAGTTTGCAAAGGAAAGTGCCAAAGTAAACTGAATTGCAAAGAAAGGAATGAAGTATGTGGCTATAGATGAGATGACCAACCTTTTAGGATTGTGGAAGACATTGGCTTTAGAGGCTTGTGGAGTACGTTGAACCCTGTTACCCAATTCCAAGCCGGCAGCATTTCTCTTATGTGTTCTTGCCTGAGATTCAAACATGTACTTTAAATTTTTTAATATTAAAAAATAGTTGAAAAACGTAAAGGGGAACACAACATGACAGTTGGAGGCTGACTTCACCCTCAGTCCAGATTTGAAAAATGCAAAAGAAGAGGTGGGACTAGGGCAGGCGGGCTGAGCGGCTCTGTATCTGGGACAGTGACACTGAGGAAGGATAAAATTAAGAAAAAAATTCTGTTCAGGAGGCCCGAGCAGGCTGTCTCTCCATTCTGCAGTGGCACTCTGTCTGCTGGCCAGCCAGCTACCCAGGGGGCGGTTTAGCAAGCAAGCTAGCTAAGGTGTCAAGTGGTGAGTTTCACAGCGCCTGACATGGGGGGGTGAGCTCTGCTGTTTTTGGCGTTGCAGAGCAAGCGCCATTGTGGTGTAAATAGCAGGGGCAACAACGTTGATTTGCATTTCCGCCACCTACCGTGTAGGAGTGTGGGTCAGAGTGGGGTACTACCTAACTAGGCCAAGGAGGGAAAAAAAAAAGTACCACTTAAATTCTCCTCAGCAACCTGGTCCTTCTCAAAAATGCAAAACCCACTCCATAGAAACTCCCTTCCCCTCCCAAAAGCCTTCTCAAACTCAACCCTTCACCCTCTGATAACTCTACTATATCCTCCAGTTACTACCTTTCTTACCCTTGCAGTTTGCAGCTACACAAAACATGAACCTCTGATTTTTCCTCTTCTCCACGATGCTGAAGTTAAGCTTCCGATTCAAATCTTCTGATTTGCGAGGGCACTAAAGGAACATTCCACTGCATATTTCACACTTAGACCACAAATCAGAAACTATGTTTAATGTATTCTTTACTATCCAAAGCATAATTTAATTTAGGTTTGAGCAGTCTAGGTCCAGTGGTATTTGAACAGAATCAGTTCTTAGGTTGGGTTAAGTGTGAAAAATACAGTGAAATGTTCCTTTAGTGCCCTCACGAAACTGAAGCTAACTACAGCCTCGTCTTTTCTCTGTGCTTGCACAATCCACAACGCCACCGTTCAAAGATGGGTGGGGGTTTTCATACTGGGGCTGCAGAGCATTGTTACGTGCAACTTGTGAAATAACGTGGGAATTGAACCGGTTGATCAATCACAAAATTCAACTTTACTACCTTGTTTCAACCTCTAGGGGGTTGCACACAGGCGGTTTTAGACTATACTTTCAAGAATTAAACAAGTTTATTTAAGTTGTCAACAATTTGGCAAGGTCCAGCAGTCAGCACTTTTAAAGCCCTAGTTGTAAAGGTAAACAGCCAAAAAAGAGTTTATTTACTGTTGTGTTACCCTTTAGCATTCACATTAGATATTCGATAACTATTTGGCTAGGATTTTTTATATTTATTTGGCTTCATTTTGTTGCATCACTAATCAGTAATCTGTTTTTTGTAGTTTCATTTGAGCCTGAATATAATCTGCAGAGTTGTTTTAGTAAAAACTTAATTATATCAACCAATAGTTACTTGTTCATGTGATCCATTAATGCATCTCTATTGGAATGTTAGGGTTATCAACCTTTTTTATAAACCTCGAAGAGTAAACATGTTAGCAAACAAGTAGAGTCTTTGTTGGGCGATAAATTTACAGTTGCAACAGACTGGAGAATGTAAAGGATTAAAAATAACATGTCATTCTCATTGTTCAGCCACCATGTAAATCTTTGTTGGTGCAAAAGTTAGGGCCCCGATGTAAACTCCATCACTTACATCAACTTCAGCAAGATCCTATTTCAGCGTAATGTAATATTTTTTAGTAGCTGATTAATGTGTCTGCCTCCTGAAACTATAATTGTGTAATTTGATTGGTTGATATCTTCCGAAATGCCTGCCCCCAGATTGGGGAAGTCGAAAGGTATCAGCTCAAATGTTAAACGAGTTACAATTGCTCTATCTCATTTAACCTGGTTAATTAAACCAGCAGTAAAGTATGAACGGTTCATTTAGTCAGTAATTAAATACAGTAGAGCAGTGTTCCCCCAGTAATTAATATTATATTTAGAGAAGATTTAGTTAGTATTGTGTGCATGCAGTGTGGACTTTGTATGTGGGAGAAAATGCACACATACAACATTCAGGTTTTTCTGTCCTAGAAAAGCTAAGATGCATTGAACTCCTTGTAATCTTAAATGAAAAAGATTAACCAATAAAAGGAGGATAATTTGAATAAAAGAGTTTTGTGCTAAAAGTATTAAAATTAGTGGTGTTTTCCAAATAACACTCTAACTCTTGGATGTAATAGAAAGTAACAGAGCGTGCAAGATTTGGGTTGTAGTATTAAAAAACAGACTGCTAATGTAAAAATTGTTTTACTAAAAAAAGGTAATTTCACTGAGGACTTGAACTAAAAAAATAAATAATAAGAAAAATATCCTTTGATAATTCAACAACAATTTGAAAATGTTGTGATTACTGTTTTTTTTTTTTTACTAAAGTTATTACTAAGTGCATATAAGTTGATACCTATTAACTGAACACATGTAGATTAATTATTTGATTGTAATTATTAGTCATTGTTCTTTTCTCCTTAGTCTAAAAATATCGAACAGAACATGCAGTCCACCTGATGTGGAGGTTTTCTTTTATGTTTTATAAAAACTTGTTCAAGCTCCTCACTAGTTTTGTGGCTGCAACACAATCAAATATATACCTCTGCTAGCAAAACATATCATTAACAATTTTATTAAATACAAAACACTAAAATCAAAGTAATCAAACACATATCCAAAGGTGTAGCATATAATTAAAGGGCCCTTGTATTTGTATGTGTATTTCTACTCAGTTGTTGTTTGACTTAAGATGCATGTGTAGAAGCATATATAACGGTATTCTTAATTATTTTAGTTCATGTTGAATTGCCAATGCCTAGGTTGTCAGGGGAGATTTGATTTTAATTTTAAATGTTTTGGTAAAGGAGAACAACAGAAGCACAGAGGATAGGTGCCAGAGCTCATTTGAATATGTGCCAGAGCCAAAGCTTTGAAAAATTCGCTTTCTCTTGACTTTCTGCAGACAGTGAGAAGGAAAGGAAAAGCTGTGTGAGAAGTAAAGTTAGATTATCTTAACCTAATTTAATCAATAAATCAAACTCATTTTGCTAACTTTTGCTTTTAAGACGTAACAATTTGAAAAAAATGGTATTAGAATTAAGGATATAAACCCTGTATGACACACCAAACTGCTCTTATTAGACTTCAGTTCCTGATTGACAGCTGTTCCAAGTGCTATTTATCTTATTTTACCATTATCTTGTTTTCTGTTATTTTGATAGGGTAAATGATAGACATAAAGCCATTTTTTTTACATTTTATATGTAAACTGATGCTTTTAGGAGATTTTTCAATCTTTCCTTGGGTTCTTTATGCACAAAAATATAACATTTTACATGGGGTGCCCAAACTTTATATCCCGACTGTTAAGAAGGCTTATCTGTTTCTAGTTTTTTTTTTGTTGAAAGAAGTAGCTAAATCTCATGGTTCTCTGGGTCTGACTAACACTCATAAAATCTCTTTCGGAATACAAGCAATGTATTGTTAACACTTGATTAATATCTGGCTTTAAACCCCTTAAGACACCAAAAAGATATCTGAAGGCAAAATTAAAAATAAAAATAATGCTAAAAATCTGTTTATATTCTTTGAATAACTAAACATCCTGGATTTAGCATGCTTTATTTTTTAAATTTTTTTTATTTAGTTTAAATGTTTTTTTAAACCTGGTCCTCTTTTTGTTTATTATGATTTCTATTTTTCAAGTTTTATTATAAAGTTGTGGCACTTTCATAGGTGAATATGTTGTATATGTGTATCTTAATATTGAATATTAATTAACTTTAATCTTCCAATATCATGAAATGGATAACTGTCCAGTTTCTCTCTAAGAATCTCAAAGACGGTAAATAAACATGTTATGTGTTTAAAGCTTTACTTATTTTCCAATGCAAAAAGATTACAAGCAATTGTGTAGTTTATACCACTTGTTTTAGATTTATTCCTCTTGCATAAATCAGCTATGTGTGGCCTTAACACAACAATTTATTAGCAAAGTTGTGGCTACAAGGTCAGGTGGTCACAATCATAATAAAGAGGAAGGGAATATCCTTCATTTGAGGAATGAATGAACAATAGCTGGAGTAGTTTAGTCTCTAGCTATCAAAGCTGGGTGCTGATTAAACACCCACATTAGAATCCATAGCAGACCTCAGGCTTACTTGGCTAATCATCAGACTGAATGAAAGGTAAATTGTTAATAGTGTAGGCATTCATTTAAAACTCTCAAATCTTCCTATTGGCTTGGGAATAAGGAAAGTCAGAACATTTTCTCACGAGAATCAAATCTGTACTTAAAGGGTTGACTTTTTTTTTTTATGATATGAATTAGAGTATGGGCTGCACGGTGGCGCAGTGGTTAGCGCTCCTGCCTCACAGCAAGAAGGTTCCTGGTTCAAGTCCTGGCTGGGGGACCTTTCTGTGCGGAGTTTGCATGTTCTCCCCGTGCATGCGTGGGTTTTCTCCGGGGACTCCGGCTTCCTCCCTCCGTCCAAAAACATGCTTCATAGGTAAATTGGTTACTCTAAATTGTCCCTAGGTGTGAATGCGAGTGTCCATGGGTGTGTGATTGTAGCCCCTGCGACAGACTGGCGACCAGTCCAGGGGTGTACCCTGCCTTCGCCCATGAGTAGCCGGGTTAGGCTCCGGCAACCCCGTGACCCCGACAGGGATAAAGCGGATTGGAAAATGAATGAATGAATTAGAGTATTTTGTCATTTGCTAAAATGTTAATTTTAGCTGTCAGTAGTGACACCCATCACTGTCCCTTTTTCTTTTTGAAATCTGATTAGTCTCTAGTGAGTTCATCTTAAATCATTTTTTATTTTTATTTTTCACCTGTTTATGTTTCTCTTTTTAAATTGTTTTTGATCTGCTATTATGAATGCTGAATTTTATTTATGATTTTAATGAAAAAAAACAGTTGTTGCTTCTTATAGCTTGTTTTAATTATTTATATATTATTATATATATATATATATATATATATATATATATATATATATATTTTTTTTTTCTTTCTCAGCTTATCATACTATTGAGTCTATCTGCATCAATACAGGCACTTTCATGCATAAATCTCCTATCATCACCTGTCACCTTTTGACTTTGGGAATTCTTTTGATCATCATTAATGGTAAACAGATTTTGTATTCCAAAAAAAGTAAAGAAAACACAAAAGCACATTATGTATATATATTTTGCCCTTTTTCAGATAAATACCTTATTGAATACATTTTCTGGTCAGCCGCTCATCTTATGTGGGCGCAGGAAGTTGTTTTTAATTTTTTAAATCAAATAACATTGTCGACAGGAGTTTGGCGTGCGTGTTTGAAGCCGCGCCGTGTCCAGGGCCAGAGACATCTTAATGACATGGAGGCCAGCAGTGTGTTTTACAAGCTCAACTGCTCTCATTAGATGAGAGCTTGTTGCGCAGTCCATCTCATTACTGAAGCACAGCCATGTGCTGCAGAAATCTACACTCACCTATTCAAACACATACACTGGGGTCAAGCAAACTGTGTGGGAGGACTCAGGGCTGCCTACGCAGGCATAAAACATGCTCAGATCTGTGCTGTACCTTTTCTCAGTTAGCATGAGTACTCACACACACGTATACCTTCATTGAACAAAAAGCGAATACAAAAAACCCTTAGATATGGGGTTCCACTTAAACTTTTCCACTTGTCGTTCAAAAGATTGATCAGAACAGGTCTATGTGAGCATACATTTTTCTAAACACTGTGTTGTGTGTTTTCCTACCCCCACCCCCACCCCCCATTATAGCTGCTCTTTAATGAACAGTGATCAGATTTGTTTTGTGACATAAATGGTGCATGTGCAGAACATTAGGTCTGGCAAGTCTCATTTCAGATTCAGCTCAAGGGCTCGGCAGCAGACGGGTCACGAGCTTCGGGGAGCGCAAGCACAAGCCTCACTCCATATGTTCTTGCTTGCTGCATCCTTACTGGCAAAAGCCACTAGTGCCTGAAAAGTTCCCCTAAGAACCTAATCGTGTTCAGTAATTACAAGACTGACTTGTTCTTTTTTTTTTTTTTTTCCCATATCATAGCCTCTTTCCAATTTTGATGCACTTTTTGTTCACTCCCACTCCACCAGCATATTCTCTTCTGTCATTTTAATTTAATGCGCTTCCCTTTCTGTCCGACTTGCTGAAGTTTCATTATGTTTATTTTTCATCTTTTTTTGTTTCTATTCCCTTCAGCTTTTTGTATGTTTCTTTCTTACTGAATGAACATCAGGATTGGGAGTGATGAGAAAGAGTTAGACACTTCTCACTCCATCAGTTAATTTCTAAATTGCTTTATGTAGCTGATGCTAAAAATCCACTTCGTCCTCCTGCCTGCCTGAAAATTATAAGTAATTGTAACAGATGCGCCAATATGGCCAACCTCCAATAAACGAGGCCCCAGATAATTTGACCAGCCCCCTTTGACAGGCCAATTTAATAAAACATGAACAAAATCTTCCTCACTAATAATTTATCATCCACTCTCCTCCCCTTTGGTTAAAGTTGATTACCCTGGCAGTTAACAAGGTCACACCCAGATGCCAGGTTTCTGATAATGCAATCAGGGGTTTTTGGAAAAAGGTGATGACATTCCACCTATGTTTGCTTCGCAGATAACACTCGATAAAGGTCTTTGTTTTTTCATGAAACTTTGAATACTTTAGTGTGCCAATCAGAAGTTTATCACAGTTTTTAAAGCAAGCTTTAAAAAAATGGAATCTGTGGAGTTGGTGAGGTAAATAGACGAGTTATTCATTTCATTTATTCAATGAACATTTATTCAAAAGTTAAAAGAATAACAAGAAGATACCCGGATTGTACTACTTTATCTTCCATCATCACAATTCAAACATCTATAGATGTCAGATTTTTGTCTGTCTTCTTTTACCTGTGGTACACTTGTGGTAGTAAAATTAATTGATCCTATCGAGGGTCTGTTTTATTCAAATAAGCTAGCATGTCCAAAGATGGGGCATTTATTAAATACTGCCTGATTAAAATGGTGGAGAACCTTTGTCCTGAGAAGAAGCAGAAGTTTGCTCGTGCTTGCCTGACTTGTAACACTGTGGTCTGGAGAATTGAAACCATTTCCTCCAATATTAAGTGACAGTTGGGGGCAAAAGGAGGGAAGTTTGAGTTTTTTCATTAGCCTGCAATGAAAGCACAAAACCGTCCAACACCTCATTTTTTTCAGAAGACTGGACAATTTCTCCGTGCATCCTGATGACGCTCCTGACCAACTGCAGACAGAGCTCATTGAGCTGCAGTGTGACATTGAGTGTCAGACCAACAGCTCCCTCTGATCAACTTTTACCACCAGTTGGATAAAGGCAGTTTTCAACAGATGCAAACATTTACTAAGAAAATGTTGAGCTTGTTGGGCCCAACATAGTTGTGCGAGAAGACGTTCTCTATGAATTTTAATAAGAACTGCGTGAGGACAAGACTAAATGACTCTCTTGCGTGACATCTTGCGCATCAAAACTATTGTGTTTTAAGCCAGACCTGACCTTTTTGATGCCATCAAGATCTCAGTGTCACCCATCACATTAGGAAGAATTTGTTCAATTTACTTTAGCAAATACATTCTAAAATCTAAGTTATGTGTGTGATTAAAACTGCAGTGGTTTGTACTAAAAAATAAACTTTGTCAAGTTTTCCTGTTCAAATTGTTTAAATTTAAAAGTTCACAGTGAGTATTTAATAGTGAATATGAACCCAGATTTAATGTTAATCTTTTTTTTTCAGACAGACTTTTTCTTAATTTTATTTCTACACATCAAATGTGGATTTCACAGTCATCTTGATTAAAATGTGTTTGTGTTCTGTGTGAAAAAATGAAAATACCACTTAAGTAAAAATGTGCATTAAACTGCTAATTTGCATTTAATCTTATTAAAATAGTTCAATAATGCAGGCTGAATGGTTGGGCCTCACATAGTTTCACCTCACCAGATCTGGCCCCCCCTGCAAAAAGTTTGGACACCCCTGATATAAGCCAAGTCTTTTTTTTTTTTATTTTTATTTTTTTTTTTATCTTTATAACAAGCATATTTGTTGTCTTTCTTTTTGTGCAGGCTGTGGTTGCAGAGCAGGCCGATGCTGCCTCCCTTGCTCAAAGGCGTAGCTCTCACTTTGACCAGGCCTCCACCGGATGTTCTGATCCCAGACCAGAAGACAAGAATTTCCATCCCAGATCTTCTCCCACAGTCAGAAGACAACAGGTAAGTCAGCCCGCTCCACTGGCAAATGTGCCAAAGACGGCACCTGTGTGATGAGTCAGCATGCCCTCACGTAACCATTTTGCTTATATTAGATAGATCAAAGAAGAAAATATCATAGAAAATGTGCCTGATGAAAATCATGGGATTCAGCAGAGCAAGCTTCTGTCAACCTTTGTCCTGATCTTGCCAACACACAAACGCAACGCCCCTCCTACTGTGAGCAGACTGGCGTGTGCTGCTTGTTTCACGCATGCCTTGGGCTCAGGCACTGGCTAATTTACTGCTTCAGCAGTACATCATGAACAAGAAAGAAGCTTTTGATGCAGATCTCACTCATAAGTTTGGCAGGACACATTTCTAGATGGCCTCATTCACTCGAAGGACAGCCTGAAGACATTGTTTGATTTATACTGTTGTCCTCATTACCTCTAACATGCATTCATTCATTCATTCATTCATTTTCCAATCCGCTTTATCCCTTTCGGGGTCACGGGGTTGCCGGAGCCTAACCCGGCTACTCATGGGCGAAGGCAGGGTACACCCCTGGACTGGTCGCCAGTCTGTCGCAGGGGCTACAATCACACACCCATGGACACTCGCATTCACACCTAGGGACAATTTAGAGTGACCAATTGTGACCAATCTGACCAATTAACCTATGAAGCATGTTTTTGGACGGTGGGAGGAAGCCGGAGTCCCCGGAGAAAACCCTCACATGCACGGGGAGAACATGCAAACACCACACAGAAAGGTTCCCTAATGACACTGTTTCAAGTCCCCCAGCCAGGACTTGAACCGGGAACCTTCTTGCTGTGAGGCAGGAGCACTAACCACTGCGCCACCGTGCAGCCCACATTAAATCATTAGTTGTGTAAAAAGTAAAACATTCTTTTTTTTAAAACATTTCAGTAATAAATTGATAGTTTGATGATGTTTGTTAGAATAAAAATCAAACTGAATTGTGAACTTTTTGATTCAAATCTGTGTGACACTCATACCCCACACTAATATTCTATTACTAACTTGTACTTTTTGGGCCCTTAAAAATCTTTTTCTTTTCTTTTATTTATTCATAACCATTTTGCTTAAATCATAAAGAGACTTCCCTCATCCTCTAGAGTTAAGGGGTGATAAACATGTTTCCATAGCTCTGCTAAGAGTTACATTTGACCTCTTCTAGAGAGAGGTTTGGCTTAAGAGTTTTGGATGTTCCCCACAAGTTACTTTTTAATTGGTCATCTTGAAGTTTCAGTTTGGGTTTGGATTCTCCTTTTGGTGTTTGGGTTTTCCCCCTGTACTGGGAGACGAAGCCAGTTGGCCTGCCACTTATCAGGAATATGCAGATCAATCTGCTAATTAGTTGCATAGAGTCATTAAGGCAAAGTTGGAACACATGGTTGGCACCCATGCAGTCAAGTTATCAAAGCCGGGTCCACCAGGTCACTGGAGTCAACTAAAGCCCCAGGACACATTCCAAAACATGCTTAACATAAAAAAGAATTTATGTTTTTTTTTTTTTGTTTTTTTTTTAAGCCTCTGGTAAATTGATGCAAATAGACCTGGCATTATATTAGATTTTCTTCAGTACCATTGCTAAAAGAGAGTAGCGGTAGCAAAGATTCAAATTGCTTCAATGCCATTGAAGTCCCCAGCATTCATAGCAGGTGGTATCAATTCAATGGAATGCAACGGTTTATGACATTAATTAAAGACAAAGTTTGAAAGTGTTAATCAAAACACAGTTTCGGATTATGGGTGTTACTGATTGAGTATTCTATCATTAACCTCCCCCTTCTCCTCCGTCTCAATTGCTCACGTAGTCCTGCCCAAGGACTGTTGGGCATTTAGTCGCATTACATATTTTAACCTGCCATCTGGACAGCCCTGCCTGGCACTGCATGGGGCCTGCTATCCTCTCATATTCATATTCCTCTACCATATTGTTCCCAGCGCTTTTGTACAGCAGAGCCGCAGCACTTCTCCATTTGTTTATTTATTTCTACTGAAGACTCTGGCTCGCAAACTGCAGCCCCCTCTAATCGGTAGCTCTTCCAGTTGTCCTATCAAGTGTAACCTGGAGGCCCCTAGTAGAGCAATTAGAGCAGCCTCCCTGCCCACCTCTTGTAATGAAGCCCAGCACATTCTGGAATCTATAGCCCCTTTAGTCTCCCCTAATGGGACATCATTATTGTCAAAGAAACAATGTAAATGGAAATGAACATACTCATTAGCCAGTCGCAGGGAGAAACCTTTGCTTCTCTCAGCTTGCAACTTCGGCTTCCAAACACACAAAAGTGAACCTCCTCCCTTTGGCTTCTGCACAGTGCAGCTCCGGCTTGCTTTATTCCTCTGGCAGCCGGGTTGTTTGTGTGTGCGTTTGTGTGTAGCAAGCCATGTTCATGTTTTACTGAAGATAGGAAGGGAATGGGACGAACATGAATATTTCCATTATTGGCTTTCATTCAGTGTTTCTGCAGAAGTTAATTGCTTCATGGACTTGTGCTTTTCTCTGTAAAGTGAAGTGTGTTTGAGTTCTCACCTCAGTGCTTCATTGCTTACCTTCACCCAGGGAACTCCTGTTCAGCGGTCCAGATCTTTGTCCCCAGCCACCAGTGTGGGGCAGGGAAGCAGCAAAAACAAGGAGGCTGAACAAAGAATTCAAGACCTTGAAGAGCTTTTGCAATTAAAGGTAAATACTTTTTAATGTAAAAAGTAAGTGCATCCTATTCTCAGGTTTAACAGAAATTTGAGCAGGGCACACTAAAAAAAATGTATTTATTTTGTACTTTGTTTTCAAATTAGTAACACACGGTGCAATATAGTACAATCATTAATGACCAAAATTAAATGTTGTGAAGCAGGGGTTTTGAGGAGCTGTGTGCCAGGGGTATAGAAAAATAAACCTCTCCATAGAAATGTAAAAGTTTTTGACTGAAATGTTGGTTTTTCAGAAGTTTTTATTAGAAATCTTTTTTTGTTGTTGTTGTAGAGTTATTGGAAAATACACAAATTAGTGATTTCATCTATGAATTGCAATATGAGACAATTCCTGCATATAGAGGTATGTTTTAGTCATCAATCAACTACAGCTCGCATGAAATAATGACAATCTGCATCGATTCAGATTCCTTTTGAAGAGTTTTCAAAAACCTTTTTCCACCAACTTTTCCCCTTTTTTTTATCATTCTTGTTGTGATTTATCTTATCATAAACATGTATTTTTAGACTCCAAGATGCAACTCCAACTTCCTAATGTTAATTGCTGTTTTCATGAACCTTTTCCATTTATGACTAACAGTTACAAGGGCTTTAAATGTGTTAAGAAAAGTCAGCAGTTGTTTCTCTGTTATCATTTCTGATGGCTGTACTTCTTGGCATTGTGTTGACACACACTAAATACGCCTGCCAAGAACACTGCTGGAAACGTCTGCTTCAGTAGAGATGTTCACACTTGCTTTTTGTCAGATAATGTTGGGAGTAAAATTAGCAACAACTGGCTTCTACTAAGACCCTTAATTCCTCTAAAACAGACGATTTTTATACACAATTGTAATTTTTTCAGTTTTGTAGTGCTTAGGATGCATTGTTTTCTCTAATTCTTGATAAATCAGGCATTCCTGATTGAATCAAAAGAAGAAGTTATGACATTTTCCAGTGTGTTTAAAGCAGGAGCAGTTCCTTCACTGTGTCCTTAATTGGCCTACCCTACATCCCTGCCTTTCATGCTCACATTATTGTACATGTATGTGTGTACAGACAAGCAGAGTTTTTCATGGCCTGTAAACCAATAAGGAGGGAATGCTCTGATAAAAGTAGATTTAGGTATCTCATGAGCTTGATTGACTGTTTATCCTTCATGTACTTCATGACGTTCTTTTTATAATCTTTTTTTTTTGTTTTATATTTCTTTTATCAGCTACTGTCAAACTTTTTTCCCTTTTCTATATGGGCCTGCTTCAGATTTCTTGCCTTCAGTTCTTTTCTTTGTCCGTTTACATCTCTGTGTCTGGCCAGGAAGTGAGAGGTTATGCAAAGGTCATCTCCCTTTAGGATACTATCCCTAGACAACTCAAGGCATCATTTCCTTGTCAGAGTCTGAATTACATCACTCGCAGACCATAATGCTCAACATAGACGCACACAACATGCATGACTGTCTTAGTTAATGATGCCATTTACTTGTCTGGTACTCGAGGGGTATGCAGTGAACGTACGCACAGCACAGAAGGATGGAACCACATTGATAAGGGCATTGGTTGAACACAGGGTTTAGCTGTTTTGTTTTTGGTTTTTTTATGTCTTGAATTTGAGTCATAGCAACTGGACTTAAAATCTTCTTCCTTGAAACATTTCGCCCCTCTTTCAAGGGGTTTTATTAGTTTGAATGTTGCAGGGTTGAAACCACATTTGTATCCTCCTGGATCGCCCACATTCCTGCTAATGGATGGCTCATCAAAGGGCCTATATCATGCTATTCTTAATACTTTTAGAGTAAACTATATTCTGTATGATAATATATTACCTTTGGCACAGGAAAGAAAGATTTTTTAATTGAAATATTCATTATTTTCCTGAGCTCTTTTCCAACCCGGAAGTAAGACGTCTCGATCTCTGAGGCACCGCCTTTGACTCGTTGTGGAATCCACCAATTTCATGACATCAACCTAGAGCCTGCCTCAGCTGCGTGTCTCTGTTTCGCCCATGAAAGCAAACAACATCCAAACTTTTGCAAAAATGGATGTGCATATAAAATGAAAGCGTTTTGTCAATCACCGCTGTAGCTCCACGGAGAAAGTGTGTGTGTGTGTTAGCCTGGGGGCGGTGTTAGCAGCGCAGACTAATCTTGGAAGGGGCTGTTCCTCACTTGTCTGTGACAACCCACTCATTTTTGTGGATTGTGAGCGGATGGTGCTCAGAGAGCAGGGTTTTAGAGGAGTGCTCAGAAATTTGTTAGTGGAGCAAAATATCACTTTGAGGTTGTTTTTCATGAAGAGTTAACATACCGGTAATACATTTAAAAACTCAAAACATGTAATTCTGCATAATATAGACCATTTAAAGTCCCACACCAATCATCTTTTGATCCATTGTAAAAGTGTTCCCCGTGGTCTATCATTTTTACGACCTGTGTCATTTTTTGGGGGATAGTTTCTCATAGATTCTCCATGATTTGAATAAAGAAATATTCAGAAAAGTCATTTTAATCTTAGTTTTCTTATATATATGTCCTCTATTGTGATTAAAAATGCTACAAGAACATGTTAACAACACCAAAAACACTACTTTCAATAGAGCGGGTCTTTAAAGAAGAAAAAAACGAGTGAAAAGGCCTCTCCTTTTGTAATTCCCCATCCCATTACAGGGTAGTTGGGTATGGTCACGCTGGAGTTTTGGTCTTCTTTAGAACTAAGGAAAGGGCAGGATGCTAAATAGGGGACAAATTGCATCTGAGGTCTCCCCCTCTGTTGAGAGAAGGGGTAATTAACAACTACATTTATTGCTTCTCTTCTCTTTCAAACCATCTGTCTTCCCGGTCAAGAACCAAGAATGAGAACCTTCACCTGCATTTTTGAAGCAAGAAACCTGCCTTTCATCATCAGTACTGGCATCTTTCAATTTAAACTTTTGAAATACTTTATCTTGCCCAGTTCTTGTCAAAAGAACTTTTTTTAAAAATTGTGTGTGGTGGTCATATCATCAACATGTTGATTCTGACAGCTGAAACTTTGCTCTCAATAGCTTCCCTCTTGCTTTTTGTATTATTTTTGGTAAGAAGTAACTGTTGCTGTGTAATTATTTTTCAGCTTGAATGTCCACAGATGTATTTGTTGGCCAAATGAAAGGACTTATTGATTGAGGAAGCTTTATAAGTACTTGGGAGAAGCCATGATATGGCTAATACTCTGCCACTTTCTCCCACCCTCCTCCAATCACCCCTATCTCACCTCCCTTCTCTCCTACATCAGTGAACCCCACTGTCAGCTTCAACTTTCCTGTTTTCTCTCAGCTCTTAGTTCCACCAGTTAACACAACTCTGGTTCAGCCCATTTCATTAGAGAAGAGGTTTTTTTTTTTTTTGAGAGGTCAGGGCTGTTTGATGGGGGCAAGGCTGTCTTGCAGATGTCTTCTGTGAATAATTCTCACTAGGGAAAATCCATACATGTCACATTGGCAGCACGGATGGTGCACGATATGTGTATGCGCACACTCGTGTGTCCAGTCCATGTTTGTGTACTCTGTGTTCTCTTTGTCCTTGTTAATAATAACAGGGCTGAGGGCTCGCATTTCCCTCTCTGCAGGGTAGCTGTGTCATATCAGCAGTAAACAAGCTCCTTCCCTTCAGAAAGCACTCGACAACCCTCACTAGCCCTGGTCACTCAAGCAGAAACCTGTCCTGCACTCTTCCATTCACTTTTCTTTGGCTTGGCTCTTTTGCTTTCTTCTTTCTTTTCTAATTTCTTTGGTCTGTCTATGTCTTTCCTCCACTTTATGAACTGACTTTTCACCTCTGTTTGTCCTGTCTGTTTGAAAGACTTTCCTCCATTGCCCTTACTACTAAGGTCAATGTGATGGGGAGTGTGGGTGCCCCTGACAAGAAAATCCATATGTTGTCTTCTCCTGCTTCTTCTTTAAAACAGCAGCCAATTCTTGCTTTGTTTTAATAGCTGTCAACAAAAGTGCCAGCAACAAATCTTCTGCTAGAATCCCCGGATCACAACACGTGCAATCAAATGGTTCCCACAGTCTGGGAAAGTGCAGTGCTGCTTACTATTATGGGACACTACAAAGCTTTTTATAAGACATCAGTCACTTTTATAGACACACCGCTTCAGAAAGATTCAACATAGAAACATAAATATGAACATGTTTATTTCAGAGAGTAGCAAACACTTTAAATCAAGTTAAAAACATACACACCTTCATTATCTTAATATACTCATTAATTGCATCAAGTGGATCTTCTAAGAAGAGCATTTTCCTGTCATGGTTTGTTAAAATCCTACTTAAAAGTAAAAGAAAACTGCAATACATTATAATATATATATTTTTTTAAATTTAATCTTTCTTAGCATTTTTTATGTCTCACACATTATCTCACACACACACACACACATCATGTTGAGATGTATATATATATATATATACACAACCCAACATGATTCAAACACCTCTTCTTGCTTCAGAGCGTATCTCAAACTTTTCTTGGTTGCAAGCTAAACTGTCCACAGATGGGGGCCACCTTACTCTGACACTGGGCGCCAGCTACTCCTGCTTTGAGCTCTCCAGCACAAACCGACGCACTTGCTTTTTGGTAGCATCCCAACTACCCAACTCCTGTGCTAACACTCCAGTTAGCACACGCTTTTAATGTGAGCCCGCTGGCTCACATGCTTCCCTCCAGTTAACACTCCTGATAACAGGAGGATGAACACCTCACCCCTTACACCAAAGTCATAGGGACTCTGGAGCTCGACTCTGCAGTTGCGGCAACAAAATATTGAACAAGGACACACACCAGGTGTCCTCTGGTTGCTTTGGGCTGTAGCATTTCTTTGAAACCCAAAAGTACAAAAAAGACACTACAATGCAAAATAACTTTTTTTTAAAAGGTTATCCCCTTTATCCTTAAACATGTTTACCTTAAAAAGACATTTGTCTTTCAAGTTCAGAGCATATATTAGGTATATGTATGATATAGCAATATTATGAGATATTTGCCTGGGCTCATATTTAAAAAGAAAACCGTAAACTGATAAGGACTTGGATTGAACTGCAGTACTTCAGAAGTTGTGGTCAGTCCATTTTTGAACAGGAAGTAAATATTTCTGTTATGCTATTATTGTGATTAAATCTTTAAAATATATTTAAATTTCTATATATCTTTTAAAGATGCAGTCTATGTATGTAATGTTGATAGCACTGGAGCATTTCTGATTTCTTTTGTTTTTTTTTTTCTTTCATATGAGTTCAGTGTATTCTTTGATGAATTTTATTGTTTGTCATTATTTGTTATCTTTTTTTAAAAACTGCTTTAAACATCATAGGTTTCAATCCTTTTCATCATGGGCAGGTAGTAGGTTTTAAAACATATTTTAAACACATACATTTATCTCAAGGCAATAAGCTGTAAAAAAAATATGATGGATTTGTTTTTTTTCCTTTGGTTGGATTGTTAAGGGGTTATTTCTTTTACACATAGATTCTCAGTTCCTTATTTGGGCTATTAATGGGCCGTCTTTGTTTTTCTTTGGCTTTAAAATAATTTATTATGTTAAAATTCAAATGCCAAACTACTGGTCTTGTTGTCACAACAAAGGTAAAAAAATTCAGTGACTAACCATCTTTGGATTGTCTATTTACTATACTCACTTTTTATGAGGGTTGCATAATTGGGATTGGATCCAGCTATTTTCAGACGATGGCAGGGTTAACTTTGGATAAGACACCAGTTCTCTATTCATTTAGTTTAAAATTATGATCAAACATTGTCAAAATCTCCAAATGTGTCTCTTTAATTTACCCTGAACCTGTGTGAAAATAATGAGCTGTTTGTTTTATGTTCTCTGCCACCTTGTTGTACTAGCATACTTTAATTTTAACGACTTTCAGACTGAATGTTTCCTTTGACAATACATCTATCTACTAAAACATTTTTTTTCATTATTTTCAGACCAAGGAGAATGAAGAGCTGAGAAAAGCACACAATAAACGCCATGAAAGGATTTGTTTGATTCAAAAGAACTACAAGACAGTAAGACGTCAGCTTAAAGAAATGGAGAAATCAAGTGGCTTGTGAGTTTCCAGATTACTCTCTTGGAGTGTTGTTGGTGAATTGTGAATAAACCCCAACATGGCCAAAAAACGAAAGCTCAAAATACTTAACAAACCACACAATCTGCTGCTTCCATATATTTTATGTTGGGCCTATACATTTTTAAGAGAAATTTGTGAAAATGTTCAAATGCACGAGTCTGTGTCTACAAGAATCAATAAGGACCAAACAGGTGGTGTTGTACATCATGTATGGGCAAGGGACATTTTCCTTTTCTGCATATATTCTGTAATCGTGCCCCCACCAATAACTTTGTATGACTAGAAATGTGATATGAAACCTTATATGTCTTTTTATTTATTCATTTTTTGAAATCTATATATTAAATCATATGGACACATTTTTAGAATATTCACAGCTTTTGAGAGTTTCTGTGCTCTAGGATGCTAAGTTTTATAACCTTTATAAGTCTTATAAAAAAAAAAAAAAACAATCACCTGTTAACAGTCTCTAAGTTTTAGGGGTTCATGAATTTTAGAGTGAGTTTTCCTCTCCACTGTCCACTGTAATGTTTTTTGCTTTTTCAGTAGAGGAATTATATGGGGTAAGGAATCTTTCTAAAGTAAACTTTATCTTTAACTTTAAAGATAAAGTCTTTAAACTTTAAAGACAAAGAAATGTTATCATAAAGACAAAGAAACATTTTCATAAAGACAAAGAAATGTATTCATAAAGACAAACTTCATTGTTCATGATGCTGCTGCGCTTTGAGTGATTCTTGGTTGTGAACTGATGCTCGGTACGTTTTTTAAACTGAACAGATTTGAATCCTTCTTAGTGTGAGATTTGATGAGGACTGCTAGTTTGGGAGAAGTTAGTACATTTCGTGTCATGCCTTTACAAAAACAGATTTTTTGCTCATATGTTATGGTGGCTTGGCCAGTCCCTGTGCCTCTGCATCTCTTTTCCCTCAGTGTTCATTAAGATGTGAGAGCTAGAAGCTGGAGGTGTCTAGTCCTCTGGGTATTCTTTCCGGGCCTGTGGAGGGAGGGATAAGAAGGGAGTCATTTCCTGCTTCAACAGGAACCACATGATTTTTTTTACACAAAGTGGAAAGTGTGCCAGAATATGTCATTAACATATGTCTCTTGTTTTCTCTATTGTCTCCCTTGAACCTATTTAATACTTTTTTTTAACAGTTGAGTGCCACTGAGGCCATTTAAAGAGAAACTGAAGGTGTCACTGCCTGTTGGCCTTGTGGGAGCGTAGTGTTAACTTTGTCAGCTGTTTTCTCACAGGGTTAATTAAAGAAAACACCAATGCTATGGAAATCCGCGTGAAAGTGGAGAAAGTCAGGGAGCATGTTCATCTGTAGGCTCATACTAGCTCAAAACAGCTAAACTGAATATATTTTAAACAATCAAGAAAACTCCAGCACCATAAAAACCATTGTGACATAATAATCAGGTCATGAAAGTAATTTTCTGGCTAATGTAATATTGTACATTTTATTAAAGACCATACAATTACTTTGATTTAATATATTTATTTGTATAGTGTCACAATGATTTGATTCAGAAAGCATTGTGAAAAAATTTGCTCTTGGATGCTATCTCAGTGCCATGTTTCAATCTGACATAAATTGATGCAATAGGCGGCTATGCCCTTTTCCATCAGGCCCTTGCTTGGCAGCAGTCAATCATTCAATTTTATGATCTTGACATTTATTGACATTAAGCCACATCTTAAAAAGCCGTTAGAACCACTAGGGTATTCCCTGCTTTGAATAAGACACAATAAAAATGACTTAAATAGTTAGTGTTAGTGGAACATCAATTCCTCAAATTGGGACACTAACAAGTCAGTTGGGATAGGAGTCAAGTCTTGTTGAATTTTGAGTTTGTTAGGGATCTAAATCTTTTCATGATGATTCATTTTTTGGAAATATAGTAAATACCAGCATTTTTTTTTTTGTCACAAGCAAAAAGATTTGATGGGATGTGTGTATTGTTGTGTCTATTCCTACTTGTGTAAACATATAAATTACTTATTATGTTTTTTTTCTCCAATTCTTTCTAAAAGACTTTGATGTGTCATCAAGAATCTTTATTTACTGTATGAAAATTGCTTAGAATCAGGTAATGCTTTTGACTTGTCTTGACTAGAATCTTTAAAAACAAAAAACTGAAACAGACCCGAACTTGTGTGTCTGTTCACAATACACACATTAAATCCTTGTTTTTCTCTCAAGGTTAAAATGAATTGTAAAGGCAACTCCGTCAGACAAAATTAACTTAAATTAATTTAAAAGATACATTGATAGCCTCTCAAAAATTTTTTACAAAAAAATATTCCCCTGCCCAAAAAAAGGCGGTAACATCAATAATGGATTTATTCCGACTGGAAAACTCTGTTGGTTTGGACCGAGTCCACTTAATTTGGTCCAGATCGAGTCCTGAACCTTGCACTTGATCTGTATTCAGACTGCCGTCAAGAGGCCTGTCCTGTTCCTGGATCAAAGCTTGTAAACTAAAGCACGTTACTAAAGATCTCTTTACTCATTGGCCGGGAATGACAAAGGCTGGGCAAAGCAAAGATAGAATGAATAATGGAAGTCCTAAGCTTTGCAATCCTTGTAGGGATAGTTTACTTATTCAAATTTTGAATTTCAATGACCAATTTTGAACATCTGTATCAGCCCCCACTGTCTAAGTTTACTTAATCCATCACTTTGAGGCAGTAATGTGTATTTTAAGGCCCTGCCATTTCCTTTGGATGTATTAGCCCCCTTATTGACAGTCAGGTAAACACTGAATTGTTTTTGCCTGGTTTTCTTTGGTATTTGTAGTTTAGTTTCTAAAGATACCACCCATAACACAGCTTTTTAAAACAGGTATATAAATGTATTTCTTCTAAATAAAAATGCAGGGATGTCCATTTCACTTTTTAACCAAAAAAAGCTTCTGCTTTATAAGTATCATAATTAAAAATAACTGTTGGCACTTTATTCATAAACCAAAAAAAGTGAAATATTTAGAGAACCTGTATTCCTGCAGCATATAATAATGCAGATTATGTATGCACACATAAGCAGCATGTTATTAGGATGTTGTAACAATATTTTTGCACTTTGTCTTTCCTCATATCAATCATTTTTGTTTTATTTTAAACAATAGAGGCTTGTGGTTCCTTAAAGCTTGGCTAACTTCTAAGCTACAGAGTCAGTATTAAAAAATCACACCTTGGACTCAAATTTCAACCAATTGCTAAGCAGACGTAAGATCACTAGGCTCATCAGGATGCAGGTACTGTGCAGTCCCATTGAAACCCCCCCTGCCATTCACCATCACGGCATCATCGTATTTTCCCAAACTGGCATAAAGGAAAAAGGGAAAAAAATCTAACTTCTTATTTATATTAGAGAGGGGAACAAGTTTTTTAATCAGACTGGGGATGATGGGGATGAGCAAATAAAATTAAGGTTATTAAAGCATCTGTACTCTGATCAAAGTTGCACCCATAAACAGATTCCCCCTGATTCAGAGCAATTAGCTGCAGCAGTGTGGAAATGTTCTCTCAATCTCCTCCTGCTTAATAATGGAAACTAAAACACCATAGGGGAACATGCACAGCGGCCTAAAGAAGAAAGCCGTCTTCTGGCTCCATGTTCAACAGTTTTGAGAGTAAACAATTCAAAATATACAGTTTTTCCATACCTTGCTAAGAATGTATTTTCTTACAGAAAACTATCACTACACATTAGAAATTGTCCTTTGTGCTTTTTTCTAAAGTTTTTTTTTTTTTTTTTTTTTTTTGGAGAGAATTTATGCTTGCCATTATCCTGGCAACGTCTGTTGAGCTTGTAACTTGTAGAAAAATCTTCAGTGTCTGAAAAAAAACTAGAAAGTTGTTGTATAGTAATTTTTTCAAACTCATACATTACAAAGTAGTCCACTGGCTTCATATTATTCACAGGAACAGTCGCAGTGAAGCGTTAAATGAAAATGTTTACCGTTTCTCAGTGGCATTCAACTCTCAGTTACAAGTGTTGAACTTGTCTTGCCACTGCATAACCCAGTATGACCAACGTAGGAATCATTGGCAATAGCAGTAATCCTTACAGCAATTTCTCTAGCCCTATCACATTGATTAGGTGAAAATAACAAATACATGTGCTTGTTACTGTGTGTGTGGGGGAGAGGTGTGAGAGACACTGTATTCTTATCAGCTGCTTTTGCAATTTGTAGATTTCTCACTAAATCCTCCTTTAGTTTGCAAATGAAAGGCTAATTGGAATTGAATGCGTTGGACAAAGACTGATTGATGAGTTGGATGTGTTAAGAGATGCAGCTGGGAGGCAATAGTGTGTGTGGATTTCTGTGTTGGTATTTATTACTCTTTTTGGACCATTTCTGGCATACTCACAGACAGTAAGGGAACCTGTATTCCTCATTAGGAATTTTAAAAAGTTTTTACATTGTACGGTTTTGCTCTGCTTGCCAAGAGCTGCGCGACACGCCTTGGTTTGAGTTGAATTTTGATTACCTTAGAATCCAGCCTCAAAGTGGGTAAGTTTCTGGTAGAAGGGGGGCCTTAACCTCTGCAGATGTATTCTTGTGATTCAGCAGCACCAGCTTGATTTTTGATGTGTCCATTCACAACAGTGGTAAAATTTTGGTCAATGGTAACGTTACTGGGTCTTGCTTTTTTCCAGCCTTCAGGAAAGATGTGAAATCAAACGGTTAAAATGTGTATGGACACTGCTGCTAAGACGTGATGCTGCAGCCATTAGAAAAAAATAAGACTGTGTCTATTCCATTTTCTGTTTTGAAGTGACCCACAGTTGATGTTCGTCAGGCAGGCAGATGTTGTACTTCAGGCTTAGTCATTGAAGTTGGAATACCAACCTGGAGGTTCAAAATGATGAATCACAAAATGTGAAAACTATTACTTAGTGTAGAAGGAGAGTGGAGCTTATGGGTTAGCAGCATTGGCATGACCTTCCATTCATCCATAGTCCCTTTTGGGGACATGTGGTTGCTGGAGCCTATCCCAGCCACTTTTGGGTGAAGGCTAGGTATATCAGTCTATTGCAGGGACATGCAATCAAAAGCATTCACACCTAAGGACAATTTGGATTCACCAATTAACCCAGAATGTATATTTTTGGACAATGAGAGGAAGCCAGAGTGTCTAGAGAAAACCCAGGTTTGCTCAAGGAGAACAAGCAAACTCCACACAGAAAATGCTGAACCAGGGCCTTCTCGTGGTAAGGGTAATGGTTAGCATTAGGGCTGAGGTGTGATTGGACTTGGGATTAAGGTTAGACAGGCCACACCTGGCTAGCTAGGTTGTGTAAACCAGTAAAAGTTTTTGTACTGTGTTACATGTAGGTACTGTAGCTGTACAAACTTGGGTGCATGTGTGAATTTGGACAAGTATTTTGGTGTGGGGTTGGGGGTAGGTAATGGAGTCAAAGTGGGCTCTTTGAATGACTTCTTTTGCAAGTGTTATTTGGCCACTGCTTTGATGTGCATTGCACATAGTCTTTGCTTCAGATACCTGCCTCACGGGCCGTGTCTTGGGCTTCAAACCATCATACATATGTGTACGTAATACTGCTAAACATATCTAAATAACAAAGACAAAATTTGAATTAAATTAAAATGAAATGCCCAACGGGAATAAGGTGATATATTGAAAAAATAATACACTCCTAATACACTCTTGCCTTCAGGGTCACATACCTGTGGAGGTTGTTTGTTCATTCATCTTAAATGTTTATTTTTTTCACTTGGTTTTACAACATCTCTCCTACTTTTGTACGAGCATTTTTGTGTTTCTTTGTCTAGGCCAAGTGGAAAGACACACCTTGCAGAGTTTTGGCAATTACGTCAAGAAGATAGTGACGCTGTGTGGAATGAGCTGGCCTACTTAAAAAACCTTACAACAAAACTCGCCATCAAAAAGTAAGTTGCAATCAAAACTGCCTAAAGAAGGGAAAATGGAGACCACCACTGGGGAAATTTGGTTCCTTAATAAATGTAGTATTTTAACGCTTTACTCCTCATACATCAGTATGCACAGGCTAACCTAAAGTCCCTTCATGTTGGTGAGTGTTAAAATTTTTGTCTGTTTTTCCCAACTTTGCAGCGTCACCATCATTATCAACCAGCAGGTGCAAATGCAAGATCATTATACCCCACTCATTTGTAGAAGTGTCTGCCAAAAAATGTAGTCACAAACAGACAATATCAGAATCCTTGACTATGTCTTTCTGGGGGAAAAATGGTTTCTTATAAAACAGCACTAAATTAGTTATGCTAATGCTGTGTTACTAGAATAAGTAATATGACGTACTTTTAATCCTTACATTCTTGTGGGATTATAAATGTAGCTAAAAAATAAATATTGATTTCATTGTTTGGTGTTAGGATTACCATAGTTTTTGGAGTTTAAGTCATTCTTTTTTGCGTAGTTTGGCCAGGGGTGCGACTTATTTTAAAAAATAAAGATTGGCTCATATATTTGTTATTTTCCCATTAACAACAGGTTGCCTTTTAGCGGTTGTTTACTGCTAATAGCTGCTAGAGGGCTCTGTAGGTGTTTGAGTATCAGTATTTGCTACTGACAGCAACACAGAAGAACAACCGCTGTCCAAAACAAAAAAAGGACGAGAATCTAATCGTTCTCCTCCCAAACTTTATGATGTTTTTCTTCTGTAGTGATGCCTTTTTAGAACTCTTCAAAATAAATAAACCCGATCTCTATACGTTATCCATGTCTTCAATGCCTTCCATGCATTGTCAATGAGATATGGAGACACTATTCTCATGTAATGATAAGGCTAAAAATGTTACTGCTTTTCTACCACGTGATGAGAGCGTTTAATTTATGAACACATTTTCAAATTTGATGTGCTTCAAAAGAGGAAGCAAAATCGAGTTTGTCATGTAAATCGGGTTTAGTGTAAACAGCATTTCATAGAGCTTGGCAAATTTTTTCAGAAGTGTTGTACTTTTCTCCCAAAAAGTGCAACGTCTACTCCGGTGCGAGATATATATATATATATATATATATAAAAAATATTTTTTAAAAAATTTATATATAAAAAAAATATATAAAAAAATTTTAAAAAAATAATTTTATAAAATATATATATATATATATATATATATTTATATATATATGCTTTTTTTTTTTAAATTTCAATTTATATTTTTGTTTCTGTGACTTATATTCCAGTGTGACTTTACTCTGGAAAATACTGTCGTTTATAATGTTTTCCCTAAGATGCATCCAAATATGTATTGCCCAATTCACACACATTTTTGGGGTTTCTTTTGTAAAAGCCTACCCTCTGTTTACTTTTACTATCTTTAGACAACAGTGTTTATTGCATCAAAGCTATTTTTATTTCTTTTTTTCTTTTTGTTCTCCTCGTCTGGTTTTGTTTGTATATTTGTCTCTATCTCTGTCTGAAGGACAACCGTTTTCTATCTTTATCTGTAGAAAAAAACAATAATTGTTTGACAAACAGTAACTCCTGTGATACTACACAAAGCTTGGCCTAAAGCTAGAACCTCCTCTTCTCCTGTTTTCCCTCTCCTTCACCTCTTCCCTTTTCGAGCCTGTGCCTTTTTATCCTTATCTTTCCTTCTTCCTACTTTTCTTTCCAGTTGCCTCCCTCCAGCCTGCTGTGATGCAGCAGAAGTTTGAGGCCAGTAATCTGGTACTTGCCCCCCACCACAGCTTTTCTCTCTGCTCACCCCCCTGCCCTGTCCTCCTAATCCCAGCTGAACTCATTATGATATAGCCCGGCTGCCTCTCTCCAAGCTTGAGCTGTCCGAGCTAATTAAAGGCTAGCAGCCCTAGTGCCGCCGTTGCTGCCTGTTAAGGGATGTCCATCCGCTTGCCAGGCCCCCGACTACAACTGAGCAGATCCAAGCATTAGATGATCTGAGGGCGGGGCATGTGGAGGTGAAGAGACCATGGTGAACAGGAAAGGTCCTTGGAACTGACCTGCTACGAAAACCACATAGGACTGACTTTGGCTGGTCTTTTTTTTTTCTAGCAGTGTAAATTGTCTGACCTGTCCACTGGGGTTGTTGTTGATCCCCTTCCTGTGCCCCTGACCTGTTCCACCTCATTTCCTTCAGTGATGGCCCTCTGGCCTCTCCATACTTACTGTAGGTGGCTGGTGCAAAAGCACACTTGGCGGAGATCTTTAAATTCTGTTTTTTTTCTCCCAAAAACTTCATTCCTAAGTATTATCTTTCTACACATGTGCACTTGTACAAAGCATTTTCTACTTGTTGTTTAAGCTAGCTGGAGCGAAAAGTTACGCTTGTAGAAAATCACTTCTTACCAAACTGACTTATTCTATTTAGCACAAAACAGAAACTCATCTGGTAGCAACTGAGAAATAGAAAAAAGGGTGCTTTCCAAGCACACGAAACCTGGAGTTTCAGTAAGTTTATTAACTGACAAGAAGCTCATGAGGCAAGCAGTTAAATCCTCTTTTTCCACTGACCGTACCATAATGATCAGCTTGTGAAGGTTATGCTAGATAAGTGTTTGCAATGATCCACTAATGACTAATTAACCCATGGCAGTTGAAATATTTATGGCTTTAAATTCCTAGTGGCGGGCTTTGGAAGATTCACTCTCTTTAAACTCTCATTTGCCTCATTTTATTGTCATGATAATATTCACAGATGCTTTCTTTCACCTTCTCCCCCTCAAAAAAACACTCAACACACTTAAAAAACACTGTTTTGAGACCAAGATGACCGTTTCCCACAATGAATATTGCTGTCATTACTCCTGCACAGCGAGTCCCCACAGCGCTGGGAGAAAAGTATAAAATGCTGGCCCCTCCCCCTGTTTGATCTTTACACCTAAATAAGGGATAAAGAGAGAAGGTTAGTGAAGCTTTAATTTTTTTCTCAACTTTCAGTCAACATACAGGCACACCGTCTTGCTCAATAACTCAAGGGCACTTCAAGCTAAGTTTGGATCTCCAAAATAAGCTAACAGAAACCTTTGAAATATATAAAAACAAATTCATTACTACCGTGGTTACTAACTTTTTCATTGTTAAAACACATTAAAACAGTGTTTAAAGTATTTTTCCTACTACCTGTATCTTCTTTATAAAGTTAGAACCATCTGTCAGTATTCTTCTGCAATGTTTATGGTTTGTCTCTAAAACTAAACTTGCTTTTTGTTGTTGTGGTAAATATTAGGGGTCTAACGATTTATCAACTTAATCAATGAATCGATTTATATTTGTATGATCCAACCAGATCAACCTGTCTGAGGCAAATTGTTCATCAAATCATGCTATTCTATAAAAAAAATTGTTTTGAAATGTGGTAATACGATTATACCAATATTGTAAAAATACTTTTTAGATTGATGCACATCATGTTTAGTTCACTATAACGTAAAAATGACCAAATGCCATCACAGCGAACAACACACATTTGATGCCAGCAAAAAAATGATCAAGTCATCATTACAGTCTAATGCAGGGAAACACACATAGACATGTGACCATACACATATATCTTACCCACGTGTATGTAACCATACACATGTTCTAATAAAGTTTCATTTGTATTATTTTGATGTGGAAAAACAACAGTCAGCTGAACCTTATCAAACTAAGATCTGAATAGATTTGCCTTTAACTTTTGTTTACTTGTTTGTTTTGTACACATATTTAATCTACAATTGATCTTCCAAGAAATAAAAGGAATCTGGGAAATTTCATCTGCACTGTTCAGTACCCAGATATTTATCTCTGAGTCACACTGGTTGAATTTTTGACTAAAGATGTCCTGGGTCGATTTTAGGTCAGTGATTCAGATCGAATCGGGTTGTTGCGGATGAAGCAAAATTGACAAAAAAAATCAGATCCTCAACCAAAAATTATGATATGAATCAAACTGTTTTTAAACGGAATCGTTATACCACTAGTAAACATTCACCATGTTGGCTTTAAAAAAGTCACAGTTGGCTCATTTTATCTGGATCATTATGCATCTGTCTGCTGTAGTTTATGTCTACACTTGTTAATTGGTGTTAAAGGTGTGTTAGCAAAAAATAAGAGGCAGGGTTTATTTAGACTCCATAAACAGAAAAAAAACCACACCCTCAGACTTAAGATGATACACTCAGACGACATCAAAGCATAAATTAGTTCGCTATTACTGGGGAAAAATCCTTTGAGATAATTTGCAGTGCTCCTGTGTAGAGAGTGACCATTATGGACGTGAACCTCCCCAATAAACGACTTTGACTCTAATTAAGTTTAATAAAGTTTGCCCTAATGTTCCGCATGTTCCGCTATTTCTTTTCGTTTCATCCTGATTTGCTAAAAGGTATTAGATGTAATGAGTCTTTTGCTCCCTAGACCAGGACTTAGTTGGAGGAGGGACACATTTTTGCATGCGCACACCAGCGGAATGTTTTATGCATGCTTCTAAATGAGATGGCCAAGGTTTTATCCTCATTATTTATTTGGGGTAATAGTTACTTGGATTTTTAATGATGATCAAAACGTAACTTTTAAAATCAAATACTTTATTGTTTGAGACCATGACAAAATCATTGAATCATAGGTGTTTTGATCAAAGTTTAGAATTTAATGTGTCTGTTTGCTCTCTTGTTTAAATTGGGTGCACTAGTTTATATTTCAGTTTACTGGATGTTTCCACTTTTCTTTTTAGTCAATAGATGCATTAGAAATTGTTTTTTTTTAGGTGTTTGTACCTGATTTATTTTTTTTAATTAGGTAATAACTTTGGGGTTTTGTTTTTTTTTAAGACCGAGTTTTGTCTCCTGTCAGTGCAGTGTTCTCAGCTAAAGTAGATGAGTAAGTAAAGTTTTTCAGTCATCATTTCTGCTAGCAAAGGAAGCTTATCCACCCAAATGTATCCATTACCCTGACCCAAGTAGAAATAGCCCCAAAATATAAAAATGCCAGTAGTGTTTTTGTTCTTTTATGCTCTTTTTAAGTGTTTTTCTGTCTGCACCAAGAAACACAAGGGCAGGGGTATGAAAGCACTATGGCTGTAGTGATGTATTACAACCCTGTGGAGCTTAAAATTAGCTCTAAGCTGTTTTGTGCAAAGCAGGTACAGATGAGATCAAATGACATGTGGTGGATGGCTCAGGGCTTAAGCTGTTTATGCTGCATGGGAGCAAAATATGTTTATTAAGCAGGAATAAAAGTAAGTTGTGAGACACAGTCATACGCTGTAGACTACAGACTAGATTATCAAACACATCATCTATGTGTTGCCTTCAGTGTTTACCAATTACCTTGTGTTTTTGTCCAACTGCTTGATTTGATTTTCTGCCTTTAAGAAAGTGGTAAATGAAGACTGAATTTAAACTATCTGGCTTATTCCATTACTTCAGCTGTCCACATTGTACTCTTAAGATAATTTGGCTGAACCCATTTTTAAACTAAGTGTAGCACACTGTATTTAAAACCACTAAGTTCAAAATGGTTATATTTTACCTAAAAACATAAAGTCAGACTAGTTGAATTATCACATTTTTTTCTCCTAGTTTTTGCTATTTTTTGTATATATATACTGAAAATCAGTGTAAAGTATCAGAACTTTAATCACTTCATCAATAAATTTATCCTTTACTTAAGGAGCCCAAGTTTACCACTTTTATCAAGTTTACCAAGTTTATTGTTTTTGACAATATTCCTGCCTTTTGAAATCTTTTGGGAATATGCCTTTCTTGTTTAGGAATGATTGTGTCCCACAAAACAGAGCAGGGTCCATGAAAACATGGCAGGTTGAGTTCATTGAGGGCCTCAAGAACCCTGCCCTCAAGCCCATCAAACATCTTTGTACTGTAAAGGTAGACTGGAAGTCCATCATCAGTGCTTGACCACATAAATGCCTCGTAGAATGGAATACACTCTTCCAGAAACATTTGAAATTTTGATGGAAAGCTTTCCAAGGAAAGAGGAAGCTGTTCTTGTTTCAAAGGTGGGCAGCTTGACATTGAAGTCAATGTTTACATGTAATGCCATCCAAGTCCTTGTTACTCCAATGGTCAGGCAGCCCCTAAATTGACTTTGTGTTAATTTCTTTCACAGTAGAGCAACAAAAAAAATAAGTTATTTTTGTGAGGTAAGGTTAAACTGTTTGTTATACCACAATAACAGGCTTGCTAAAGTGTTGGCTCATGTCCCTCTAAATTACTAATCTTTTTCCATCGGAGAGACCATACTTACCCTTCAACAAGCTGAATATTTTGCTGGGAGCTCAGCTTGAGCATCAATACCGTCAACATCTAAAAAGGCATAAAAGAGAAACATCAGATGGAAAAATCTCACTGCATACTGGATATTTCAGCTCATTGGCCTCATTAATAGCCTGGTCATAGAAGACAGAGCCAGTTTGCCATTGACTACGATACACTTATGGAAAAAAAATCAATTGAGAAGCGACACATATTCATCTGCGTCTTTAGTGCCTCAGGGGAGAGTCATTTGTGTATTTATTTAAGCTTCAGTCAGCCATTTGACCAGACCTCAGGACTGCATGTGATAAAATGCTAATTATTTCCTTTTCTGTGCCATGCAAGCAGCTTTCCTATGTAATTTTCTTAACATATGAACAGCAAGAAGCTGTGAGTAGATGTTCCAACATTAAGCTGAATCGACAATATTTAATGTTAAATTCAGTTGCATAGTCATTGACACTACTGCCCTTTAGTTGCTTTGAAATTTGTACTATAAAGCATGATACAAAAGTGATAAAAAATAAATAAATAAAGAGTTTGTAAATTAGAGCAACTCAGGGAACTCTGCCACTACACTAGCTGAAGCCTGGTTTTTGATTTTTGTGTTTCTCTCCTACTCTAAGAAGCAGAGGGGAGGGAAGTTGGGTGTGCGTTTCAGGTGTGAATGTCTCAGTGAGCCTTTGTGTATCCTCAGTAGACTCCTGTTGGGGTCCTAATAATAACTTGAAAGTGCAAAGTCGGAAGCGTGGCTTCTCATAATTAGCCTTTAGCAAGAATCAAGATAATTGCTGGATAGGTAATTGGGCATCCTTTACAACAAGTTTCTATGTTAATGTACCCATACACACACATGTGCACCTTTCTCTTCTATAACAGTGTTTTGTGCTTGTCATTTTGATTTCCACATGCATTACATTTGAATTAGTAGGCTTTTTTTTAACTGTTTTATATATATATATATATATATATATTTAGCAGGTAAAGCCCTGTTAAATGAGTCTATACTAGGACCAACTGTTCTATTGTAAAGCTTTTCTTTTAAATTTCAGAGTGAAATTTAAAAGGCCTTTAAAGATTCAGAAATATTTCTGCTAAAGAGGAACTCCATCATAATTTTAAATTGCTTTGTTTAAACATCTCTGTCGGTTCTAGAAAATGTTTAAAAACGTAACTTTTTGTTCTGAGACCCTAAAAAATTGAAAGTTGAAAGAAACAATGATAACAATGTTTTGTAGCCCTATAAAAAGAGCAAATGTATATGTTCCTTTATGATGTAAAGCTAAGAAAAAGAAGGTTTGTATTGCACAAGAAATGATAAATGTGTCCTTTCAAGCATGGGTGTAAAATTTAAAAGAAAACATTTGTTTGACCTGGACATTTTGTGCAGAAACTTCCCCACAGGGACTTTCCGTTAAGGTGCTAGTCATATTATTTGTGCTAATCATTACAGCCATAGAATGAAAACACAAGAAATAATGGGTCAAAACAAGTTGTGAAAAATACTACCTTCACATAGACTTTTTACTGAATTTTTTCATTGGGCTTTAGTATCATTGTTGGGTATCTGGGACTCATTTACAGCATTCACTGCTACTCTAAAACATCTATAAAATTAATATGAGCTGCATCTAAATTTGCCTTTAGAGCAACCCTGTATACATGTTCAAAGTTCAATGTCCTAGTTCAAAGATCTTTTTATGAAAGTGTATTAGACATCCATATCAATCTGCCATAGCAAACTGTTGTTTTTGGCTTAACAAAAGGTCATTTTTCTGATTAAAATACAACATTTTTGTTTCCTTGCTCAGTGAACAACTTTCAGAAAAAATGTATTTGTTCTCCACCAATAGTCATAGTAAAAATAGAAACATTTATTTTATGTAATGTAGTCATGAAGGGAGCATTTTCTATTTGTGTGTACAGGGCTGGCTTGGAGGAAGAGTTGGACATGCTGCGAGTCCAAAGTGCAATGGACAGAGCCACAGTAAAGGAGCTACACATTTGCCTTGCTAAAGAACACCAAGGTAAATTGATTTTCATTTGAGAGGTAGTGAACGATTGGCCTAAAAGTGGGGGATGTTGTTCTTTAAATTTGCTTTTTTTTCCCTCAAAAATAAATTGCACAAATTATAGTTTGATTTTACCAATACGAGCATGAGGATAGACCTCCACATAAGAAACGTCTGTTAATGAGCAGAATTAATTAAACTTCTCCCCAGGGAATTAGCACAACAAGTCAATTAGGACCCGATCAGCTGTTGAGAATTTGATCAGAGCAGAAGATAATATCCTTCTTGTCTGCCAACATCATTCTCAGTGTTTTAAACCAAATCACTGTTAATTCTTCCTGTGACATTTTCAAATCTCAGCCTTTATATATATATAGTGGAGTATCATAGAAAGGTGTGGGCATGTCTTAAACACGGCGCAGGTGTGTCTTGTAGTTCCCTTGAGGTTCATGTGGCCACCTTAAGGGACCTTGTGAAAATTGAATGCGCGATTGTCGTGTGTGTGGTAAGTGTATGCACCTATGACGTATGGTTGATGCTGTTGTACAGTGACCTTATGCAGCACTCTAGTCATTAGAAACACACACTGGCTCTTTACTGAACGCGCAAATGCTGCATGAATGGGTGTGCAGGTAATGCGTAAGTGGACGTAGGATGTCTGCACAAAATACACTCTGATTGTCTAATTTGTTCCTTTCTGACTGGCTGCAAGCACAAAGCACGCAATGGGCATGCACTTATCACTTGAACAGCACTAACAGGCTCCCTGCACAGTGCCCAGGTTTCTGGGGGATTGAAAAAAAGAAAAATCTGTATGACGTTCCTGCATTTGACCTACTTCATCCTTACTTACCCTTACGTGTTGTATAAGAGTTCGCTAAGACCTGTCGCCCCCAGCATGACGTAGAATCAAAAGTGCATGGACCTTTATTCTACGGGCTCACTGAGTGGTCTGTGATCATAAAATCTCGTGCTAGACACCTGTCTGCCCCGAACAAGTTTGCCTATTTTTTACCTGCAGACAGCCCGTTTCCTGTAGTTGTGACTAAGGCATTACCAGTGGAGGACAAGTGATGACGCAAGCACACACTTTAAAAAAAAAAAGAGTTTGCAAATTAGAATGCTGAATTTTGAGCTATTGACCACCCCACTAAGGACACTAATAAGTAGTACATTTTTCACAGGAGTGTAAATATTGATTTGTATTAGTAATATTGATTGAACCACTTGGTGGTTTTTAATCTCATTCACAGCATTCCATAAATGTCTTCTTTCTTTCATTTTCACGTGTAAATTGTGTCAATGATTCTGTATAATTTTTGTAAAATGACAAAAGTTGTAAAATCTACTTTTACATTGGTTACTTCACAGGCTTAAGTATAAGAATATAACTCATACTTTCTTAAAACTTTGACTCATATTTGTTTAAATAAAAGTTTGCAAAACACTCAATATTCTTCTTAAAACTGTGTTGTAATAGTTTTTACAGAAAACTTATAATTCAATAAATAGCCAAAATATTATGCTCCCTATGTTTCTTTAGTTCTATGTTTTGCATAAATAAATTGGTATCATTCTAAGATAATTTAACTTATGCATTTCTGTGTATTAGTAAGAAGTACAACCAACATCTTGATGAGAATATGGTGCAAGGTCGCAGCATTTACTCTTTGGAACCCCTGTAACCTGATCGAATTGGCTTTAAGAGCTCGCTTGTGGATCATGCTAACAAAAAGCAGCAGATGAAAGAAAGAGGGCCTTTGAGGTGTATCCTGTGAGGAGACACAGGAGAGACATTAATGTATGCAACAGTGCCAGAACCTCCTTCTACTGTGTGTGACTAGGGAGCCACCACTTCATCTTACCAAGATAGCGCTGAGGTGCCAACTCCCATGCCACCAGCACTGGTACTGGATAATTGTCTCTCGACCTGGTTATGTACCCAGTGAACACAGCAGCCCTCCTGTCCTATTTGCAGCTCTGTATCATTGAATGTGACATGTTAGGAAGACAAAAGGGCAGCCTAATTCAACATAACAAATTTCCTTGGGCAAGGTGTCAATGCAAAGCAAAGAAGCTGGAGCCCTCTACAACAAAACCCTCTCGTTCCACACTCTACTTCTGTTACCTTTTTCCAGGTACGCTAGCCATGAGATAAACTGACCTGAGGAGTCAACGTCCTGAATATTTGATGTTTCCAGGCTCATTGTACCAATTATTTTGGTCATCTTGTCATGAATCCTTAAGTGGAAAGAGTTACTGTTTTTTGTTGGCCCTTGCCAATAGCTGAACAAAGAATCAACTTCCTCTTTGGTGGGAAAATCTATTTTTTTTCAAAATGTCTAAAAATACGTGTATGCAAAATCCCTTTGCTCCTGAACTCTTATTTTGTAATCATAATGCCTACGCCATATTTTTTCATTGCCATCAATAAACTTCCCACAATAAAGCATCAGAGTTGTCTGTAGGGACTATTGGTCCTTTGAGAAAACAGTGTGGACTACAAAGCAGTGCAGCCTGGGGCTGTGTTCATCTGGGGATTCAGACACTTCTCTTGGATTGTTTAAGACCCTAAGAGAGGGTTCCACATGGAGCACCATTTCCCAAATGAACCAACAAACAAAACACCTTTCAACTAATTTCAAATAAAAGAAGAGTAACATTTGTCAAAATGTGGGGAGAGTGTTAGCAGTGTAAATCAGGGCCACATGAAAACAGCTGTAGGGATGTGATTGACAAGAAGAACAAAGAAAGTGGATTACGGGGAAGAAATTAGACTTTACTAATGTTAATTGATTTAATGTAACCCTTTTTTATCATTATTCTGGTGATTGAGCAGACTGAATTCGACAGTGTGTCACAATAATGAGCTTTGTTCCTCTTTGCAGAATTGCTTCACAAAATGGCAGAGGAGCAGCGGGTCAAAAGCAGCACTCCAAAAAACCCTTCTTATTCTTCAGGCCAAATGGACCAATCATTTAAAAAGGTACAGCACAGTGCTGCCACTAAGTGCTCTTTATTATTACCAATGAAAGAAAACTAGACAGGCCATCTCCAGGAAGACGTCTTTCAGAAAATTTGCTTTTGCTTTGAAAATATTTCAAAGGTCTTTGCTGTTCTCCTAGTTCAAGTAAGGAGTTTGTTTTTCTTTTCAAGAAAAAAAATGAAACTGTGGGAAAGCAGTGTAATGCATATTTATTGTTGTTGAGTTACACCTTTTTTTTTTTTTTTGTAAACCTATGCTTATTTTTTAAACATCTACTCTTAAAACACGTCTTTGAGTTCATATACTGCCTGCATCCCACTTCTGCTTTCATAAATCATCAGTAACTTGTGTAGCATTCTAATTTTGTTCGAAAGGTACCAAACTTCACCACCAGGCAAAGTGGGAACCAAAACAGGGGGAAAATTGCCTGGAGGCACAAACCCAGCAGGCAGCCTCTGTTCTCCAAAACAGTTTCCACTGAAGATCTAACAAAAAGACTAAGTGCTCATGGTTGCTGTGTAGTTAAAAGAGATCAGAATAAGAGGCTGTATATAAAAAACTTGCAGTCTTGCCCCCACCCCTCTTTAGCATGTACTGGTAAGCTGGAATGCTTTAGAGGAGCAAAACATCTGGGGACGCACGTAAAAATGTTTGCTGTAGATGCCTAAAATTATAAATCAAACTGGTAGACATTTTCAGATGAATCTTTACTAGGGCTGTCAACGTTAACACACATGAATAATTAAAAAATAACACGTTAAAATGTATTAATGCAGACTAATGTCTTCCGCTTAAGATTAACCGTCTTCCGCTTTGCGTTGGACGGTTTAGGCTTCCACGGTGTGTGTCAATTTCTGAAAATACACTCTTCATCGGGCACTATTCCACATATACCATGGTCACTTCCAAAATAAATAAATATTCAATTGATTTTTAGTCTTTTATTATTGTTATTTTTTTGGTTTAAATAACTTTTTCACAAAAAGCGGATTATTTGATTGGTGGTGCGGCCCGTTGTCATTGTAACATTACAATGAGTCGTTAGGCCTACCTCGACTACAGCGGTAAAGGAATGTGATAAATATGCTGATCGTCACAATAGGTTTAATAAAGCATCCGTTCAGAGAGAAAGTTCACCTCTTACCTTTTGTTTTTGTCCACATCATGAAGGAAAAAGTTTGTTTTAAAGAAGCCTTTGTAGTGATATAGAACATTTGGGCTATGTGACCGGAACTTCTTTTTTAGGTTCACGTCAACACCCAGCAGTCAATCAGATTTGAGTATTCACCCAGACCATTTAAATTGCAGAAATGCAATGTTAGTTTCTTATGGCTGTATATAAGCATCTTTGTTTTCTTGGAGTAATACTGCAGACAAAAAAGTCACTAGAGTTCTGCTTTTTTCACTGTAGATGGGTTTTGTACATACAAAGTACATTTCTGAGATATCTGAATTAACACTTTACAAATTAAAACATTTCAGGCAATAAAAATGAAGAAAAAATGCTCTCTAGCCTTTTTTTGTTCAAAAGTCGCATAAAACTTATCTAGTAAAACATTGCGATTAATCGTGTTTAATCACAATCCAAAAGTGTGATTAATCTAATTAATATTTTTAATTGCTAATACACTAATACAATGGTGACTTTTCCTTCGTACATCACATCTTTGATTTTACATAGAATTTATAAGATGTTTTATCTAAAGCATGTCTTACTTATTATATATTGCCTTGAATTAGGCCGGCTGTGACAGTGGCAAATATAAAAAAATTAAGAGAAAAATATCATCAAATATGGGATTAATGTCGTTTTATGCACTTTTTTGTGAGTTGTGGCAAGAAATGGTAAGTTAAAAATTGAAACCGAAAAAAATAGATATAAGACTACAAACACAGCGGGTTTTGGAACGTTCCATTATGGTTAAAATAACTAACAGCTGGACTGATACCAAAATAAGTCCAGAGGGAAGGCAGGTACTAAAATCAGGAGTGACTGGCGTATCTTGATCTGAGAAAATAAACTTCTGCAAGCACACGACAAGTTCAAACACATTTTAAAGCATGATGAATAAAAACAATATTTAAAATTGTTATTATTCACAGCAAGCGAGTGTCGTGGTTTTTCCATCTACAAGTGTGCACCAGCTGTTAGGAGCAGTAAGGAGGCCAGCATGTTCATATCAGCTCTGTAGTGGGAGGATCCAAGATTTAATCTTAATTTCCCAGTCTGACTGCATACTGAGCCAAAAATTGTAGCCTAATAATGAATAAAGGAAAAGAATGAAACATGTCAAACTTTGTATTTACCCTGTATAACACGTCCAGTACTACTGCTGAATCATGCTTGATAAGCTAAATCAGGGTCTGGTTCATCTATTTACATTTAATTTTAGGTGTGTGTTCATATTTTTACATGTAACGAATATAGAAAGTGCATTAATTTACTTTGGATTTAGGTTCTGGAAATTTTATTTAGGATGGGTGGGAAAATTAGGTTCAATGTGGTTAAAATCTACTCAGAGTTTTCCTTTGTACTTCCCAGCCTGTGCAAGGAACATGCAGCATTTCTTTTGTGTGTGCGCCTTTCATACTATAGGGCGCAGTTTGCAGAAATATATTTAGGAGTTTCATATCTAGATGGATTGATGGAAAAAGATGAAACTTTGAACCCCAAAAGCTTTATATTTGATACTTTCAGATTGAACAGCTGGAGCAGAAGATGTTGCTCCTGGAGGAGCAGAATGAGAAGCTGAGAGATGAGAAAGAGCAGTTGCTGGAGGCCAACAAAGACTTGGCCCACAGCCGCCGCAGACTGTATGCCTCAGCGGATCATCAGCGAGTGCAAGAAGCTGTCCGGGAAGAGGCTGCTCAAGCCCAAGCCCTGGCCAAGGAGGCACAGCATCGCAGTGAAATTATGGCCCTCGAAGCACAACTTGCCGAATCAAAGAAGGAGATCACCAGGCTTCATCATCAGTTGCTGAAGTTGAGACAGGAAGTAGGGATCCTTAGAGCAGCTAGGGACTTCTATAGGAATCGCACAGCAGGACCAACACGAACTACAGGGATTTCTACCAGCATAAACAGCAAGGTCAAATTCAAGACAACCCGGCGCAGACGTCTTCTTCGCCCGCACAGCCACCAAACAGTCAGTCCTAATCAAGCTACCAGCTGGCAAGGCCACAGCCCCAGTCCCACTAAGGATGAGTGGGAGGACATGAGCATAGATAGGTAATGATACACACGCACATGTACAAATATACTTATTCTCTTGTCCTTCCTCCTCATTATTTTGAGGAGGCTGGAGAGAAAAGAATAGGATGACTGAATTGTGGGAGTATGTAGCATCGAGGGGACAACGTGCATATGCAAAACCCTAACCAAATGGGTGATTGAATTTCATTGTCTGTCTAGTTTACATTCAGGAGCCAAAAGAAGAAGGTGAGCAAGAATGATAGAGAGAAGCTGAGAGGAGGGGGAATGTACTGTCAGATCCTCTGAAATATCCTGGGACACTGTGCTTGGAGCTCATTGACTGAAATTTGCATGCAAAATTAGCCACCTCTCTACACAAAGTTGAACCAATGCCAGAAAAGCCCAGGGATAAGGGGGCTGCCGAAGCCTTGATACCTTCCAGTGATACAATTTTCATGCACAAGTCACGCCACCCTGAAACTGACAGTTTGGCAGTTTGATTTAATTTACTGGTTCTTTGCATATTTACTAATACCCCCCTGACAGCTCCAAGGATCCCCCAGCTAAAAGCCACCACCCCCAACACGCACACAACCACAGAGTCTCGGAAGCATACCCCACCTTGTGTCTAGTTATGTTGGCTATTTTGTGGTATGTCAATTCATAAGTGCATGTGTGTGGTGTTCTCATTTCCTCCAGCCACCCCTTAACCACCTCCCAATACACACATACAAATCCTTTCCACCCCATACTCCTCTCCTCTCTATTCACCTTAATTTAGTTAGATAAATTTTGAATGACCTAACTCGGATCTGTACCAGATGTCTACAAGCTTTTTAACACCCTCTAAATTAAGAGCTATCAACAGTAATTATTCCATGTATGTTTTATGCAAAAAAGCTACTGAGCCAACATTTATTGAGTGATGGCTGGCTGATTTCAGACACAAACAGATTTTCTTTTATCCTTTGTTCCCTTCTTTACAATATTCCTTATCTATTTGTTGTCTTTATCGCAGTCCTGCTAATTCATCACACATCAGTTCATCAGTTGTATCCACATGAGGCCATTTAGCAGGGACTGGGTGCAGCTATGCCCTGCTTTCCTAATGCCTCTCTATATGGCTAATAAGCAGCAGTCTAATAAACGTTTTACCTGAGAGGTGGATCTAAGCGGATTTGTGAAGCAGTCTAAACTGAGATGTTGTCTTATTTAAGGCACCTGTCAGGTGATTTACTGCTGTAAAGCCCTCTGTGTGTCTTATTTTCATGAATATGTTGCTCTACGCTTCCAGATTTACAGTACCCTTGCCTGAGGAACCAAGGCCTAAATTATGCCAAATATAGATGTCAGACCTGATCAAGCCACTGATGAGGCTCCGTTACTTTCCTCCTGTTTCTTTTCCCGTTGACTTTAGCCTCATTTCAGGTATTTCTGGCTTTGTCAAATGACTTCAGTGCATCAACGATAGTGTTCTTATTGTTTCAAAGAGCATAGGCTTTTTTTAACCTAAGCAACTAGTGAGGGTGCCATTTTTATGTTGTTAATTCTTTAAACTTGGATTAAATGAGTTGGGGCTTTTTTTATTTTTTTTGTAGTATTGGGTGTTTTGTTGCAGGCAAATAGAGTACTGTCATTGATTTTTTTCTTTCTTTCTTTATTTTTTTTGAAAGGCACTTAATTGTAACAAAAAATAAACCTAGATCTATCACGGACATGTGGTTAAAGACCCACTCTGATAAAAAAAATTGCCCTTTTGGTGTTTTTAACATGTTCTTGAAACATTTTAGATTATAAAGGGCATATAGTTTAAAAAATTAGGCTTAAAATTGCATTTCTGAGTATTTCTTTATTCAAATTGTTTTGAATTGGAAACAAACAAAGATATGCAGTTTGAAAAAGAGCCTATTTGTGATGTAGAAAATATGCTGGGTGGGCCACAAGTTCCTTACTACGAGCTATCAGCAATGGGGAGAGGAAGGGGGCAGGGTTGCTCTATGCCAAAGTTCCTGCCCGCAACTCGGAGGCGAATTTCTAATGAACTACCGCCGCTCTGCAGAAACTATGTCCCAGAAAATTATTTGTTTTTTGATTTTGGCTAAAAACTGCATACCATAATAATTAAAAGACTACTGGGAACGCTTTTAAAATAGATCAAAAGATGATTGGAGTGGGTCCTTAACATACATATTAAATACAGATCTACAGTATAAAAACTTTTTTGAATTATCAACTAAAATTCTGTAGAGAACTTAGAAATTGGGATTAGTACTGCTCAGAAGGTCCCTGTGCCCCCGCCAGACTAATTTTAACCCCAACTAGCCCCCAGCCATGTCATCTTCCAGTTAGATTCTCTCTCTGTGGTCTTTACCTCTGCTGCTTCCTCCAGGCCCCACCTTAATAAACCCGCCAGCGTAAATGTCAGTGGCTTCCACCTTCACGTCAAAGGTCACTGTCAATAAACCTGTGTGTGTGTGTGCGGGGGTGTTGGGTGTGTGTTTGTGTGTTTCGAGAAGCCCTTACCATGCGTCCATCAGAAGCAACTTTGCACTCTGCTCAACCGTGCTTCTCATACATGTCTGTCACACCAAGAGGGCTAATGAAGGCCACAGCCACTCTCATACATGTTGATGCATTCACCAACAGCATCAGACACTGCAGCTTTTCACTTAATTTACACCCACATTTACACTTCCAGCTCCAAAATTGGATGGGACATTGATTTTCTGTTTGAAGGAGGAGGGTGAAATGCACATATTTTTGCTTGATGTCAACTAAATCAACCATAAAAGGTAAATTGGATTTTTGTCCAAGGGTGGTACTTTAACAATTGGGGTTGTTGGTTCAACTTCTGCCATGTAGTAAAATTCACCTTTCTCAACAGCGACTGTGGAGAGGAGTTCTCGGACAGTCTCAATGGGATGCCGTCTCAGGTGGCACTTCATAGACAACCCACAACTAAAAAGGTTGGCTTTTGTTTTTTACTTGTTCAAAAGAAAAATGTGAAAATTTGGATACTATTATTTTTCCCGCTAACAACATCTTCTAAATGTGTCTGTCCTTTTAATAAAAACTTTCTAGAAGAAATAACAAAAAGGTATTTTAAAATACAAATAAATTTTCCACTTTTGTTTAGTTTATATTGCTGGTTAAGTTGTTTTTCTATAATTAAATACATTTGGTTTTAAGTAGAAATCTGGAGAATGCACAAGCCACCTCAACTGGCTCCCCCTTATGATGTGGTGAAGCAGCGGCTCTACTCTTACCTTTCCTCGGGTGACCGAGCTTCTCACCCTATCTCTATGGGGAGCGCCGAGCCACTCTTTGGATGAAGCTCATTTCAGCCGCTTGTATTTGGGACCTTCTTCTTTCGCATAACAGTGGACTTCTCCAATCCGCCTGTTGATCTTGTGCTCCAATCTTCCCTCACTCGAGAACAAGATCCCAAGATACTTCAATTCCTCCACCTGAGGAAGGAGCACTCCACCAACCCAGAGAAGGCAAACTAACTTTCTCTGGTCAAGAACCATGGCCTCAGACTGAGTGGTGCTAATTCTCATCCCAAGCGCTTCACACTCTGCCACAAACTGCCCCAACGCAAGCTGGAGGTCCTGGCTTGATGAAACCAACAGGACAGCGCACTCTACAAAGAGTGGAGAGGAAACCCCCCCCCCCTGGCCCCTGGCTGCACCTAGAAATTCTGTCCATAAAGGCTGTGAACAGAACCGGTGATAAAGGGCAGCTCTGCCAGAGTCCAACATGCACCTGGAAATCTTTCCAAACCTTTCTACCTGCACCTTCTCCAAATCCACAAAACACAGATGAACTGGATGAGCGAACCCCTACAAACCTCCAGCACCCTAAAGAGGGTGTTGAGTTGGTCCACAGTTCCAAGACCAGGACTGAAAATGCACTGTTGATCCTGGATCTGAGTTTCGACTATCAGCTAAACTCTCCTTTCCAGTACCCTGCCATAGACTTTCCCAGGGAGGCTGACAAGTGTGATGTCCTGGTAATTGGAACCTCATCCACCCCCGGTGCCTTGCCACCAAGAAGTTCATCAACTAGCTCAGTGACTTCAGCTTGAGTTATGGACAGCCCCACCTCATAGTCCTTAGCCTCTGCTTCCTCAAAAGAAGGCATGTCATTAGGATTGAGCAGATCCTCGAAGTATTCCTTCCCGACAATGTTACTAGTCAAAGTCAACAGCTCCCCACCTGCATTGAAAATGGTGCATGCAGAAAACAGTTTTCCCCTTTTGAGGTGCCGGACAGTTTGCCAGAATCTTTTTGAGGCCAACCAGTAGTCCTTCTCCATGGCTTCATCGAACTCCTCCCAGGACTGAGGACACCTTTGTGTTAGAGCATGGTGTTCGTTATAGACAAACTATGACAAGCACAGAAGTCCAACAATCAGGTTCAATCAGAAAGGCCACTCCTACTAATCATGCCCCTCCAGGTGCCACTGTCTTTGCCCATGTGAGCATTGAAGTCCCCCAGGAGGACAATGGAGTCCCCCGTTGGGGTACTTTCCAGTACCCCTTCAAGAGACACCAAGAAGGCCTGGTACTCCAAACTGCTGTTCTGCCCATAGGCAGAAACCAGACTCAAGGACCGTTAAAAACACCAAAAACAACAATTTTCATCAGAGTGGGTCTTTAAAAAAGGTGACAAAATCAATGTTCTGAGCAAATATTGTTTGATTATTTTAGATTTAAAGTCCCACTCCAACTATATTTCTATCTATTGTAAAAGCGTTCCCTGAGGTCTTCTAATCATGATAATTCAGTTTCTAGCAAAAATCAAAAGCCTGTATCGTAATTTAGAGTTCATTTGAAAGTTGCTTCTAGCATATTGGCAAAAGTAGCCCTACATTAATATCACTAGAGATGTGATGTTTAATGTGGACTAGCACTAGTCCAAATTAAGCCAATTCACAGCATTACATGTTAGCTCCAAACCCCAAAGAGAAAAATTCAGTCAAGAAAGAGACAAAGAAATGTCTTTAAAAGGTGTATGCTCTTTTCTCTCCTCTCCTCTGTTTAATGCAATGAGTGGAGAAAAGAGTGTTGTTGTTGTTGTAAATGTAACCTGGGAGCTGTCAGAAGTCTTCTCTCAGATCCCTTTTCAGTTTCCTCTTTCCTGATCCGCTAAATATGCCCATCAGGTCCTTCTGAGCTCATCGCTGTGACAACCCGAGCCCCTCAAAACGTGTCATGTCTCAAACCAAAGCGTTCATCTCCTTTTCCTCCCTGCATGTGTGATCAAACCTGGCACTGATCAAATCCAAAGGATGTAGGCAGAGAGGAAGGAGGGTGCAATTGGTGGTTGTGTGGGGGGAGCCTTTGATGTCACTACAAACGGTGGTGCAGTGGGGAGGTGTCACATACGCACTTGCATACACATCGATACACGCATACCTGTCATACTGTCAGTGTGCGTTGGGGTTCTCAGACATTGATTTAACAAAGGCAGCATTTGCGAGCATGTGTCAGAAGTAATGCCCTCAGTGAGACTTGTTCAAGTTGGAATCTGTTGAACATGCTCAGGTGAATTATTTAAGCATTGGGTGATTTGTTGTGCCACGTTGAGCTGAACGCACACTGTGATCATCGTGTCATCGCGAGCTCGTCTCAGGAAGCGCAGTATGTCAACTGTTGTGTTGGATTAAACTGCTTTTCATCATACTGACTTTTTGGATTTTTTTTTCTAGTCCTACAGGTGTTCAACAAGCTCAAACTTAGAAACCACCTCCGCTGGATCTAACAGAAGACAACGTCATATTCGGGCCCGAGGTAGCAAAAAGTTTTCTTTTTTTTGCGTAACTACAAAAGCCTAATCAACTATTAGTTAAAGCAGATAGAACACTCACTGTATTTACACGCTGTCGATCAGTAACAAATATTAGAGAACTGAACCCGTTTTTGATTTTTCCTGAGCTTGACGATCATAAGTTAGTTGTAAATAGAAATTTTAATCATTCTAGTGGTTAAAAATATCACAGTTTTCACTTGTGAATACACAAACACTTTTACATATCCCTGTTAACTCCCAGCCGTAACAACTGAACAAAGATTCGGTGGAGGGCTTTTTTTTGTTGTGCACATCGACTCTCAGGCAGCAGTACATGTTTCCTTCTGTTAGATGATAAACAGCATGAGCCGTGGGACCAAGGGACAGGAGGAGAGAAAAAGAGGTGGAGGAAGAAGAGGATGCTGATGAAGACCCAGTACTGCTCCACCTCTTCTCTGCAGCAGCGCGTCGAGTCCCTACAGCACCACATTGACATCCTGCGAAGTGCCAAGAAAGATGCTCTGCTCTCAGCCAGAGAGCTGCGAAGGGCCAATGAGATGATCACATCACAGCTCAACACACTCACTGAGAAACTCCACAGCAGCAAGCAGCAAACACAGGTAACTAGGGAGAAATAAGCAGATGTGTAAAGGGAAAAGGGCAGTTCTGTTTAGAAATGTCTTATTACCAAGTTTGTTTTTTTTTTCCTTTTTTTCTTCAGTAGTGAGTGCGCAGCTGTAGCAGTTTTTAATGATTAAACTGATAGGCCCAACCTCATCCAAAAAGCTTTGAAACCAAAGCACTTTCTGTCCCCTGATTGTAAACATCAATTCTTTCCATGTTTTGTTATTTTTTTAGCCAGTTATTTGTCAAAATATCCCAAAAATTGCTTTCCCTCTCAAAGACACACATAGTGAGGGTGGCTATAGCTCAGTGGGTTGAGTGGCTGACCTCCGGTTATTTGGTTGGCAGTTCAAGTTCCAGGCTTCACAGCTGTTGTTTTTTTTCCATCAAAATACATAACACCATTTTGCAGCCAACTCTAAAAACGCAGTTAAACACTGTAAGATTTTCTTTTCAGCCACACACGTGTCAGGAACTCTAAAGCTACGTTCACACCACCTTCAGAAAAGCAAACACTTCCAATATAAATGCGTGTTTTGAACTTCCGTGTTTAAAAGTCATGCATCACTACGCACATTTTACAACAATTTTTGGAATCTACATAAAAAAACGCGTGGCAATTGAACGCACATTGCAAGTTAAACCACGTCAAACTCTGACTAATCAGCAGGAGGATTGAGCACAACATCTGACAGGTCACAGTTTTCGGTGTAACCCATACTCTGTTATGCTACACAGACGCTTCTAAAACAGTGGATTCAATTCTGTTATTATTTAGAAAATAAAATTTTTATGAATGCCCTCCTATGAACCAATTTTGTTGTATGTATCTACCGCGTCTTACAGACCAGTCTGTAAAAATACTGTCCAACTTTAATCCGGTCCGTGATCGCACAGGACACACAGAATAGCTAGTTAGCAGCATAGCATTAGCGGCTAACAAGCTACCATCATAGCATTAGTGTCTAACAACAGCGCTGTCTCCAAATCAACACATTTTATTAATCTGTCTGTTGCTGCTTTAGGTGATGCAACTTTATCCTCTAGTTCTGACTGGATCCTGTTATAAATCGGCACATGTTCCGCTTTTTCATCAGCCAAACTAAACGCTGCACAGGTGAAGTAACTGCAGGGGTGGAGTGTCTTGCATCGCGTATGTTTTATTTACCAGTGGAGGAGAAGAGGACAAAAGAAATTCACTAGAAGAAGATCTAATAAGCATGACTAAATTTACAAAAACATTTACTCTCCACGTGGTGAATAATCCTCTAACTTTTACTCGCCAAAGAGGAGTAGTGCGCGCAATTGCTGAGTATTAATTTCGGACCCTTCAAAATAAAAGTCTATCGCAATAGGCTAATTTTATCATCAAGAAAAAGTACTATCGCGATATCGATAACTATCATTTTATCGCCCAGCCCTAGATTAAAGGTAAATTCAGACAAAACTGCAACCAGCAAAGACCCACAGGACACATGTCTAGGTGAATGTTTTCATCTGAATGTTTTGGTGCAAAATAGTACAAATGCAGTATTGTGGACTTGTACACAAAGGTTATAGTGCATCTTTCATAAAGTTGCTGCCTAGGAAGTGGTCCTTGTCTGTCCAGGCATCTGATTGCTAAAACCCAACTAGACCTTAAGCTCAAAACAGCAGAATAGGCACATGTGGACTCTCACACACAAACTCGCACTGTTGAGTGAATGAGTGGACAGAGGGGGAATTGTTGTCTTCCTCTTTGTTTCCTCTTTCCTCGTGCAGTATTAATGCCACTCCACTACAGAAAGTTGGTGCTGACTGACTGGTCAAAGCTAGGTCTTGTTTCCCCCTCTGAAAAGGGCAAGAGGTGATGGACTCTGGACTTGTTCCAGCCGGTCCCGGCCAAGTCTCTAACTAAAACTCTCTTCTTGTAATTGGCTTAGGACAGCCTCCACAGGGGCCATCATGTGAGAGGTAGCATGGCAGTTTCACAGAGACTTGTTTGTATGGCTTTGTCTCCTCCTTTCAGCCATTCTGTCCTTTTTGCTTCCTTCCTTGCCCATTGTCCTCATAAACTCAAGTTTGTTTTCCTTTCTCCTGATGAATATCTTTTATTTGACTTCTAAGACAAATTGAAATAAATACATTTTACAATGATCACATTTACGTGGTTGTTAATTAAAGTATTTCAAGTTTTTTTCAAGTTTTTCTTTTAATAGAAACAAAACTTAAAGGCTGTTAAATAACAATGTTTTAAACTGAGAAGTATTCTATATATTTTATTACAAAACCTTTCTCAGGCCTTTAAATAGTTAAGACAGTATCCCATGATGCGTCATCTCTTCTTTTCATTACACTTTGATGACATCTTGGCACCAAGGTTATGTGTTCCGGGAGTTTTGGTGATTGCGTTTGGTCCCACTTCTGTGTGCTAGAACAGTCCTTGTTGCTGTACAGTCTTTTTTTCATCATCTGTGAACGATTTTTATTTTCTTACATTCAAAATGGTCTTTAAACTAAATAAAATATCAATGTGTGTTCTCTTGTTGTTTTTATGGTCCCCTCAGTTGGGTCAGTTGTCCCTCAATGACCCAACCTTTCTAAAATTCTAGTTGTATTTTTAATTTCTTGCTTACGAATCGTTGCAGATCTTATTATACTAGTTCTGTTCATTCTATTAATGTATTGTTCAGTCCTCCACATTTTACACCAACTTTGACTCACAGAAATCTGAATTCTTATCCTTTTTTTTTTTTACTTTATTTTAATACTTTTAAGAAACCAAAAAACTTAATAGGCATTAGGAATACATTTGTCCCAGACTCAGAGTTTCAGATGAGGAGTGGCTTTTGAATAACTGCTAATACAGAGAGAGGCCTTTGATGGTGCAAATATTCAAATCCAATGTTGTTGTTTGGGTTCACTTTTTCATTGTGAATATATTATCTAACACATTGCTCTTTATGATTTGCTTCTTGAGAAAAAAAATGAAATACAATACAGTAGTTTTAAAATCTCCCAGTTGAAAAAAATATCTTTATGCATTCAAAGAAGAAGGTGAACCTGCTCACTATTCTGTTCCAAGTATAATGGATGAGTAAAGGCTCCATTCCTGCATATCGAAAAACAGGATTATTTTGTAGCTTTGGATGTTCCTGCCTTAATCGTAATACCACAACTTCTGACATTACCTCACAAGTTAACTACCCTTATCTCGGTAAGTGGGATGTGTCCTGCCCTCGTCTAACATTTTAGTGTCAGGGATTATAACAGGATTAAGCAGATGAAACAGGTGTAATATCATAAAGAAAAGCTGCACACATCATTTAAAACTGATAATGGCTTAGGCTGATGTTTAAAAAAACTGTCTTGAAGCAATACCTAAAGTTATTAAGCAATTTTGTTAACTTAGATTTTTCACTTTTTTATACTGTATTTTCTGCACTATAGGGCGCACCGTCAATTATTGGTCTTTTTTTTAATCTTACGTTATATATGAGACGCACCGAACTATAAGGCACATTAAGTGAGATAAAAGATTTAGAGACAAGTCTGTCATCATTAGCCATGTCACCCGCATTAGCAGCATTAGCGTATTAACAATACCTGTAATTCCAAATCTTGTTTGCAACACATAAAAAAAACAATGATACTGTAAAAACAAACATTACTGTGACAATGCTAACTCCCAAATTTTTTTGTAACGAAAAAACCACAATGCAACACCACTACACATTAGCTGAGTTAGCATATTTACAATAACAGCCAACCGAGCATATAGTGCACATTAGTCCAAAAATGTATATTAAGGCTTTTAAGTGGGCTTTTACGTGTGCTTTTAAATGCGCAGTATTGTGCATTTTATAGTACTAAAAATATGGTACTTTTGAAAATTTCAGTCTGCTTTAGGATGCGAGCTGGAAGAAAAGTACTCTAAATGTCATTGCCTGTAATTGTAAGTGTGTAATGAAAAAAAATGACTTAATCTCATGTACTTCAGGACAAGAAACTGTTTTTTTTTTTCATTCATGTATTTGCGTGTTCAGTTTACTAACGATTTCTTCCAATGTCATGAGTGAGACCAGAGAAGAAGTGGTGTCATCTGTCCTCTTCTAATTGAAGGGCCAGTATATCCATTTATGTTCGTGTCGTCTCTCACCGGGGCTGAAAATGGCCTCTGAAAATCAAAGCGCGTCTTCCAGGAAGCGTCATCAATGCCTCTCTTAATTCTTTTCAGCGCTGCCACCGAGGCCATAGCCCCACTTTTCATTCTCTACACCTCCCTCGCTCACCCTCTCTGGGGACGTGGCATGTGTGTCTTCAGCAGAGCAGAGGAAACCTAAAACAAGAGGGATTCTATTAAAAGGTGTCAGCCAGCAACCAGATATCAATAACCTCCATGTATGCAGAGCATAGAGCAAACCCCAGGGAATCTGTGGTTTCACTTGTGTGTGCATGTGTGTTTTCCATGTGTGTGGCATATATTACAATGTATCATGTCTCCTATTTGTGCCATTAAGCATCCTTGATTTTTAAGATGATACCATATCAGCTAATTGTTGCAATATTGAACCAGAGTTATGACGATGTGATTATATTTAATATCTCCTAAAAAGGTCTGATTTTTTTTTTTATTTGGCCCACACATGTGGTTAATATTATTTATATCAGAGTTAATGTGACACTGTAAATCAGACTCAATGAGGTCAGATGGTTGTAATTTATCAATCTAAACCTAACCGCTCAATGTGTGCTGGACTTGCAAAGTTCTGACTAATCCTTGCAGGATTGCGTTATTATTGCCAGTTAAACAGGGAATCTAAAAGGCTACTAGTAACATGGTATTTTGTCTCATAACCTGCAGTTTACTAAAATATCAATCACAGTAAAAAAAATTCTAAGTTATACAAATCGCTATGCAACAAATTATAGTTACTGTTATTAGAAAGGAGACATCAAAATGAGCTTAACAGCAAATATTCCAAGTATTTTTTATTTCTGTTTAGTTCTGTTTCACTTCATTTTTAAAGCAAAAAATTCTCAACCGAGGTTGTCACTTATTATCAGTATATGTTTTTTTCACTGTTTCATCATGTGTGTCTTTGTATTTTATGTAAGGACTGAAGTGCATGTGATACAAAGAGTTGGCACATTTTTTAACCAGCATACATGTAATCAGCAGTGTCATTGCACTTTGTGTCATTTTATTGTACTGATTATCCTAGCTTCCATTGTTTTTCCATTTGGGACATGCAGTAAAAAAAAACATGTTTCTATTCAGTGTTATCACCAACATGTGGTGTCTGTTGGTTAATTTGCAGAAGCTGACCTCTGACCTGGCTGGTGTGGAGCAGCAGAAAAAAGTTTTGGAGATGGAGTTAGAACAATGGAAGCGGATCACATTACCCCCACAAACTTCACCGGCTGCACCGGTAAACACTGAGTGCCATGGCAAAACTTTGCCTGCCTCAGCTAACCTTGGCCCCAAGAGCCTGGAGACTGAGGTCAAACAACTTCAGGGCAGGCTTAAGGTTGGTAAATTTCACAACTATTGTCAGACTTACAGTGTTCCTTCATTTTTTACAGATAAATCCAGATTGATTGCATACATTATAGTAATAATCACCACATTAGTATGTGATGAAGATTTTGTTATCTAAAAACATGGCGAAGCTAAAAAAATAAAATTAAATAAAAAAAGAAAATTATCTTATTTCTTGGTGGACACTGCGGTTTAACTAGTTAGGTAACTAATAAAGAATAACTTTGGGGTATTTTATGTAAAAAAAATTACTTTAAATAGCCTTGTTCTACTTCACTTCTTGCTGTTTTTTTAACATTACTAGAACAAACTTCAAGTTGAAGTAAAAAAAAAGTTAAGTCTTCTATTAGCATTCTATTAAAGTCACAAACTTTTTCTACCTCAACATTTTTTCATCTTTAAATCCCATCATCTTTTGATCTATTGTAAGTGTTCTCAGTAGTTTTTTAAATTATGCTTATGCTATTTTTAATCAAAATTGTAAAAAAAAAAAAAAGTTGTTTTCTAGAACATAGTTTCTGCAGAGCAGCAGTAGTACCCCTTCCCCTCCCCACTGCTGAGGGCTCTGTTTAAGCGGAGCAGGTAGTGGTCCACCCAGTATATTTCCTACATAACAAATAAGCTCTTTTTTTAAACAGCATTTTTTTCTGCTCCTGAATCACCACAATTTGAATAAAGAAAATCTTAGAAATGCAATTTTGGGCCTAATTTTCTTAATATATATCTTCCATCCTGAGAAAAATGCCACAAGAACTGTGAAAAGCGGGTCTTTAAAGACTAAAAATGATCAGACTTTGTAAAAGTCTTACTTTCATAGGATTTGTGTTTAAGAACAAATACAGATAACTTGAGCCCTTGACTTTCCATCAACCTAAGATGTGTGAGATTTCAGCGTTTGATAGCATTTCAGACCAACTGTTAAGAAAGATGAGAAAGGAGTTGGGTTTGTGCGGTGCCCCTGCATCATGGGGGGTGGGGGGGGGGCACCTCACTGCATTATCACCCTCTCAGCAGCCAGCTCATCAGTGTCACAAAACAGATTGCTGCTGTCGTTACGTCTGAGGAACTCATGGCAGGTGACAGCTTGAAAGGGAGGTGAAGACACGCAATGGGGGTGCACCCTCTGATTGAGCACATTTTTACAAGCTGGTGCTTTTCAATATCTTTAAGAGGTAGGGGCCACTTAAAGGGAAGTTGATGTACTTATTGGAATCTCCAGGAATCCTATCATTGTCTAGTGAACTAGAATTAATTAATTATTTAATATTCAAAAACTATAATTATGTTGCTTGAAGAGATGTTATTTCTTAGGGGCAATTAATTTTTGTTGGTTTTCAGGTGACTTTTTGTATTAAAATTACAATGTAGTTGGGATGGTTGTGTCTATTGCGATTTTCCGATCATTTCTATTGAAAATGTATCATCACTTGACCTCCTTTAGAATTTCCACCCTCTCTCTGTAACTATAATGAGGACACATGCTGTGCTTGACCTGCCATTACCTGTGTCATGAAAAAACCTCTCCACCTCCTATCGTACACATTAATGAACACACGTAACATGTGCCCTCTCCCTAGAGTGCGAGTGCTGAGGTCACACGGCAGATGGCCACTAACAAAGCCCTGCGCGGCCAACTCCAAGAAAAGGAAGAAAAGCTCTGCCAGCTGCAAGACAAGTTAGTGTCACGCCTTTATCTTCATTACTTCAACTTTTCCTCTTTTTATTTGTTCTCTGCAGAACCTGTTTTTTTATGTTGTTTCATTGTTCTGCACCCCTTTTTTCTGCCTTTGTTTCCCAGCATCTCTGTATGCAAGCGTATGCGAGCATTCAGAGACACTGAGCTCGGCTCTCATCTGCAGTGTTTGATTCCACCATGTGGCAGCACTCCATGCGCTGCACTTTGCTTCCACATGTGTCTCCTCCCTGTGATTCACTAGTGAATGTATGCGCGTCCTGGCAGACGAGTGAATAACAACCAAAGGAGCAGTTATGCGAGCACATGTGTGTATGTGGGTGTCTTTTGTGTCATGTAGTTTTGGAGATGAGAATGTGGGTTGCTGATGAGGAATGCTGATCAAAGCAGTGTATTGATTCTTTCTGTGCTGCAGAAAAGGACCATTTTGGCCCATGACACTAAAACCTACACAGCAGCACTCTGGCCTGCGGGCCACAAGCCCCAATGAGTTACACAGTTCACTCAAAGCAGCGCTTGCTGTCTTACTAATGCATAGTAATACATAATCCACTGAGGGAAACTGTTGAGATCTCGACTACATTTTTTATCTGAACTGAGAAAAAGGTAAAAAAAAAAAAAAAAGGCAGCAACAACTTGGCTTTCCTCTCTCTCATCGTCTTTGTCTTGTATGCTCTGTCCTCTGCCTGCTAGTCTCAATAATGCATCCTGGGCATGTGTACTATTACAGTGGATATGTGTTTGTGCGTGACCAAGGCATTGAGGATCACAACTCGACAGACTGAGCATCCCTTAGCTCTGGCTGTGCGACCGCCTCAGCCTCTGCTTTAGCTCTTGTCACACACTCAGTCATGCACACTCACACACACACACACACAAGTAACTTGCCATTTCTTCTGGTCTACCACTCCATTTGCCTCCATGGAGGGATCCCTTCTCAGAATGAAAGACATGTCTAGACATCTCTGAAATATAAATCTCAGCACACACACGGGGAGAAAGGCTGCTTTGCCTTAAAGAAGAGAAGGGGGGAAAAAAAGAAATGAATTTCAAAGTACACCGGCATGTCCTCAGTCAATATCCGGCACTATGGCCCTGCCTTATTTATGAAGCTGCTTCTTTCATCTTTAGCCCCGTTGTCTATCAGCCACATGAAACATCCACCCGCACCTCGATCTTAACAACATACACAGAAAAGTCAGCTCTCGCCTTTTCTTAGGCACACACACTTCACACTGACTGTTATCATTACAATACACGCATGTTTGATGAACAATATTGCCAACAAGTTTAGAACAAAGGGAACAAATGGTCGAGTGATCGGGACATAGTTTGAGGATCTCTCTCTTTCTACTAACGCTCATAAATAGGAATCTCTTGCTCCAGAAGAAGCTTCATATATCCTTCATTCTGTTTTATCCTCTATTCTTTTTGGGGTGTGCAAGACCAGAACATCTAAAATAAATGTTGTCGATCTAATTGCCATTAGCATTGGGGCAGAGGGAGCTGCTGGGGTTCTTATTGCTGCTCTTCGTCTTTAAGTCAACACCAGACAGTCATCTGAAAGGTTCAATATGGGTTTTCTCATTAATGGCCAAATCCATTGGGTAACCAGCTAGCGCTACTACCCTCCTCCAAAGTCCCCAGGCTAGACTCCTCTCTCATTTAATTTAATGTCACTCCAATAGGACAAGCTCGCACTTATTTAACTAGTCCACCCTCAGGCAGTCATGCACCTAGAGAGGCAGGGACATTTACACATACGAAAGCGTTTGCTGCAGCATTGCGTCATCTGTTTGTATAAAGCATGCACATCCTAATGTGTGCGCCACAAAATCTTTGATATAAAAAAAACAGCAAAACTGCTTAATTAGCTGCATTCTTATGATCTTTATTCTATTTGTTCCAGTTCCCCGAGGTATCGACGATGAAAATTCTTTATATGTGCTTTTATGAAAGGAGAATAAAACATGTTTACATTCTTGGGCTACTTAAAAGAAGGCCTCGGTGTAGAACTTAGAATAATAAACATGTTTGCACAGCGGGTTACTTAAATAAGAAGTGACACATCGCTCTTGTTTTCAGCTGTTAACAAGTGAAAGCTTCTGAAGACTTGTCTCAGCAGTCCTTTTTTTGAGGAGATTCCTCATCTGAAGGGTCCCTTCCAAGCAAAGTGTCCCCTCTGATGTGTTTTTCTATGACTGCCATAAGGCTGAGTTGAGGATAATAAACATGTAAATGCTTGATTACAGTCTCTAAAGTAATGTCACTGCTGATTCGACATACTGTTTATCAAAAAGGGCTCCCCAGCCGCACTTAAAGAAGCATTCCCTGCCAGAGCACTTGTGCTAATATATGCCAGTTAGAATTATATATGCATCCCTATTTCACACCCCTCCACTTACCCAAGCAGCATGCCAGTGTATTTAGTTGTCATAATGAGCTGTCATGCCTGATGTACCGCATGGGGACAGTGTGGCTGCCAGCTTTGTGTGTGTGGATCTTCTATGTAGATAATTGCTATCTCAACGACTATTTTTGCGCAAAAGCATTGTTATCCAATCCAGAATCTGAGTGTCAGTATGCATAGTCTTTTACTCCCACATTTGTTTGTTTTGTTTGATATTTGCATCCCTTTGCCTCTGCTTTTAGGGTGGGCCACACAGAACGAGATGTCAACATGAAACGGCAGCTGGTGGAGGACTTAAAGACGAGACTGAAGTTTCTGCAAGAGATGGAGAAAAGTTATCGGGGACAAGTAGAAGAGCTGGAGAAGAAGGTACTCGCGCTCAACTCATCATATGCTAGTAAGCAGAGTTTTTAGGTCTTTGCCAAAAAGTAGAGAGAAAATGTGGACTGTGAATGGCATTTATTTTGAAAGAAACTTGCTCAGTGCTTTAGTTCCTGCAGATGAGACCACTGTAATAGTGTTCCTTCTGATCTTACTAAAAAGACTCAAAAGATGCAGCTTATTCAGTCCCTAAACTGGCAACCAGTTAAAAATTCAATTGATTTTGAAGAAATGCTACAAGTTTATATCTATGCGATGTTCTTAGTATCCAGAAACAATCAGCTGTTAGATCAAAGAGTCAGAAGCTGCCATTAGGAATTCTGCTGCACATATATGAAGCCAACTTTCAGATGTTGTCAGAAACAAAAAACTGCTCCTTTCTGATGACTGTGCACAATACTACTCAAATGTTTTTTTTTCTTTTTTCTATAAAAAATTCTCTGTAAAGTAGCTCAAGTTACATCTGTTTCTGAGATGTATTATGCAAATTAGCTTTGCTGTAGTAAATGACATCTGGTGTAAATGACATTGATGTCATGAAGTAAATCTATATGATGATGTAAATTTATATATTTTTTGCCTTTTTGTTAAGCTTCATTCTTATTGTGTGTGCCAGAAAAGTTATTAAGTGTCCTTTAATCACTTTAGTTGACAAAAAGTAATTGAAAATCTATTTATCTATTACTGTTCTATCTATAACACTATAACTATTCACTTACATATTTTCTGCACGTAGCTTTTTCTAATTCTGCTTTTATGCTGCTAAAACTGTTTGTGTAGATATATTTATATTGCATTATTTATCCTTTTTTTTTATCTGTTTATATTGTGTTTTGAATTATTTTTGACTTACTCGTACTTGGCTATTAAGTTGATTCTTATTTAACTTTTGTTAAGTTCATCTGAATGATATAAGCTTACTGATTTCATTGTAGCAAATCTAACAGTGATCAATATATCTGAGGCTTTAGTTTCGGTTGTAGCTTTTTTAATGCTGACTTTATTTATTTATGCCCCCCCGACTTAATTTATTTATTTTTTTCACCTAACTGACAGGTAAAGTCTTTATCAGAGGAAGCCACCAACAGGAAATCCTTCATTGATTCTCTAAAGAGAAGATTAAATGTGGCAATAGCAGAGAAAAGCCAATGTGAAGGTTCCTGTGCAAACTTAAAAGAGGATCTTGGGAAAAAGGTAAAAAAAAAAAAATCAGACAATGGTATAGCTCTAGTTTTTAGGTAGTATTTTGTAGTGTTAAGTATTTGCAAATTCTTATCAAAATACACAAAAGTTAGTATTCAACAGTTGCTTAGCAGCACTTCTCACAGAAGTAAAGAAGTTGTTTTAATAAAAAAAAAATCACTTCACATAACTTTCTTTGTACTCAGTTCTACTGAATTTTAAATATTTAAAATATCTTAATGCATGGAAGCTGATAACTTTAAAGTAATTTTGCTTTGCTTTAAAGTTTCAATTTGCAGTTGGTTATTTTAATTTACTTTTTACAAAACTTATAAATCAAATATTCTTTGACTTCCTCCAAGTCAGGTTTTTTAAGTTAAAAAAATATTTTTTTGACTCTTGAGTTGAAATTAGGCAATTTACTCCACCTGTGATCTTATTCTTAACAGGAGCAGCGCATTCAAGCCCTGCAATCTCGTGTAGCAGCCAGTGAGGAGGCTTTGGGTGCCTTAGAAAAGACAGCCCATGAGCAAATGGAGGGCTTGACCCAGCAGAGCTCCAACACCATTGCCAAGCTTCAAAGACAGCTTGGCCAAAACTCCTCCCATCTGGAGCAGCTTCATTGTTTCATTAAGGTACTGCAGTAAAGATAAAAGTGTACACTTTGTATGTTGTTTCCATTAAGTCTTGTAAATATAGTAGAACCCTGTCACAGCATCTGCTGACTGGTTTAATCTGCTTTATTTCAGACTTGGCTGTGTAAGTAGTAAATGTACTTTGTAGTTTCACTTTTTTCAGTTTTGCTTTAAAATGGAAAAAAAAGCTTTGTTAAATGTAATGGCCCAATGTAACTTCAAAAGTCTATGAAGACTGAAGCGTTCCCAGTGGTCTTTTAATTATGATTATCCAGTTTTTATCTAAAATCTCAAAAAACAGTGTTTTGTAGCATATAGTTTATGCAGAGTGGCAGTAGTTCATTAGAAATTCACCTCTGAGTTTTAGGCATGACCGTTAGCGTGGAGAAACCCCACCCCCCTTCACCCCATTGCTGAGAGCTCGTAGCATTGAGCTTGTGGGCCGCCTTGCGTATTTTCCACAAAGTTTTGTGTCATTTGCAAATGAAATTGCTCTTAGAGACGGCTCTTAAGAGTGAATGACAAGAGCTGACTCCTTCCTGGGAGCCAAGTTTTTTTAAATAATTTTTTTTACCTTTTCTTTCGGGGGGTGGGGGTGGGGGGTGTCATTACATCTGCAGCCACACATAAATCGAGTATGTGGGAGAGACAGAGAACGCCAGGAGAGTTTGTTGGACATAATTACCATAGACATTTATTGTAATTCTACAGTCTATGGTTGCTACAAAGTCACCCTGCATCTGCACGACTGTTCTCGATGAGCCCTGCCACTGTTAGAGACGGCATCTAAAGCAACAAACATCTGTAAGACCCGGCACTTATTACAGACGGGACACAATTAGAAGAAATATAGTATATGAATACATCAGCTCTTGAGAGCCCGCTCATTTTCATGGGTTGGGAGGGATTGGTGCTCAGAGCACAGTTAGAGAAATTCTCAAAATGCGTGAATGGATCAAAGGAGTGTCAAATTATCGCATTAATCGCGATTAATTAATTACAGACCTTTTATCGTGGGTTTTTTTTGCATTTGATATATCATCAAATTCACTCAAATAGGATAAAGGAAACCATAAAATCACCGTCTTGTCTTTTCTACTGTCTTACTGTTGTGTTAAACTGTAGGATAAGGTAAATCAACATTTAAAATATGGCAATAATAAGTTCGTGTTCAATATTTTTTGGTTTGCTCAGAAAAGCGTTCCTACTGTTTTTTGATGTGGTAAATTAGAGCCGTCTAGCCCTGATGATTTTTTATTTGTTTAGTTAATTGTTTAAGATTATGAAAAAAAATAATCCCTCGGTGGTGTCAAATTAAAGGTTGGAAGTCTTTATTAATAAAAAACTTCATAAAGCCACCTTTGTAGTTTTCTTTTGATCTTTTACTGCATCACAATGTCACAAATTTTAATAAAATACCTCAAAATGAGGCTTTTCACAGCAATTATAAGGTTAAAAATCATTGCAATTAAAATAGATTAGTTAGATTAAGTAATTACAGGTCACGATTAATTAATCACACAAAAAATTAATCACATGACAGCACTTTGGGGTAGTAAGGAATATTATAAGTAAGGAATATTATAGAAAGGAATGAACATTATAATACTCTAAAAGGCTCAAAACGTTGATTTTACATGTTCATGCCTGCTGCACGTGTTTTCACAGTACATGGTTGCACATTCTGTAGATCATTTTTATGTTTTCTACTCAGCCAATATTGTCACTATTTTTTGCTTTTATTTACCCTAAGTCATTGGCCACCTGTGATCAGAGGAGAAAGGCCTTAAAAAAGCAAAAAAAAAAATCAAGATGCACCAGAGAAGTCTTTGAAGTAAACTTTAGTGGAACATCCTGAAGCATGTTGGATAAAGACTGAAATTTCAGCCTTAAAGCTGGATTTGAATTCTTCCCATAAAAACCTAAAAAAGCACTGGGGCAAACATGTATTTTGGTAGGTTAAGCTGAAGAAGCTGAACATCCTCACCATCTGTTCCCAGCCTCACATACTTCAGAACATCCCTGGCTCAACAGCTTTGTCTCACCTCCACCGCCTGAGCCGCCTCTTTATCTCATCTTCGGCTGGAGATGTTAAAACAGCTGCATCATCATCATCTCCCATTCTCACCTGCCCGTCTTCAGAAATCAGTTGCGGCAGGTCATTCGCGTTAACTTACTATAACGAGGCTGTAGCAATTATAAGTAACAAGATTAAACTAATTTCAGACCTAAAGTCTTAAAGAATTATGACTAGTCAAGCAGAATTCTGCAGTGTGTTTTTCAATCTAAGGGAACTGATTCTAGAGCTGAGGCCTTAAAATCACACTTTTCAAAATGTTTGTAGAGATTACTCCATAAACAGCAAAGAAAGCTAATAAATACTCTCAGAACTTTAACTTTATAATTAAGAGAACATACTCTCAGGCAACACTTAAGGCCTCAGTCGTACCCATACAGGGGGTTGACCTGTATGAGTGCTGCAGGTTTTTTGGTTGTTCGAGCTCACGGATGGTCGTAGCCAGGGGCTGCTGGATATTTAAGGGCATGCAGGCGTGCCTAGCACATGGGTTCGATGGGATTAAAAAAATGAAAAATCCATACAACATGACTGCGTCTCGCCTACTTTACTATTATTTACCATTACGTCTTGTGTATGTGTTTGCTACAACCTGCCCCCTGCAGCATGCCCGTCCAAAAAAAAAAAAAAAGTTTACGAATATTTTTGCTCTACAGGTTTACCCAGTGGTAAAATATTGTAAGGATCACCTATGTACCCCACATTGGTTTTGCCCATTTTTCATCCTCAGGCAGCCTGTATCCATCCGTTGTGACTAAGGCATAAGAAATATAGAAACTTAAAACATTTAATGGTAATTTTTCTTTTTAAGATTTGAAGAAAGCAATCAACCGCTTGGCTTGACTTTTGAGTTTTAAAGAACATTATTGACTGCTTTTAGAGTTTTATCTAATCTTTTTTTTTAATCAGTTTAAAGACACTCTCCAATTAAAACTGTTTGTTGTTATTGAAATGTTATTGAAGAATGTTTCTGATAATGGAGGACATGTATAAAAAAAAAGAAGCTTTAAACAGTGTTTCTGTGCATTTCTTTATTCAAATTGTTCTGAATCAGGAGCAGATGAAAAACTGCAATTTAAAAAAGCTTGTAGCTGTTTTGTAGAAACAATTGGCAGGCCACAAGCTCCCTTATTCTGATATATCCACCTCCAGACGCATAGATCCATGTACGTCTGGCTCAAAACTGTAGGGCTGGACAGCCCCAATGTTACTCACCATTTTTGTTGCACTGTTAGTTATGTTGGGGTTGTGAGGGGTTAATATTAGCCTGTGAGTGTGAGGGTGAGGCTGTAAACTGGCGGGAGAGAGTGTAAACAAAAGAATGATTGGAAATCACAGCAGGCTTACTCCTTGCCAACAGCTCCACTCACAACTCAAAGGGGAATTTCTAATCAACTCCTGCCGCTCTGCAGAAACTGTGTCCTACTCCTAGAAAATGAAACAGGTTTTTTTTTTATTTTGGCTAAAAACATGCATTGTCATTATTTAAAGATCACGGGGAACACTTTTACAATAGATCAAAAGATGATCGAGTGGGACTTAAAGCCAATAAAGCATCAGACAATTAAAATCCTAAAATAATGTAAAATAAATAAATAAATAAATCTGCAGCCAACTAAACTTAATATAGAGTGCTGCAGGTTTATTCTTTTTTTTTTTAGAAGAACCTCTGTGAGAATTTTATGTTTTGGGCTTATTATTGTTTTCTTGGCCTTATCCAACTTCTAGTTTTTGTCAACCTTTGTGGGTCTGCCGGAGCTTGATAAAGGCTTTGTGTCTCCTCTGCTTGGCTGACATGTCTTTGAGAGTAGAAAAGGTCCTGGCAGATAGATAACCATGGCAGAGCCACTGTGTATACACATAAAACCAAAAAAAACAAGTTATAAACTCTTTTCAGTACCAAATGTTTATTGATACCTTTTTTAAGTTTCTAAATTTGTCTTTTCATTATTCATTTTGATCAGATTTTTTTTATCTCACAACCTTTGTCTATCCAAGTGATGCTGTTTACATGCATCTGAGGTCAGATAGTGATAAAAGTCTTGAAATAAAAGCTGCATGACACATCAAGGCTTATTCATAAAAACGTGTAAATAAATACTCATGCTTGTATTAGTCTTCTTCTCCATTCCCATAACCCTAAGCTGTTGTGGCCATTTTGCTGTTGTTGAGGATTCACATCATTGTTTGTCTCCCTCTGGCTCTTGTGATCCCCTATAAGAACACCAAGCCCTTTGATTGGACTGGCTGACGTCCGGTGGAGATTTACTCTTGTCATGTATTGATCAGGACCGGAGGGCTGCATGTGTGTTAGTGCATGCGTGTAGATGTGTCTTTTATGAGGTGTTTTTTTTTCTTCCTTTTTTCTTTTGTTCTCTGTTCCCGTATGCACTGTGTGTGTATTTATGTTTGGAGAATTTTTTATTGCGTGCCAGAAACTCTTTTGGCCCCTGTGCTCGCCTTAGGCTGTAAGCTCTGCTCTTGAACTGCTAAACAGTGGCACCGTGTGCTGTGACTATTTGACATAATACACACATTCACACAACGGGATTTGTTTTCTGCACGTTTAACTAGTCATCACCACTGAGAAATAAAAATAAAACCCTGCAAAAATACTTTTGTTTTTAGACTTAGAGGACCTTAAAAGTGTTTTAACAATTTTCATGTTCCTCAATGCCATGTTCTAGGGCATTGTAATGGGATAATTTAAATGTAAGTATTCTCCTTCTGCACTTTCATATTTTTAAGCCGTTCCTTGTGTGAAAATATAAATCTATAAATTAATATATACGTGAAAATGTATGTAAATATTTACAAGAACAGTATTTTAGCTTGCCATCAGCTTTCCCCATCATCACTTCAAGGATTATTTAATGAGGGGAGAATTCACCCCTTAATCTTTCCCTGTATCACTCCACTAGTTGTGTTTTCCGCAGTTTGATGTAACTCTTAACTGGTGCCACTGAATATCTATTAGACTGTAAATAAAACTAGAAAGGAATACTTAATTAATGAGATGAGAATCCCTTAGAGCTTAACTTTGCTTTCAGATCACCAATATAAACCAAAAGCTGCTGTTCTTCTTTGGATGATGAATGAGACTTGTGTTTTTTTCTAAATATGTCAACTCAAAAAAGAAGAATAACAAGTTTTCTGTTTCTTTTTAATCTAAAAAATATATTTTTTTGTTAATAATGAACATGTGTTGCATGAAGTGGCAACTTAGGCCACAGAGTCATCTTCACAGGAAAGTTATGCCTTTATTTTGAAGCCAAATCGTTGTTGTCTAAAAGATTTATTACATAACAAGAGGTAAAAAAAAAGTTTAGTAGAAAACCAAACAATTTCAAAATAAAGTATTTAGTGAATTATTCTGAAAATCAGAGTCTGCATAGACTTTTCAGAACAAACTTTATCAGGTAAACTTGCATAAAGCAAAAAGGACTCAAAAGATATTTGTGATGATGTTCCTTGAAGTATTGTTCAGTGTGCCTGTGTAATAAAAACACATTTGATTTTTTTTTCTTCTTACCCGTCTACGACATGTTGCGCATCGCTTTGTGTTTTGTTTTTTTTGTGTATTCTGAGTTTTCTTCCACTGTGAGTCTTTTCTCATCTGACCATCAAACCAAGGTCAGCTTTTCTGCAGGTTTACAAGGGAATGATATAGGAGATTATTGCCTCGATCAATAAGCTCAAAATGAAGCAAAGGGGAGTTTACTTTATTGACTTTCCTGTGTACAGTGGCAGTTTTAACATTTAATTGTTTCTCTGTATTTAGAGCAAACTCTCATTTAGTGCCTGATAACGGTGCCATCCTTGGCCTTCCTCTTCTTTCCTGCCATACACTTGGGAACCATTTGAAACGGCCCTCATAGCTTAATTATTAACTGCGTTATGCTGCCCTGTTGTACTGTGAGACATTCAGAAAGCAAATAAATAAATGAATGGCTGTATTTTATGTGTTAGTAGCTCTCACCCTCTCTCTGATGCATCATTTTCTGTCTGTGGAGAATTTTGCAAAACTTGGGGTGTGTTTAATATCAAAGCTGTGTTCCCTTAGCTTCCAATCGACATGGCAACAAACCCTCAGGTCCACGTTCCTGCAAGAGAGTGCGAGGCGAAACCAAGAGAATCTGACTTTGTCAAACTCAATATTCCTCCATAATGTACTAGGCCTCTCTGGCGCATGCTTGATCAATTTCATTTATTCATCTGCAAGAGATCGCTATCCCTCTTGTTTTTCTATATCAGTTTCATCATCTCCTCTTTTTCTTTTTCTTTTTTATTTAATTTCTTTTTCTCCTCCCCCTCAGACCCTGGCCAGTGAAATACTTTTAGACGTTCAAGAGGTCAAGCAGCAGCTGATGAACAGGAGGAGACTGAAGCAAGCTAGCTCCGTGGCAGCAAGGAGCAGCTTATCAGTCAAGTCTATGATCAAAGCCAAGTCGGTTGCTGCCTCCATTCTCAACATGTCAGAGAATGATCTAGCAGACATAATGGAAACAGATCAGGTGAGGCAAAGAAACAGTCATTTAGCATTCCATACCAGACTTTAATGATCATTAACTCATGCTTATAGTGGCAAACAAAACACTTAAAACATCTATTAAAAAATTCCCCGTGACACAAAGTTTAAAAAACTAATTGGAAGAACTAATTAAAAGCTTTTATTTTGCAATTGTTTTTCTCTAAATATATTTTAAACATATTATCTTTGATCTACTTGTTTCAGTTCAGATACAATCACTGATGAAAATCTGCTTTGCTCTGGGGTCAGGGTAGAGATACTTTGATTCCTGTTGGTGTGATAGATACAAAGTAAGGAGAAAGTAGATTTCTCTGTCCTAAATTTCTTTTTTTTTTCACAAATTCCAGCTTTTCCCAAAAATCTTCTCTTTTGTATAAACCTTTATTTATAGGTAAAAAGAAGTAACTAATAAATAAAGTTTGATTCCAACCAAAGTTGGAGTTCAAATGTCCGCAAAGGTGTGTTGCTAATAGGTTGGGAAGTTACACTGCCGTGAAGGAGTCAGTAATTTTGACTCAGAAACCTGTCAACGGCTGCTACATATTTAAACTTTATACAAGCTTTAACCCTTTAGACCTGAGGCTTCCTCCAAGGGTTGAAACTTTCAATACCCATGTGTTGCATCAGGTCTAACTTGGTTACTTTGACACTAGTTGTGTTGTACCACTTCTTCCTCTCAGCTAAGTGTGATGGCACTCAAAATCCTAGAAATGTGCTTTTATCTGTCAGCAGGTTGTAGCCATACTTGTTGAACCCCATTAGACCATCAAAAAGTCACTTGTGACACAAGTGTCACAAGTGACTTGCGACCATTACTGGTTGATTTTATGCTTTTGATTTAAAATGCTTTGATTTTTTTATTCATCCAATTTTTACTAAACTAGGAAGGTCATTGAGAGCGAGTTTTGTATCTACTGCAATGACCTCGGTAAGACCAAAAAGAACTAAAAATCACCAATTTAAACTTTTTGCTGCACAACCTTTCTAAGATAGAAACCAGGATGTGTTTGAGGTTAAACTTCCTTTAAAGTTTAGTCTAATCTTCCGAACATATTTTTACTAACTAGCTCTTGCATTGGACTTTAAAAATAAAACTTTGTCTAATACTAAAGTCTAACTGTTTTAACGCAAATGTCTTCACACATCAAAGTAAGCCAATAGATGTGTTCTTTTTAGGAAAACTGTTACACTAATGGTTTAAATGCATTGCTGTCTTTGTTGTCTGGATATACTCATTGGTTTTTGCTAAAAAGCAGCTAAATCTAGTTTTTGTAGAAAAATGTGTACACGGTATGTAACAACATGCATTATGAAGTCAATCTTTAAATATATTTTCTGAATTATTGGTTCAAAAGTTAAGATATAGTTAAGATAAACAAATATGGTGCTTGTTTCTCTCCATGTCCCCTCAAGTTTTTTTATTTTATTTTATTTATTTTTTTAGATCTGTATTCCTTCCTACTTATTGTAAGCTCAGTTTTTTGTCAATTCCTTTTTTTCTTTTTTAGATTAAAGCGGATTACAGCTAATGAACTACACTTAGTGTTACTCATTACTTCCAGAGATGATATTTAAAAAATGATTACCAACAATTATCTCATTTGCATATCGTACAAATTTAATTATAGTTTCTGAATTATTTAGAAATATATAAACTTAAGTTTACTAATCAGTTGTAATTCATTTTTTATTTACATTCTTCTATTCATACTGTACAACAAAGTCTATGATTAGCCTGTGTGGCTTCAGACTCTGGGTTACTTAGCTCAAAATTTGCTGAATCCCTTTCAGGATCACATGGTTGCTGGAGCCTATCCCAACTGCTGTTGGGCAAGGACAGGGTACAGCCTGAACCGGTCGCTAGTGTGTCACAGGGCCACAATCATACATAATTACATTCACATTTGCATCTAGGAGCATGTTTTTTGGACTGTGGACAGAAGCCGGAGTTCCCAGAAAAAAACCACGCATGCACAATGAGAACATGAAAACTCCAGACAAAAATAACACATCCAGTACTTAAACCAGGTCCTTCTCGCTTTTAGGTGAGAGTGCTAACCACTACACCAAAATGTAGCCCTGACTTTTTGATTAATGTTCTAAGCGCTCTAAATGTCCTGACATTTTATTTTTGTGCCTTTAATTTTTTAGATGCATTTATAGATGCAGTTGATGTATGAATATTTCCCCATTTGACCCATACTCCTATAACCCTGTCGTTAGCCTGAGCACACAGTTCCCCAGTGTAATGGGTAGTTGTGAATCAAGAGGACCAGAGCACTTTAAACTTCATCTATTTGCTATTTTTTCCTGAAAGTTTTTATAGACCAAGCCATTGGACTAAGAAATAGAAAGAAAAGTTTTACTATAGCTGAGCTAAAAGTGATAAAATGCTAAAACATCATTGATAATTATATCAAAAATTATGAACCTTTAACAGTTATATTTTGTCAAATTATAGTAAAGTCTGGCTCATCAGAAGCACAATTAAAGGAAAGTAGTAGTTACTTGACACTTTTGAATAGTGTTCATGATGCAGTCAAGCATCATTCAGATGCCTTTTGAGGAAAAGCTGACACTATTTCTTATTCTTTAGTAACTAAGATGTCTAACAGCTGAAAGAGTATCCTAATCTGGAACTCTCAAGATTTGCTTTCAGAGTTCTGACTGAAGATAAGTTTTGCTTCCTGATCACTTTGGAGTGAGTTCACACTGAGGTCAGACTGTGTTTTTCTCAGATGAACTGCAAAATTGTAAATGGCGTATCTTAATGTAGCACGTAAATACCTTCCTTGAAAGCATGGTCATTGTACCATTTCTGCCATTCACACACATTAACACACTGATGGCGGTTCCGCTGCTGAACACTGGTGCCAACCTAGAACCACCAGGAGCAAAGTGGGGTTCAGTATCTTGCCTAAGGACACTTCAACACATGGCCAGACAGGACAGGATCCAAACTTACAATCTTCTAATCAGAGGTTGACCGTTTTACTTCTGCACTTTTCTGACTTAAAGTGAAGCAGCAATACATAAGTGCTGAGGTGCACATGAACGGGCAGTCCCACCTGTTCATTAGCGCTAACAAGCCTGCTTCTCTTTAAGGTCTTTATTATAAGGAACTATGCAAGGTGCACTGGCATACACTGCCACTGTGCCTCTTGAGAGCTTCTTCAAGGTCTTGCCTAATGTGATGCTACCTTTCAGTCTTAAGCAGGGTCAGGCCAAGGTAAGCTACTGTGGTAAATTCTCCCTGGAAGGATCACACTGTGATACAGAAAATTTTGACTTTGTTTGCATAGTTTGTTTACAAAGTAAATGATATCCTCAGAGAATCAAAGTCCACATTCATGAAAACAGTTCTCCTTTTATCATATCCTTTTTAAGAAACATTGTTTCTTTTGCTGTTTTTATTTTCAGACTGCAGAGAGTTTAGGTCAGAGTTCCGGAGAGCAGGAGTGGCTTGGTCACCTAAACCTCATCCTCCGGCAGAAGGTCAGGTTCCCCAACATTCAATAATGCTTCATTTGAACTTTTTTTTTTCTTCTTTGGATGCTGATGTTTCTAGCTAAAAATCACTCAAGGCGTTTGCTCAATTAGCTCAAATAACTGGCGTCATTTTTCTCTATATAATAAAGTCTGACTCATCTTTATGGAATTGAAAAATAAATGTAATTTCTGCTTTTCAAGTCCTTAAAAGGCATTCCTAACTTAGACACATATTCACTGGTGCAGTTTTAAGTTACTTGAATTTTATATAAAGAATGACACTTCTTAACTCCTTAGAATAAAGTTTTTAAAAAGGGAAAAGAAGAAAACAGAATTTTCTATGACATGGAGCATGATGCAACTCTAGTGGACCTACAATGTCATCACAGAAAAGCATCTTTTTCAACTTTTTTTTTTTTTGAGTGTGCACAGGTTTTTTTGTTAGGTTATTTTTTCTAATTTCATTTTCACTTTTAATGGTTTGAAAAAATGTTTATACAATTATTCCGTTTATTAGATATTACATTCTCTTTTAGGCTTTTAAAATGATTTAGGTGATTAATTATTGCTAATAATTAGTCTTTTTTTAACTATTTGTTTGTGTTTACTTAAAGCAGCTCAAACGCTACGTTTTATCTCAAGGTCTTGACTTTTCTGTAAATGTAGGACTAGTTTGACAGATTACTGTAAGTACTACTTCATTATTCCTAAGCGTAACAGTAATTAGGACATCTAGTTTATGTATTAACAATAGATCATGTAGAACTGCCATCCCGCACCAGTAGTTGTGCTTTAGCCTGAAGAACAATGATGTAAAAGATTAAACAAAAAAAGGCGAGTACATCATCTCTGTTGGAGCCTTTTGTGTTCACTCAGCCACTCATCTGTGAGTGCTCTGCTGGAGCTTCACTTGAGCACTGTCAACCTCTGCTAGCTGTGATACGTGCATGAGAGTGATTGAGAGTGTCGAATGTGTGTCTCGTCTCTGTTCATGTCAGGAGCTGCTGCAGGCACTCATGCGTCGCCTCCGCACCACGACACACACCAGAAACTGTTCTCTTGTTCCCCAGATCTTCTCCTGACCTTTCCACCTTCCTCTCCCCCTCCCACACTAGCGTGCACACACACACACACACACACACATACACACACAGCACTCCTCTGAATCCATGTTTTTCCCTTCTAGCTGGTCAGCTTTCAGTCCCTGCTCTGTCTTTCGTCCTCCACTGTCCCGCATTCCTCTCTTTCCCTCCCTACCTCTCTGGCTCAGACCCCGAGGCAGCTTGTTAGTGGGGAACTAAATATTGATTTGGCGGGCCTGTCGATGCCGGGAGAATGAGCTAGTGTCCACTAGAGACCTCGGCACCGGCAGCCTGCTATCGACGTTTTCCGTGGGCAGAACAGGGGTGGTGAAGAAAGGGGGGGGGTGCTTTAGCTGCTGCACGAAGTGGAGGAGTAGAAGAGCCGAGTATGACAAGGCTGAGACTTGCCTCCAGGTCCCTGTGGGGACCGCTGGGACCACCGCAGTCATCCCCCTTCACTGAATCAGACTTTTTCTATCCCCTTTCAAGTCCATCTTGTTCTGTTTTTTGTTTATTTATTTATATACATGTACTCCTCTCTGTCTTTCAGTTTCTTTTTGCTTTCTATGTTTTTAAATTGTTCTTTCGCATCCAGCAAACACCAAGCTCTCCATCTATGTACAGTTGAATATGTATAAACCCGAATGGGAGATTAAATGACTGGACTTTTCTTGGTAAGGACATTGTTAAAGTTAATCATTTTAAGTCTATTAAAGACTCACTCTAACAAAAATTTTGTTTTTAGTGTTTTTAACATGTTCTTTTTGCACTTTTGTGATGATGGAGGACATATAAAGAATAAGTTAGGTTTAGAATAGCATTTCTTCATTCAAATTGTTGTGATTCAGAAGCGCACGTAAAAATGCCGTTAAAAAAAGCCTGTAAGCCAAAGCTCCCCGCTTTCCTTTCTGATGCATCCACTTACAGACAAATAAATCCACGGACATCATTGTTTACCTCGTTTGAGCTGGATGATGGGAAATGACAGCAGGCTTACTCCACACCAATAGTCCCACCCACAAGTCAGAGGGCACATTTCTAATGAACTCCTACCTAAACAAGGCATAATCAGAATTAAAAGACCACTGGGAACATTTTTAAGATGAATCAGAAGATGATCAGAGTGAGAGTGAGATTTCGGCTGCACAATGCTGACACCTACAAGTCAACTTGATTTGGGTAACTCTTGGACTTCAATGACTCCTAGTTTCCTTCTAGCTGGTGCACGGCTCACCAAGCAGAACATCTGTGAAGTTTAACAGCCCGGCTCGTCACCCTGCCAGTGACATTAATAACTGACTTTCCTAATAGTGGAATGATGACGTGCAGACCTGAACTCACACACTCTTCCTCAGATGAAGACGGCGGAGACAGAAATAGATACAGAAGAAAGAAAGACGGGAGAGATCCATGTCCTTAACTGACTGTTCTGTCACTGAAAGAGGATGAGGTTATGTCCATCTGCTGGTGTGTGTGGCGTCCGGATACATGTACACTTTTGCGCGAGCACGTGCGCTCTCACAACAGCCTCATCTTGTCACTGTCAGTGCCTAATGGAGCTGCCGGTGGGACAGCACTTTATTATCTCAGTGGCCCTGTCAATGGCCAAACCCATCACTTGCCATCCTTGTGTGTACGTTTGTGTGTGCTTTGACAATCTGAAAAGACTCCAAAAGACAGATGTGTGTCTACAACTCACTGTGTGGGCTATTTTTCGCAATCACTGTCATGCGCTTCCACATGTCAACATAACAAGAAGGAGAGACGTGTGAAATGCTAGCAAATTGGGCAACGGAGATCTAAAGTTGCGTATCTGCGTATGAGCTGCTTTACCGCCTCCCCTCTTAATGTCAAAGAAGCTATAGGACCCCCCCCACCCCCCACCCCCCCCGCATATGTCCATTCAAAACAAAATGAAACATTGTGTTCATTTTCTCTTCCCTAAACTCTACTGGAGAGTTAATGAAATCAAACTGGATGCTTCTCAGGAGAGAGCCACCATGAGGAGCGCTCCATAGCCGGGATCGAGGGACAGTGATACCTAATAATCATGAGTAGGCAAGGGAGTGCCCAGCGTGGCTGCACTGCTGCATACCATGAATAAGGCCAGCAGTGAAGATGGAGTGTCCGTGTGGGCCACGAGCTCCAAACACCAGCCCGGGGAAGCATTGATTTAATTGCCTTTGGTTTATTTGTGGAGTCCTAATTATTGACTGGAGGTAGAATTTAATGGGCCGAGTCTTTATGAAGACAGGGAAATGACTGGCTTCTGCTGCCGGCCAATAAAGAACAGGACGAGTGTATGTTCATGCCCGCAAACACACACACACTCACTTTCTCTAGATAATTTTTCACACTCATTTTGTACACGAATACCTATCTCAAAGCTCATGACAGTATAATAAGATTTAAAAAGTCATTGGCTGTGTTGATTTCTTTATGAGAGGACAGCACTTTGGTTTACTGGTGTTGTGTGGCGCTGAGGGCCTGCTAATATTTACCTCACAATCACACTCTGGGGAGATGTACAAGCATCACTTCTTATCAGCTTCCCAGCCATAACAAGCAGGTAAACTTGTATTAAGAGAGAGGCCAGACCAAGCATATATAACCTTATATAATATCCAAGCCGTGTATGAGCGGTCTCTAAGACAGAAATAATTTCATAGAGACCTTGCTTTGCCTCATTAACGGCAGACACAGGTTTATGAATATCACATGGTGGGTTTGTTGCTCCTCTCATTCCATTGGTACTTAAAGTAATAGCTCTCAACACATTGGATGTTTTATTTCCCGGCAGCTGTAACGTGCAGACAAACTTTTTTGTTGTGGTTGGTCCTGTGAGGGTGACAGACTGCGTGTTGTGTGGCCTATTATGGCAGTGTAATGACAAGAAACATCTCCAAGTCGCACTCTTCTCTCTCTGAAGGAAAGTGACTAATTAAGCCTCATTTAATGATTAAGCTAATTAAATCAGCCTTTCGTCTTTTTTTTGTCTCTGTGAGTGCATTTGTACGTGTGAAGAGGGAACTATAGTGCAGCCTTCATTCTATAAATGTGTCACTGAAACGGCAATGGGGACCAGAAAAGCGCTAGCTGATAGTATCTACTGTACAGTGTATAGTGTAGTACAGTGTGCACAGTATAGTGGACACTTGAAGGCAGCATGAAAACTAATATTAACTCTAAAAAACTGTCTAGAATAAATCACACAGCAAGTTAATTTTTCTAAAACTTGATGTTTTCTGAAGATATAGACACTTTGTTTTTAAATGGCCATTGCCATATACTTACTGTATGTTGCGCTTTTCTACCATCCTTGAAGGCCCAAAGTGCTTGACAGTGAAACTACGGTCACGCAGGGCATGTGACGTATGTTTAAGAATATGTTAAATGCACGTTATTGAACTCACTTTCAGTATACGGTGTTCACACAACCAGGGAGAGAGTCTCCTTTTTCTTTAACTACCGCACTAGCTCATGTCTGTCATCTAAAGTTGAAAGAGGCTTGGTGTCGAATATTGAAGTGGTGCAAATCTTGGTTTTTCTTTTCCAGCTCTATTCCAATATATGAAATACTTGGTGTCATATACCTCCAGCTGGGCACAAACCGCAAATATTAGTTTCTCCAAAGTTGGCACGTCACTGAATTAAAAGAGACGTCATCCATTCATAACTATCAAATTCAAGTCCTTGACTTAACTTTCATCGAGCATTCTATGGCCACATGTTTTGTATGTCGAGCCTGAAAACAATTGTAGAAACTTGCCTAGCAGTGTGTGAACATGAGAGTTCTGAACACGGAAACCCAAAACATGCATATCCATGTGTTTGCAAAGACCTCATTGGAGAGTGGTTGCCTCCACGCGTGCTGCCGAGCGCAGTGTGAAGATAGCTTCACCGTTCCATACACACATTTACACACTGAACCCATGCAGTTTAACACTGGTGCCAACCTATAACCACCAGTTGGAATGTGGTGTCTTGTATCTTGTCTTGTGTCAGTGTCTTGCCCAAAGACACTTAAACACATAGACGAACAAGGTAGGAACCGAAATTGCAATCATCCGATCAGAGGAGTGCTCTACCTCTGCACCACAGTCGCCCACTTTTGTCAAGTTCTTTCCTTACCTCGGCCAGTGAGTCCAACTAACTTTCTCTTGTTGATCGCTGAATTTCGGTAAGCGAATTTCGGTAAGCGTGCAAGAGGTTGCACCTCTTGCACGCTTACCTCTTTTCTATATTTATTCTCCAATTGTGCCCAAATCACCTAGTTTTCTCACCTAATGAGTAGGAACCTGCAACAAAGACCGGTGCTTTCTCTGTTTAATCTTGGGTGTATTTAGGTCAGATCTCTAACAAATTCATGTTGTACATCGAAATGATGTTTCCAAACACTGTATCAAGAAAATGAGAGATTTTTAATTACAGTATTTGTGGCCCCAAGTGTCCAATTCCCTTTCATATCAGTCCCTGGCGGCCTAAAAGGGAGAAAACGAGAGGGTTCCTCTATGCTGCAAGGAGTGGTAATTATGAAGGAGAGCAGGAGAATAGGCTTGTTGGTGATTTTTCTTACCTGAGCCCTGTTTGCATATGTGACACATTCATTATTGGAGGTAATCAAATGCAAGCCTTCTTAGTTTGGAACCTTTGTGCTATTTTTTAATCTACGTATAATGTTGTTGTTGTTATTCCCTTGTTTAGTAAATTTGATTTTCAAACAAAAGTGAGAAGATCAAAGATCAAAGAGATTTATTTTCTCCCCTAAGAGGAAAAAGCTACCATAACTACTTTTTTCTTTACCTTGACAAGTGACCTACATTGGAGAGAACTCACCTGCGAGGGACAAATATTTAATGAAAGTATAGCACTCAAAACATTTTTGTGGTCAGTATGCATTTATAGTTCTTGATTATTACTGTAAAAAATAACAAAAGTCTGTTAAGCTTGTTAACAGGCAATTATGTCCAATGTCCAAATCTATCTTTTTATAACAGTATGAAGAAGAAGCCTAAAACAAGGAAAATCAATAGAAAGTAGTAAAATGATTTGTCCACGCAGTAAGTAAATTTTACATATCAAGAAATCACGACAAGATGCCATATTTTAGAAACAAGGACTTCCACACAATCATTCTAAAATGAAAAAATAAGCTAAAAAATGGAATGGAAGAAGGCATTACTTTAATTGAATGTTATACAGACCATTTTTTTTTCTAATTCTAAGCAATGGTTTGTATTTTAGGAGTTTTTATTTACTGAATTCTAGTTCATTTGGATTACAGTGACAAAATAACAATGAGTGGGAATGACTTATTTTAGATCGAAATGTGAACAAAACCAGAAAACAATCTTAGTATAAGTTTGACCATCTTTATAAATTCTCAATCTAAAACTAGCTCTTATTCTTGTAACAAAAATGCAAATTTTTGTTTCATAAATAATGACAATAAATGCTAGTCTAACTTGTCAACATTTTTTAAACTTTAAAATACAACCAAAAATTACAGAGCAATTTGATTATTTAAATCAAAGTTTTTCTGTTGTAGAGTTTGGAGAAAAACCATTTTGACTCATTTTTACAGTAATTTCTGTATTGCTAGATTCCAGCTCCCATAGTCCCACTCAAACCTTATTTTTGTCTTTAGTAAAAGAATTCTCAATAATTCTCTCTTTTATAATCCTTATGCAGTTTTTAGTAAAATGAAAAACAAACTGGGTCATTTTTAAGACATATTTTCTGCAGCGCGGTAGGAGCTCATTAGAAGTTTGCCTCTGGGTTGTGGCCGAGACTGTTGGCAGAAGTCACCCTATGTTGATTTTCCAGCATTCCTTTGTTTACACGCTATCCCACTAGCTTACAGACCCTTACAACCCTAACATTAGATTGGCTAAAATCAGCGAGCAATGTCAGAGCTATCCAACCGTACAGTTTTGAGCCAGATGTCAATTCAGAAGAGGAAAATGAAGATGTACTTTTAGCCATTTGTCATTTAGCCCATGGCAGTTGCTGCATCACAAACCCATCTTTATTTAAAACGTGGGTTTTCCTCTACTCCTGTTCCATCACGATTGGAATAAAGAAATACTCAGAAATTCAGTTTTAAACTTAAATTCTTTTATCTATGTCCTTATGATGAGAAAAATGCTACAAGAACATGTTAAAACACTGAGAACATAATTTTCATTGAAGTAGGTCTTTAATGAGACAAAAAACTTTTCAACTATGCTTGAAAATGCATATGCTTGAAAAGCTTGGAAAGGTGTAGAGAAACGATAAGTTAAAACATTCTAAAACCTGGTAAAATATCTGTAATGTCTACAAACAAGATTGTAAATCTTTCCAAGTGCCAAATAGTTTGCAGTGTAGCCATAAAAAGACTCTTTATCTGATGACAGCATGCAGATATTTTATCTCATACACCTTTTAGGCTCTTTGATTTTCTCTTTTTTCCCCATTTAGATATCCAGCTGCTCGACACCCTGACTTACAAATTGCGCCTTTTGAAATGATGGCACCGAGCTGTTCAGAGGGAAAAAGACAAAAGAGCTGGAATGATCGATCTTTTATGTAAAAGCAAAGACTCTCGTGTGTAATGCCACTATCACACAATGGTCACTGGAGGGCTAAAACTTTGAGCTGCTCCTTGCCTTTAGGTGTGCCCCAGGGCTATAGAATGGCAGTGTCATTTAATTGGCTCCAAAAAAACACCTTTTGCTTGCAGTCCCTGATCTGATCTCTTCAAACACACACATTCGTGCGTGGTCTGTGTCTGTGTCTGTGTCTTTACACGACAGTTGGCTCCTGAAAGACTCATAAAATCATACCTAGAGAAAAGCTCTGCTCTGCAGGGCCTGTTGAATAGTAATGGATGTGGAGTTAGCATGGTATGATGCTACTGTAGCTGTTGTAGTTTTGCCAAGGGGGACAGGGTCACTTGCAGAACAGTGGCTGCTTAGTGCTGGTTCTGGTGATAGTTCTGCCAGAGGGGACAGAGGCCCAAGCAAAATCAGCTGTAGCATAACATTAGTGCCTGTTCTTAACACAGCCTTAAGTAGCCCAAGGGATCCAGCAGAGCAGCTGCATCAGAGCTTACCTCCAATCATCCTTCAGGGTATCAGTCCTCAGCCAATGTGCTGGTTAGATAAAAGAGATGATAGCCATGCTTGTCCCTTTTGTGAGCATGTGGATGAATACATTTCATGAGAAATCTGCTCACAGAGGTGGAAAATCACAAAAAAATGTGAAATATAATAAAATACCTACTTCTTTACTTTTGATTTAACAACTTTCAGAAGACATAAAGATTTAATGCTGCAGCTGTTAATTCTTCATGCAGTGTTTGTGTCGACAGTCTTATAAAAAAACATACATGTTTAAAAAGTTCAAATTCTCTTGTGGAGTTAAATATCACCCGTTTTTGTCTAAAGGTGAGACTCTTCTTTGTGTGTTTTGAGAAAAATTACATATAAAATGTTCTTGGAAAAAAGTATTTCATTTTTTTAACATCGGTTTTTGGCTTAAATTGAACTCTTTGAATTTATCTAGATCAGGGATAGGTAACTCCAGGCCTCGAGGGAGAAAGATTCCTGCATCTTTTCCAACATGCCATGCTCTGGCATGTTCTAATTAGCTGGACACACCTGAACAGGTAATCAGTCATGCGTAGGGCTTGGATATCTGAAAATCATGCAGTCACTGCGGTCCTTGATGCCTGGAGTTGCCTATTCCTGATCTAGATCATGTTTACCTGTTGGTTTTGTTTACTCACATTCCCGTATTGAGACTCTAAATGATCCAGTCTTTCTTTGCTGTCCCACAGAGCCCCACGTTGTGGCTGTGTCTCTATTTTAGTGGATTTGTTGGCATAGTTAGTGGCTCTAAATGCAATTAGCTGATGAAGGAGCGTGTGTGCGCTCACACTCCTGTGTGTATGAGACTGGGTGAATCCTCCCCGGAGGACGGAGCCAGAGGAAGATGTCTCAGCACTTACTTGAGAGTAGCGTTCTCTGAGGAGCAGCTCTGTGTTTTTGATGCTTCCGGTGCTGCTGAAGTTCACTCCCAACTGCACACATATGCCAGTGCATACACACACGCGCCAACATACAACTTCCAGAATTCCCTGTTCTTAGTATCTTTAATGAAGAGGAAAAAGTGTCAGGGGGGCAGGAAGACTACATGAGTGTGTGCGAGTAGTCTAAGTGTTATTCCATAAGGTTAGGGCTTTACAGGCAGATCACAAATTAATTTATGAAGGTGTAAAATTGTGTGGTTAGACTGTTTGGTTTCATTAAAACACAAAATTACAATTGTAATTCAAATAGTTCTTTTATCCTTTAAAAACCCACTCCAATGAAAATTTGGGGGGGGGGTTATGTTTTTGTAACATTTTCCTCATTATGGAGAACATATTGAAGAATTTAAGATTAAAACTGCATTTCTGAGAATTTCTTTATTAAAATCTTGGTGGATCAGGTGAAAACCCGCAGTTTGTCAGTATTCTCAGTTGTAACGAAGCAACTGCCACAGGCTGGTCAAAGTCTACCTGCCCCACTCCATTCTGATGCATCGACTTGCAGAAAAACAGATGCATTAAGGTCTTAATTTTTATAATCTGAGCTGGCATCTGGATCAAAAGTGTATGTCTAGAAAGTTCCTTTATTGTTTGCCATTTTTGTTGCACCGGTAGAGCTTGAGATTTTAAGAGGCTGTAAGCAAGCAGAAGAGAGTGTAAACACAGGGATGATGGGAAATCACTCGGGGGTTCAGTCCCACCCACAACTCAGGTGAATTTCTGATAAACTCCTGCTGCTCTGCAGAAAATAGGTCGTAGAAAACAACGCAGGCTTTTTGATTTATGATAAAAACAGCATAATCATAATTTAAAAAAACACTGGAAATGATTTTACAAAAGATAAAAATATAGTTGGAGTGGGACTTTCCAGGAAAAATGTCAGTTAAGTTTGCAATTTCATGGATAAATTTTGTTGCTCAGGATATAAAATTGTTTCTAAAATGTATTAAATTATATGGATAGATTTGTTTTTATGTTTCTTCATCAGTGCAAAGAAACCAAAAAAAAATTGTTAAGATAGTAGGACTGTTTTTTAAGGGTTTACACAGACCCTCAGACAGCTCAAGGCCACATCTGTGGATGATCTATGTGGACACCCAACAGACTGCTGTCTATAAAGCCGACTCTTGGCTTGTTTTTTGAGCTCTGGGGGTTTTTTGGCCCTTGGCAACAAATGATGACACCAAACTCTGTTTTTTCTGAAAATGGACAAGCAGGCAAGACTAGCAAAGCTGAGTGATGCTGAAACAGTTGCTGTGGAGTTCAGGATCCACAGATACATGTCAAACACTACAACCTGTAAATTTCTACAAAAGTAAAACAAAATAAAAAGGGAAGCATTTTTTTATATAAAGGTGTGAGAGTTTAGTAAAAAGACTAGCTTAATGAACTGCACGAAAAAAATTCCTGCATGGCGCTTACACACAATAAATAAGTGTGATGGAATATGTATGCTAAAGGCCATCTTGGTCACACATCCTACAAATCAACTGTATGGCCCTAATATTCAATCAAAGAGTCTCACACCACCTCTGCGCTCACATTTAGCATCAAAAAGCTGCATCAGTCCTGTCTTTAACAGCAGTGCCGACAGGGTTAATGTGTATGGGTGAGGCCGCATGAATGCATGCCTTTGATCTAGAAAAATTAATGACCAAAAAGTCCTCGTGTCAATTCAAAGCAAAAACAAATTCAGCTGAAAACCTTTTGGCATCTTCCTGTTTCCATAACAACCACACATACAAAATCTGTTTCTCCATATTTAAACTTTTGAATATTGCATGATTTATTGGACATTTGTTGTCATACTACTTTCTTTGCAGCACAAACCATTTTTATACTCCAGTTATGCTCATTTTTTTATGAAGCTAAAAATGATATTCATGAGCTTTCAGGCATATTGTCAAGGGTTTCAAAGAAGCATTAATCAAAAGATGCTATATCTAGTAGTTAAAGAATGGTTACTTTGGTTTACATGCCTGTCTGAAAGCAGTACTTGCAAATAGAACTGTATATATATATATATATATATATCAGTCAGACAAAGAGGCACAAGCTGGAAATGCATTTACCTTCAAGATGGAGATGGGACAACGCTACTGGTAGAATATACTGATGGGAATTAGATACATGTGGGGGAAAAAAGCACAGTTTAACGGAAATGTGTTATCATTGGTCAAAAATGTAAGTTTAAATGTAATTAGCAGAAGGATTGACTCTAAAGCTGCAGCTCTGTTGCTTGCAAAGGGAATTGCTTTGTCAAAATATTCAGCATGAACGGTTCCTCGGGCGTTTCACAGGTCCAAAGGCTCCATCTGGGGCTCTCTTGTTTCACAAAATGGCAAACAGACCTCCTGAAAAATTTCCAGATCGCAAAAATCTTTATTTACTTTTTTTTTTTTTTTTAAACAGTGGTGCATTTGTGTTTTCCTCCTTTTCCCTTTGGAAATCACCTCTCCGTGTCTCATTTCTGTCTTCTTGCTCACCTGCAGATCCCCACAGCCAGCCAGCTCATGCAGGCTGTGCGTGTCAAGATGAAGGAGAGGAAAGTGCTGACAGAAGAGCTGGCCGCGCTCACTACACCAGTCAGCGAAAAAACCTGACTCCCTGGGCTGCGACTGGGAAAACTGTCATCCTCTTCTTTTTGCCCCCTCCTCCCTCCCTCTTTCCTTACCCAGTTCCTCCTCTGTGGGAGCTGGGCTGAGCCAAGCTGAGCCGGGGCAGCAGAACCAATATTTGTGAGAAAGCGCTGTCTCCTCCCTCAGGACCACTGGCTCAACACAGCACTCCAGCTTTTGTAAATGAGCCCTCGACATCTGTGTTAGTACTCACTGCACTACATCTAACTGACAAGGTCCTCTAGTGCCAAGTTCATTTCCAGCACAGCCACTCTCCTTCACACAGTTCAGACCCAGGTGATAAAGCATATGCTTACCCAAACCTTTACCAGACACTCAGCTCTTTTTTCTTGACAAACTGAGAAGCTTATTATCAGGGTGGTTAACACTGCAGTGGCAAGTCAGGACTGTGGTAAAGTAACACCATGCAAATGTTAGAACCCCAAAGAAAGTCACAGAGAGGCTTTAAAGCCCATCAAATCCTCTTCAAGGATGCATTTTTGAAGGACTTTACTTTCCTTTTTTCTTCTATTCTTAAAAGAGTTTCTGATCATTTATTTGCCAATTATGTTATAACTCTCTGTGTTATATTATATTATGTTATAACTCTCTATTTACAAAAACCCTTTGTGAATAAAAAAAATAATTTAACTTTCTTGTTGTTTTGTCCCTTCTTGAGTAAGTTGCCGTGTAAGGACCGTGGAGGTGTGGGCATGTGACGCATTTTCTTTTACTATTGTTTACTAGCACATGTCCGCCACCTGCATATGGAAGAGGCTTGGTGTGAAATGTCGAAGCGGTCCAAATCTAATGAATCTTACTCCACAATTTTTCTTTCACGGCTCTTTTTTGATACACAAAAGAGTTTGTGTCAAATCATTCCGGCCGGGCACAACCCGCTATTAGTAATTTTGCCTCCATGATCAATTTTCAATCGGTTGTCACTTCCGTCAGTTAAAAAGGGCGCTTTCCATACGTAAATACCAAATTCACGTTCTTGATCGGTCAAAGTTCAAATGATTTAACTTTCAACTTGCGTTCTATGGCTGCACGTTTTGTACGTAGAGCCCAAAAACAGTCTTGAAAATGCGAGTAGCTACACGTGAACTTGAGTTTTGAACTCAGAATGTGCGTTTACATTGACTTTTCATTAGAAGTGGTCGCTTGACCGTGTGCTGCCGAGGGCAATGTGAACATAGCTTGATGGAGACTGCAAGCTCTCTGCAGGGTTCTGCACCTGTCATGATTGACAGCTGCCTGTTGGCATGGTTCCTGTCTAAAACAAGTGACCCCTGCCATTGACATTAACAAGAGTGGATTTGCACACACACACACACATATAGCAGCAGTACATAAGAAAGAAGCTGCTCCTGTTTCTTTCATATTTCATTTTCCCTTCCTCTGTGATTATTAATTTTGAATACTGAATGATTTTTGGCTCCTATCCTTGAGTTGGCATCCTGCACTAGAGACCTGAACTTTTTTTTTTCCTTGTTACCTTTTCCTTGCTTTGTTTTAGCATATTTTTTTGCCTCCCTGCTTTCATTTTTACTATGTATAATTAACAATAATGTGAGAAATCCACCATTCAGGAATTAAAAAAGAAATAATTTCGCTTTATAATCCACCTCCCTCCCCTCTCAAATATATGCTAATGATGTCGTTTTCCTTTATCTTTTTATAATAAAGGATTAGGCCAGAACTGTCTCTAGCTGCAACTCGGGGACCAATTTAGCTGGGATTCAGGAGAGACGAACCCCAGTGGTTAATTACCATTCATTAACATAGTTTGCATCTTTTCTTCTGGATACCCAGGAGCCAGCTATTGTCAATATTTGTCCCATATAAACTTATCCAGTGTTGTTCCAGTCACTGTCCTCCAGCATAATGCGGCTAATGACAAACATTAATAAGTCAGAAATCCTGTGGCACGGCGGGTAAAAAAAGAGCAAAACATGAGTGCTATGCAAATGATCCTGGAGCAGCCACCCCTCCCTGTCTGACTGTTTTTTTTTCTTCTTCTTATTCTTCTCTTCCTTCTAGCCTTTACTGCACAGTCAACATATTTGCTCGCCGAGCCCGCCATCCGGACTAGTCTGACACACTTGTGCTATTTCTGTGACATATTCAAATGCGGGCCTCTTCAGCTTGTTCTCCCTCGGGTTTAATTAACCTGGCCTTGCCTCTGATGCTCCCACAGTGAAGATGTTACAATGATCTTGAAAAAACCCTTCGTCTCACCCAATATTCATCACACGCCCGCTTTTCCCCGCTAGGTGTCGTGGATGAATCCTCTCTTTTTGGTCTGTTTTGTTAATTTTTTTTGTCCCCCCCCTTCTTTTCTTGTATTATTCTCATTAGAGATTTCCGTTGGGAATCATTTTGATCAGATTAAAAGTTTTTCTTTTCTTCCTCTTTAATTTGTTTGGGCACAGTGTCATTTATCCCTAATTTTTTCTATTTTTGTCCCTTTTGGTTTTTTCCACTGATGCAGCTGTAAACTGTTCCAGAAGAAGGTCAGGGCTATAAGTTGACTTTTAGGTTAGTCATTGATTTGTGTGTTTATGTTGCATGTGTTTTTTGTTTAACTTATGAATTCCTTTTGTCTGGTATGAGTGCATGCCACATGGGTGAGAAGATGCACAGAGAGCACAAGGAACCGCCAGCACACAAACTGAGAATTTCTTAAGCCTATAACTGATGCACAATTAGTCCTTGAAGATTTCGTCAGCCAGCTGTGGATGAACACGAGACGGCCGCTGGTGGTTTCCATCACTTCACTGACACAGTTTCACACCCCAGCTATTGCTGCCAATACGTCGATTTGCTTTGATTCTCCTTTTTTTTTTCTTCAAGCGCAGACACTTGGCACCAACTTAAAAACAAGGTGCTCGTGACATACAGCCAAATATGCTTTTGAAAAATGTATAATGCAGCATGTTTACTGTTTTCATTGTGTCTACCCTCTGTTTGATCCGCAGAGAGGTGGTTCAGAAATGAGAGGTAGATGCTGTTTGGATGACACAAACCTCAACCACACGAGGTATCGGTCTGGTGGTAAATATTGAAGCACATAGGTTCCCTTTCCAAACCTATTCATGTATAATGTTCAATATTAGAACAGATGGCACTTTGAAAAAAGGAAGGCTTGTCCTGATGTACATATGCTATGTACACATCCTCACTGATCTTCACTCAAACAAGTCCTTTATCCTCCTCTACTGTGCTCCAGACATGAAACGGCAGCAGATTATGGGTGGATGCAGCCCGCCGTGGGAAGCTAGGGAGCAGATAAAAAGGAAAGCCACTCAGGGGAGTAAAGCTATGTTTTGATGCTGTGTGATAAAGCGGAGGAAGAGGGCCAAAGGTAGTGGAACGTTACGCTCTCCACAGTATCCATACTTCAGATACCCTTTTTCAGGTTTTGCTTCCTGATGCTTTTCCGGTGCTCTTCTTGGGCTTCCTGCACTCTCACGTTTTGCCGTCTGTACGAATTGTCCTACGTCTTTCCGAAAACTGTGATCTGAGCTGTTGGAGAGGCAGGAAAAAACACTGCTTTTGGGGTTGATCTAGTCCTTTTGTTTTTCAAACATGGGAAAGAAGCAGCACATTATCTTTTCCTTGATTCCCTGAACTCCTTCCCTGTCCATGTCTTTAACTCACAATTTTGCCCCAAACCCAGTATAAGGGTTAAACTAGACATTGAAAATGAAATGAAAATATTAGGAATGTGGGTATGGTTAACACAAACCCCTGTTGTCAAAAAAATTACTTTTGCTGCTTTTTCTAAAAATGACATAGTTCGTTACCCCCAGGTGACCAAAAAATAAAATGGTTGCTATGGAGATAAAACCAACAGAAAAGCCGCCATTTTGAAAAAGGCAGCTCTGACATGCTGCTCTGACCAAGATGACGGGGGCAGCAGGGGAGAGAGAGGGGCGTGTAGAAGCCACTCAGCCAATGAAGGTGGGTTAAGGAGGGTCAGCGAGGGCAGTGGTAGGTAGCGCCTATGGACCATACTGTGCCCCTCACAGCTTTTTTCTTTTGTAATTCAATTTAAATCACTGTACGTTTTCTTTTTATTCTGTAAAAGTACAATTAAACGGTTTCAGCCTTCAATTGGTCTGTGTTAGACAATTCAAAACAAATGGTTATCTTTTGTTTTCTTCTCCAGAAAATGAAATATCCCAGCTGTTTGGGGCATGCAGCTCCTCAAAGCGCATCACCACCTTGAAAAACTTTTCCAAGCTCTCATTAGCGCAGCAGCTGAAGTCGGAGGGTATGAAGCAGGCTTGCAGGTTACCCCCTGTGAAGCTGCACACCTCAGGTAATCACACTATTAAATTCAAGCACGCCCCCAACCCATCCAACCTTTGTTTTTTCATCAATTTTTTCCCCTCTCTCCTGGTCCTCCACAGTGGCAAGGCTGGCGTAAGGAACCCCAGACAACAAAGTGTTTGTTTGCATAATATTAACAGGCCCAGCGCTTAGTCAGTGGCAGGGGCCTGACTTCAGGACTGACTAGAGGCTTCCCATGAACACAGGTGGAGCAGGGCGAGCATCGCTGGGACCAATTAGAGCAGAGTACAGGTACATTAGCATGTTTGAGTGGAGTGGTATGGTGTGGGGATTTTGGACCTTGTGAAGTACACATAAATGCATGATCCCAGGCAGGCATGTGTTAGCCGCTTATCTCCAGTGATGTTACAGACGTGACAATTTTTATTCTGTCAAAGCCTCTTTTCTGATGGTTTTCTTTTTTCTTTTTTTTTCTTTTTTTTAAACATTACTAAATTCTTTACCAAATTTTAAGATCAATGTAGCATAAACATGCAAACATGAACTCATGTTTGAGTGATTGTTATTCATTTATTATTAAGGACAAATAATAAAAAATACATAAAATGTATTTATTTTAAGAAAAAGTCAGATTCTTTTGTGTTAGGAGCCTTAGTTAAAAGTGTTCAGTTCTACAACCTTTTTTTTAAGTTTATAACTAATTTTTTTTAACAAAAAGTGGTTTGGTACCACCAATATAAACTAATTTTAATGAGTGGTTAATGACCAAACACTTTTAACCCTATTCTACACCAAATATGTTTTGTTTTTGTTTATTAACTTTAGGTGGTTTTTAAACCCTTTGATGAAATCCTCAAAAAATGCAAAAACATGTTATCATTTTGACATTTGTGTTCAGGAAAAAAAAATCCCCTTATTTGCCCTCTATCTCATATATGATCCACACATTTTTAACATGATGTAACTGTGTCTTAAAGAATTATCAACAAATTTTGAATTATTTCAATACAGCAGTCATTTGGAAAAGTGAATCCCAAAAGATTAGTTATTCTCACCACAGTTTGGGAAATTAGCAAAAGATTTCATTGAAGCAGCTGTTTTAAAATGATCAGGAAAAGCTCTTCTACTTGTAGATGACAATGCGCTACAAGGCAGAAAACACGGGCCAAGTTATGTTTAATTGGTTTTTAAGGAAAGTTTGTATCATGCTTTGGAGATAAGGCTCTCAAAAATGCCTGTATTAAGTATCACACTTCAATATTTCTTAGTCCTGAGGATCTAGGACTGTGGGGTGCCCAAATCCAGGCCTCGAGGACTGTCCTCCTACTGGTTTTCCAGAAATTCTGCCTTATCTGCTGTTTGTCACGTGGATCAGGTGTGTTTAGCCAATAAGGAGCTTCAATGGCAGGTTAGTTGAAAAACATGTATGACACCGGCCCTTGAGGCTTGGATTCTGACACCCCTGATAGTTTTTTTTTTTTTTTAAAGCAACAACAGAATACAGAAACATGCAAAACTCTTGTGTTGTTGTGGTTTAACTTTTCAGAAACTGCAGAGTTGATGATCAGAAAAAAGAATGATGCAGGAACACGGTTTTTGTACGCCAATTTCTTTTTTTTTTTTTTTACTTTTGGCAAAGAAGTAACTCTCAGTCCTGAAGAAAACTTTATTTTGACTTGGTGTCCTTCAAATTCTGTTCTGGCAATACTTTGCTCAAAAAACTGCAGAATAAAGCCTAAAATGCATTTTTGCTCTATTTTTGTTATGATTTTAAATTGTTCCTAAGAATTATTATGTTTTTGACTGTTATTTCAATTGAAATTTTGACAGCTGACAAATATGTTGTAAGAACTTGTTTGAATTGAAATTATTTTTAAGTCCCTGTGCTTTAATGAATACATTATCACATAAGCTCACTGGGATGCATGTACTTTTTTTGCATTTTCTTTAAAGTGTAAAAATTTGGCAAAAAAAAAAAATTCCAAGACAGAACAATAAAATAGATAAAAAACTAAGCAAACCTGCAGTGGATGCAGAAAAAAAAATGTCATCCTGAAAGGAGGCAGGCCATCAGCATTAAAAAGTTTAAAACAGTAGCTTAAAACTTTCATCTCAACTATCACAGCTGTGCTGCAAAGTCTGGGTTTGTTATCTCCTGAGTTGAGTAAAAACAGATGCTTGTCTCAGTCAACATGCAGATGAGGGGATCAGCGAGCTGTGGGGCCCAACAGTTTATTTGAGCTGCTCACAAAAGAAAAGAACAACATCTGTGTAAAAAAAATGCTGTTAGTTAACAATAGTCACTCAAACAAAAGACCTTTTGTTTATCGTGTGTGGTGCAGCTAGATAATATCTGACTGCTTTCAGTACTGCTTGGCCTTTCATGTTAACGTGTGGATCCTATTTGCTGCATCATTTTTTACCACTAGATGGCAGCACATCATCATGGTTTATACTATACTAAAGGCTGCCATTCATGAACAATGATGACATTTACATTTAGCATTTTATTTGGAATTTAGTAGAAATTAAAACATTGAATATAAATAAAACATGTCTCTAGTTAAAAATATATATTGCTCATTGTTAATTAAATCTAACTAAATTAAATCACATTCAGTTCAGTATTTTTTGCTAGAATGGCCCTGAACTGCACTTCACACTGCACTGAAGTGTATGTTTATGTGATATTATCTGTATATTTAGTTATGGTACTAACTATGGACAGAAATCTCCCAAAAAGATAAGCTGTCTTCATAAGTTCTCCACAGGATGGCGCTGTTGTTCTATAGTGATGAAATGTGCTCTCTGTCATATCAGCCAGTGGGAACAGCACAGACAGTAACAAACAGCAGTAAATATAGGCAAGCTTAAGATTAGTTTGATCACAAAATGCATTCATTTATGTGCACAATTGTCCACATGACTCTCTTGATGAACCTTTATTTCCATATTTGGTGATTATGTACATATACCTGCACTTTTGCATCATGCTGTACTTCTGAATACCTTGCTCCAGGAACAAACACCTCCCACAAATAAAAAGATGCAGCTTTTTATTAGTTACTTTTATGTGTGTTTCTTTTGGTATAACAGCATTAACACTGGTGTTTGATGCTCTGACGCACTCAAGCACTGTCATAAAGGCCCTGCAGGGTTTATATCTCTGTCAGTCGACTCATGTTGTTCCACAGCTGCAGGCCTTGATGCCATTGTGCTGACAGATGTGTGCTGCTGACTCCTTGGCTATGATTCAGATAAATCTCTCACATTGGTCCCACAGCCAGGTGCAGGCTTTGAATTGTTGCAGTACATAAATGTCGCAATACCTGGCCTGAGTCTGGACCTCACAAGCTGTGCAGTGGTGGCTCGGACATGCGGAGGCTCACAACAAACACCATGTATCACATTTCTTACCGTAGCATTTCTGACAAATTGAATTGACCTATTTCTGGCGTACACAGATTATGTAATGTCGACCTGTTTGGTTTGTTGATTTATTAGGAGCCATGTCAAAATATAAAAAAATGTTTTTAGCAGGTTTAGCTACAACTTTCACTCCATCTGTAATCCTCCAATTACACAACAAACAAGCAAAATTCCAATCATGTAAAATGTTCGCTGTCATCAAGTCTTGATGGTTTCTAATGATATTTATTCAAGGAAACAGTCACTTTTTAGATAAAAAACGAATATAAATAAACAGAGTTAGACACATATTTAATTATTCATTCATTCATTCATTCATTTTCCAATCCGCTTTATCCCTTTCGGGGTCACGGGGTTGCCGGAGCCTAACCCGGCTACTCATGGGCGAAGGCAGGGGACACCCCTGGACTGGTCGCCAGTCTGTCGCAGGGGCATATTTAATTATACACAACAAAAAAGTCTACAAAAGGACTGCTTTGTGTGTATATTTTTTTCTTATTTTTTTAATGTTCGGCTTTATAATGAAGCATACAACTTTACTTAAGGCACAATCCGTGTCTGTTAGCTTTTGCTAGTGAAGTTCATGACTGGAAATCTAATATAGCACTTGCTACTGTGATATGGAAAGGTCATCAATCCATCAAAGGACCATAAGAAAACTGTGATGGCCACCCCCACACAATAAAGGCTGAATTCTCCTCACTTTTTTAATGTAGATTGTGTCAGACATGGTAATTCAGTAACAGACAAATGCACCATTTGTTTTAATTCATTTATTCAGCACCACCAGACTGGTTTTAATGTAGAGAAAATGTATTTATTCCTGTTCAGTTATATATTGTAATAATATTTATTTAGACATTTAAACATTTGTACCTGCAACTTGCTGTATTTCTTTTTGATTAATTTATTTTAACACTTGTCACACCAATGTTTAGATGATTGTTTGAAAATATAAATGACAAATAAATTAAAGCTGGTAACAATCTTGAATGTCCCTCGCCATTCACTAACGCCTGCCACACCCTTTCAGGCCCCGTTCTCCCAAGACCCTCAGAGGTGGTGTTAATGCTAATGTATCATAATTAGCATTACAAGCTACCGTGGTTCTAAAATTAAGACGATAAGTTTGTGTCCGAAATTCACTACCGGTAAACACTATGTAGTGCACTTTAGAGTGTGTTCTCCATTTGTAAAGCAAGCCAAATCTACTAAATCTTCTAAATGCTCAATCCAAATGACAGTCAGTATAATTTTAACCATTAGAGTCAATATTAAGTGTTATTGAGCAAATCTCCTAAAGATAAAAGTATTTTTTTTTCCCAATAGTAAAAACCTTAAAATTAACTGTTTCACATTATTAAACACAACACAGTTCCACAACATTTTATTGATTTCAAAGAACTGAAAATTGTCAGGGTACGGAAGCAGATCCCAGAGCAGAGTCAGAGGAGTTGAAGAAACAGTTTATTCAACCAAAAACATAATGAATAATCCAGCAGGGAGAAGCAGCCAAGAACATGCTTATAAAGAGGAGGAAATGATGAGGAGGAGCAGGTGTGCAAGGAGGCAGCCCCAGGAAGAGAGATAGCCACGCCCCCTGCCACACACTGCTCTGCAGAAACAAAACAAAAAGACAAAATTAGCACAAAACAACCACAAGGAAAGAAATAAGAAACCAAACCATAACAGAAAATGATCATTTGTTGGATTTGCTACATTAGGAGGTCATATTTAGTGAAATCCAAAGCTATTCCATCAAAGTCAAGCTACATTTGAACATAGAATTCTTTATTTTGTAGAAGCTTCACAACTCTTGCATCCATTGAACTTGTGAGTTTTTGGAGAGTTTCTGCTTGAATTTCTTTACAGGATGTCAGAATAGGCTCCCAGAGCTGCTGTTTGGATGTAAACTGCTCCCACCCTCATAGATATTTGACTTGTCTGGCGAGGGAATTTGGACAAAGCCCAAGTGTCAAATCAGCTGACAGGAAAGCTAACATTGGCAAAAGGAGTTAGCAACATATTAACACCAAATCCCCCTACTCCCCACATTTGTAATGTTCACTGTGACGTTGTCATTTTGGAGGTGAAGTCTTTCAATTTATAATAAGTTATAATAAGTGGACATTTTGGTGAATTCACTGCCTGTTTGAAGGGTTGCAATTTGGATTGAAACTCTGAGGAAGGAAAGGTAAAAAAAAAATAACAATAATAATAAATCAATTTTTTTCCAGTCTTTTTTGTAGCTTTGTGAGTGTTTTTCTTTGTTGCAAATACAATATGGGCACTTCCTGTTTACAGAGGCCACTGTAATAATCAATACAAGGTAGAAGTTTTAAACATGGTGTGTTTATTTGTGTCCTTTTTGCTGTTTGTGTATGTCACTGCTGCATAATTGAGTATCAAGTATTGTTTTTTCACCTTTACATAATTTTTTTTTTCATTTGGTAACATTACAGAATTGTCCTTCACACACTTTGTGTGGGCTTGGGCCATAATTATGTAATTTGTTTTATGGATTTTCTTTTCTTTTAAAGAAAAGAAAGAAGCTATTTAAACCTTCATGACTCAACAGGAAATGTAGAATAACCACCACCATCAGTGCATATCATGAATAAAAAGTGGGTAATTACAGTTTTCTGAAGAGTTCAATTTCACACGCCACTGTGAGATCTGATTACTGCCAGTACTGCTCAAAAATAAAACAACACTGAGTTAGAAGCTGTTTGACAAAACAAGGAAGGCAATGAGATCTTTGAAAGCACCACATCATAATGTGATCTATAGAAGTTGAGAAATGAGAAACAAGCATTTGACACAAGGTAGCTTTCATTAAAGTGCCACTCCAATTATATTTTGATCTATTGTAAAAGCATTTGTAATGGTCTTTTAACTATGATTTTGGCCAAAATCAAAAAGCTTTGATCGTTTTTAAGATATTTCTGCAGAGCAGCAGGAGTTCTTCAAAAATGTACCCCTGAGTTGTGTGTGGGATTGATGGCAGTGAAGTAACCTTTGGCTGATATGTCATCATCCCTTTGTAAACACTCTCTCCCACTAGCCTACAGCCCCTCACAAATCAAAGTTCCATCCATTTTCTAAACCTGGTTAATTGGGTCCTTTCAGGGTCATGGGCCTGCCGGTGCCTAACCTGGCCACTTGTGGGCAAAGGCAGGGTACGCCCTTGACAAGTCGCCAGTCTGTCACAGGGCCACAATGACACACACATACACTCTCACACCTTGGGACAATTTAGAGTAACTAATTAACCTGTGAAGCATGTTTTTTGGATGGTGGGAGGAAGTCTGAGTCCCAGGAGAAAATCCACACTTGCACAGGGAAAACATGCAAACTCCACACAGAAAGGTCCTCCATTGATGATTCTATTTAGGGTCCCCCACAGCTGGGACTTGAACTAGGGGCCTTCTTGTTGTGAGCTCAAGAGCGCCAACCACTGTGCCGCTGTGCGGCCTTAACATGAATGGAGCAACAAAAGTGGAGAGTGTTGACGTTGGAGATATCAACCTGGACAGCTTTTAACCAGATGTCAGCTCAGAGGAGGAAAATGAAGACGTTACAGGGGTTTTTTTGTTCGTTTGGCTTGTTTCTTGAAACTGAAATAACATTCTCAAAACTAAAAAGTAATTTGGCCAAGCACGCTTACACTTCTGCATAACAGTACAGATTACTAGAAAAGGCACATTTCTTTCTCAGAACTCATCAGCCATGCTTCAGAAGCAGATTCTTTTCTCAGGTAAAGGGTCAATGCCATCAACATTGCAGAGATCAGTCTCAGTTACTTTGGCTCATTCTTATCCACTTAGTTCTTTTCTCAAAATACCTTGGATGCTTCAGCACAGCACCACAGATCACCTGCAGACGCTCAGATCTCTCCCAAAGCAGTTTAGCCGTGAGTCAAACCCAAGTTTATTTTTGCCATGAACAGTCAGTGCTCTCAAAAAGCATTGTCCCTTTGGCGGTGTGTGAGCACAGTAAGAGCAGCTTCCGAATTTGGACATCACACACGTATACTGCATACGCTTTTCTGTACAAGTCCAACATAAAACTCAACCAAAAGAAAAATCCAATCAGCCAACAGTGCTGTAAATGACGTCTTACAGGAAACTCCACTGGTCGCTGTTGGTGTCCTCCCTCTCATGGCCATCATCTTCATGATCCTGACCATCTACACGCTCCTCTCTGTTTGGCCAGAGATTTTCCATCTAAATCGCAGCGGATATTTTTCCTTGCAATGCAGCGAGGGGGAAAAAACAATGTGAATGACTTAACCATTCTCTTCACTGATCCCCTGTGATGTGATAACATGCAACATCAGTCGCTTGCAGCGGGGACCTTTAATTCCACCACCACGCAACCTCACTCCTCCTGCTCCTCCTCTTCTTCTTCTTCCTCCAGCTGCTTCTCTTCCCCTTCTTCCAGCAGGAGGTTGACTTAACTCCTTTTCATTTCAAAGCCTTTCTTTAAAAGCTTTGATTAGAGCCTCAGTGCTCACACACTGAACGCGATTCGCGCAGCGGAGGTGGCAAGTTTCAATGTAAAGTCAATGGTTTGGATGCAAATTGAGGATCTGCAGCGCAAATTGAGTGGCCCGCGCTGCGCAAAACTCTGGAAACTGCGCAAATTCTGCAGCGGGCGTGGTAAAGCCAAAGTTTTAAAAATCTTAACTCTGGGGAGGTTGCCACGTCTGGGTCAATCAATCATGGACTCAACTTTGGGCATGTGACAGTTTCAATACACATCCAATATGTTGGATCGGTTGTCCTGAACTTCCATTCATTTTCTTAACCTTATGTATTTCTTTTGGGACAGCGGGGTTTCCTGAACCGTTCTCCACTACCACTGGGCGCCAGTCTTCTTCAAACACGGTCAGAGAGAGATGGAAACACAGCAGCCGTCATCCAGACACAGCAGGCCTGAAGCTCACTATACCAAGAGAACCTCTAAATCAGGAGTACTCACAGTTTTTGGCATTTGAACTACTTAAAACACATAAAATAATGTGAAGTTTTCATTTCAAGTGTTCAAACGTTCAACCAGGATTCGAAGAGATTCGAACCAGGTTACATTTGTAGTGGTAATTCTCTGAGTGCAGGACAAACCGCTGTCAGCACAAGCATAAGTTTGTGCCAAGAAGTGTTCACTGTTTGATGACTGAATTTTACTTTTTTTCTGGGCAGATGGTTTATATATTTGTTAATTTATTTCACCGATAACTGATGTTTTTGAAGAGCTCTTCGAAAAAGAAAAAACTGATCTCTAAACATCATCCGTGTCTTCCATCCATTGTTAATGAAATACAGACAAGGCTTCATGTAGTGATCAAGACCATTAGCTGGTAGCTCCTCCCACACGTGAACCAGACAACGAGTTTAATTAACATATTTTTGGCCACGTGGCGAGCAGCGAATTCGCGCCTCAGCGAGAAAGGGGCAAAGGAATTGGATGCGCGAATCGCGTTCGGTGTGAATGCACCTTTTCAACCCATAGTGAGAGTAATTATACACTGTAAGGAAGAGTAGTTAATCTTCCAAGGAGTGGTCACTCAACCAAAGTTTACACAAGAGTAGAAGGAGCAGCAATTCAGTCAAGAGGTCACCTCTAGCATTGCAATCTAAAAATATATTTTTTTTAAATTGCAGCCCTTTTAATGCTTCAGTTGAGGTCAGTTTTTATCATAAATACAAAGATGTCGTGCAAGGATGGAATTTAATGGGAAGATTATCAGGTAAAAACCAAACAGGACAGAAAAGGAAGCTTTTTACTTCTAATAACAAAAAAGACAACAAATATTTTGACTACTGCACACCCAAGACTTTTTGGAAAATATCCTTTCAGGTAGAGACAAGAGTTAAACTCTTTAGAAGTGAGCTTATTACATGTGTTTAAGAATATTAATGTGGTCTTGGTTTTAGGTTTTTTTTACCAAATATTTCTGCTTCAGTTTGTTATCCTCATTTCTTTTTTCAGCTTATCAACTTGAGTTAGCACTGTGAGAAGAGCATGGAATTATTCCCTGCTCTGTATGTCCTTCTCATTTTGGAATTTATATTTTTGATTTTTTTTTTTTTGTGTATTGTTAAATGGACTTTTCACTGATTTGTTAAGATTTTAGATTTAAATAACTAATTGTAAGTAAATGATGCAGCATTTTGTGTGTTCCAAAATATTGTTTTCGAGGACGTAGTTTCTGTAGTTTCTGTAGAGCAACAGGACTTCTTTAGAAATTCACCTCTGAGGTGGGGGCAGGATTGTTAGCATGAAAGTAGGCCAGCACTCATTTCCCATGATCACTTTGTTGAAACTCTCCCCCGCTAGCTTGAGCCCTCACAAACCGAGAGCTAACTTAAGGGGTGCAACAAAAATGCCGAGCAATATCGAAGCTATGCAGCTGTAGAGTTTTGAGCCAGCTTAGACGAGGAAAATGAATACGTATATGGATCTATTTGTTTTCAAGTGGATGCTTTTGAATGGAGTGGAGCAGGAACTTTGTGACCTTCCGCAGCACCTACATCACAGCTACAGGCTTTTTCAGAATTTTTTCATTTGTTCCTGATTGATATAATCTGAATAAAGAAATACTCAGAAATTCAGTTTTAACCTTCATTTTCTTTATACATGTACTTCATTGTAAGAAAAATGCTACAATAACATGTTAAAAACACATTTTCATCTTTGCGTCTTTAACCCTTTTAAAACAAGATTAGTTCATGTTTACTTTTTCCCAGTGTTATCTCAATTTTACATTTTGACACACTTTAGAACAAGGATGTTACATTATTTTGTTGATGGGTTTTTGTTTATTTGTTTTTGCTACTTTGTAGAGTTAGGGGGTTGCATTTGAACTTTTAGCAAATATTATTAACCTGACGAGTCGAAAATATATATTTTTATTTTTATTTTTTATACCAAATAAACACAATGTTGCTGTTTAATATGCCCATCTCTGATCAAAATAAAGGTAATTAATTAAAATTCCTGTATTTTTTTTAATTCCTGTAGTTTTCTAGCTCTCGTGTTGTCATTTCTACAATATTTTATGATGTTACAATCATGTTTTCAGTAAAAGATGCAAAAAAAATTGTTTTTGTCTTCTGCTTGCTTAATTTTAGTGGTTTAGTGAGTTGGGCGCTGTCCAGGGTGCTGAAGTCAGTATGTGCTTCATCACATGGCGTGTAGCGTATATCTCATTAAAGAGGCAACAACGCCCGCAGGCTCCTCACCTCTGAGGTGTTTTACACTGTCTCTTTACAGAGTATTTCTTTGTGCCCCGTTTGATTTGGACTAAATGTAAAATGTCACATCTCTGCTGCTGCGCCGATCGCACAGAAAAACCTATTCTTTAGTTTATCCGTGATGACGAACCCACCGCTTTAAAACGAGCAGGCTGCGACGTCAGCGCCGTTTTTAAGACGTGCGGGCTGGCCGTCCAATAGGCTGATCAGGGCTTTACTCTGCCGCCCACGTACAGGACTTCCTTCTGGAGAGGACCAGCGTAGACTGGGGACAGCCAAGCCCGCAAAGACCTTCACCAGAGTCTGCTGTTTCGGATCTCACCTGCAGCATCAGTCCAGAATCGCAGTCATGTCTGTGGCGGGACTGAAGAAGCAATTCCACAAAGCCACTCAGGTAAAAAAATAAATAACACGTTTGGTGCGCTGATGTTATATGTTGAAGTCCTGCATAGTTGTGGAGTGACAGCGCGTGATTTCTGAAGAGGTTCTCCTTTGTTTGAGTGATGGTAAATCCGTGCATGTCAGAGCTGAATTTATGTGCTTCACCTGGTTTGATGCTGGGATCAGCTCGGCTGTGGTGCAGCACTGCACCAACACTTCCATGCATTACTCATTATTTCTCCACTCTGCAGCTTTCCCGTCGTTTTGCGGTCATTTCAAAGCCTGACGGAAAGACACCGTCATTATGTAGCTTGTATGGTCGTCTGGGAGCCAGATGGCACACCGTTGTGATGGAGATTTTTATTTTATTTTTATGCTTTTGGTACCCTTCAGATGACATTCCGCACAGGAAAAACCCCGCAGAGCAGCAGCTGCTCGCGCTTTGCGCTGCGCACGTTGTCACTCCCTGGAACATGTAGGTGCTTCAAATCCCTGCTCCTTCCAGCCAACCACAGAGGGGGAATCCAGCGTGTTCCATGTTATGCAATCATTAAGTGCCGCCTGGAAGGAAATCCGCTGCTGACCTTGGCGCACTCTGAGCGCACTCAACGCCCTTTTGCGGTTTATTCTCCATTTGATTGTGAGCCATCTGGTTTCTTCAATCAATGATCGGTGAATTACTTTGCTCCAAGGTTACTCAGAGGCTTTCTTGCTCATGGTTCCATCTCACCACGTCTGTAATAGTTCAGATTTGTATTAAATTTGTTCAGAACTGGCTTGAATCTTCACATTTTTATCAATATTATAAATCCTTCCTTGATATTAGTTGATCAGAAGAAGCAACAGTTCTCCTGCTGGAGCTCTTAGCCATTTCTGTGGCGTTAAAGTTTGTTTTTGGTGTGCACTCAGAGCATTTTGGTTCTCAGGGAAGGTTGTGCATCTGAATGGGTAGGTCGCAGTGACAGTGACAGACAGCTTTAGGCACGTGGAGCTTGAGTCACTCACTTGTGAAGTGGGCTGACTTTCCTCATCCACTAATCCCTGAAAGGACTTTTACCACTGGTTTTGTTCTTCATAGATGAATTACAGTCACAAAGAAGGATGTAAACGGGGCTAGTTGATGATAAAGACATTAATCAATAGTTTTATTAATGATCCTAAATGCTTCTTAGATTCAGAAAGGTTTTTGTTGCTGTTCAGTCTGAAATTCCAGTTGGATTGGAATCTGTCAACCTGCTCATAAAGTGTGTCTTGTAATAAAGTACAAGTAGTTTTATTAGCGTTCTGCTTTATTAATATTATTCTACTTAGGCCATAAAGAGAGACATAAATCATAAATTTGTGATGCTGAGATGAAAAAAAACTAAATTTTATCTTTGGTCCTAACAAAGTACACTGGGATCTTTTTTGCCATGACCACCCACTGCAAATTTAAGAGTGCAGGCAGGTCCCTTGAGGGCGGTGGGGGCAACATTTCAACAAACTGTGTATGCAGATCCCCAAACACTGACTGTATAACTGGACCAAGTGCTTGTGACATCGCTCATAGACAACAGCCTACTTCCAACTCAAATTAAATTAAATCAATTCAGTTCCTTTTTATTTGCGGTACAGACGTTGCCATGTTGGAGCTAGACATCCTCAGTAAGTAGTGATTGGTCCATGTCGGTCTGAGTCAACATTTATATGGCAACCACCTACATCAACCAGGACTGAGGCTGTTGGGAGGCCACACAACTTCCACTTGAAAGCGGGCTCTAGAGAATCTGTCAATCAAAGGTTTTAAACATTCGAGATGGTGTCCAGCGAGCATTTATTGAGGCTTCTGATTGGCCAGTTTATAACTTTAATAACTTGCAATGAAGAAAAAGGATTAGCTAGAACATATTTTAAAGAAAAAGTACTAGAGCAACGATGACAATTATAATGACTGAGTAAAAGTAAAAGCTTTAGCAACCAGCGAGTACTTCCTGTTTGGAATGCAAGGGGGGGGGAGGAAATCACTCTGTCCAGTCCTCATATACAGTCAATGGAACCAAAGCAGAGAAGACAAAGCATTCTACTGCCAGATCTTCCCTCCATCCGTACTTCTAACAATAAACAACTGAAATTAATTTCAAAGTCATCAGATATCAGAACCACCAGAATGCCAAAGGAGATAACGGACTAAACTCCATCCATTAATCCATCCATCTTCTTTCGCTCATCCAATCCAGGTAGCAGGGGGAGCAGTCTTAGTAAAGATGCCCAGACTTCCCTCTTTATCAAGTGTGCTGAAGAAATATGGTCTGGATTTAATTTGAAGATAAAAATAATCTGTAAATCATCAGCTTTCTGGGTGACAGTGTGAACTTTTCTCACTGTGACAAATTCTTGTTGAAATTGTATCTAAAACATGTAATATTGAAGCTGTGCACGCTCTTCAAATAAGTCACGCCATGTTGAAAACACGCCTACAGACAAGCTGCTATGCATTGGTGTTGATATATGCTTTATACATTCCGTTAAAACTTTGTAAAAATCTGTGTCTCCCTTTGGTCCTCCTGAACCAAAATCAATGCATAAAGCATCAATGTTCACTAACTAGCCACTCTATTAGGTACACCTTGCTAGTTCCAGGATGGACCTCCTTTTGCCTTCAGAACTGCCTTAATCCTTTGTGGTATAGATTCAACAAGGTACTGGAAACAGTCCTTAGAGAGTTTGGTCCATATTGACATGACCGCATCACACAGTTGCTGCAGATTTGTCGGCTGTACATCCATGATGCCAATCTCCCGTTCCACCACATCACAAAGAAGCTCTATTGGATTGAGGTCTGGTGAGTCAGAGATGATTCCAGCTGTACGACATGGTGCCTTATCCTTCTAGAAGTAACCATCAGAAGATGGTACACAGTGGTTATAAAGGGATGGACATGGTCAACAACAATACTCAGGTTTGTTGTGTAACTATGCTTAATTGGTACTGAGGGCCCTAAAGTGTCCCAAGATAATATGCCCCACACCATGACACCACCACCACCAGCCTGAACTGTTGATACAAAGCAGGATGGATCCATACTTTCATGTTAATGATGTCAAATTCTGACCCTACCTTCTGAATGTTGACACTCATCAGACCTGGCAACATTTTTACGATCTTTTATTGTACAATTTTGGCGAGTCTGTGTGAACTGTAGCCTCAGTTTCCTGTTCTTAGCTAACAGGAGTGGCATGGGTGTGTCTTCTGCTGTTGTGGCCCATCTGCCTCAAGGTTGGACATGTGTGTTCAGAGATGCTCTTCTGCAGACCTCGGTTGTAATAAGTGTTTTTTGAGTTACTGTTGCCTTTCTATCAGCTGGAACCAGTCTGGCCTTTCTCCTCTGACCTCTGGACAGGTGTACCTGATAAAGTGACCAGTGAGTGTATGTAGGAACAAAGGTTCAGTTAATACTGTTTCCAGTTTGGTGAAACAGAACTGAGGTTGATGCTGTATCTTTAGTTTACTAATGCTCCTCTTGTACTTAATTATAATGTCACACTGATGTCTGAGGAACTAAAATTACAATTTGTATCCAAACAGAATCTGAGACTGTAAGACATGAAGAGCCTCGGTGTTGGGTGACTGAGAAAATGGTTCATTAGCGACCAATTGTGATCGGCTCTAAACTAATTTCTCACATTAATCAGTACCTCATTTTATCAGATTGGAAATAGACAGCACCCCAAGTGAGGCATTACATGCCCGCACAGATTGCGTTAACTCCGTGCGATGAGTCTGTTGTCACCAATTAGCCGGGGCTGCTCTGTGTCCCTGCAGATGTTCCTTTACAGCTTCAAATGTGTTTCAAGGAGCCCCACATCACATCTCTGTGTTTCAGAATAAGATGCACCGTTTGGCGTTCGAGCACAAAGAATTATTGGTGTTGTGGTTGGAAATTAAAAGAGAGAATTTTCACAGCTCATTCTTCATCAGTGCTTCAGTCCCAGAGTGCTTCTTCTGGCTTTAAGGGAGGAATGAGTTGTCTCTGTGGTATTCCGTTGTCTGTTCCTTAACATTATACCCTCAAACAAACACACATGCAAAAACTGCCTACAACCCCCCAGTGGCAGATGGTTCCCTTCAACCCCTCTGTTCTCAAGTCTCAGCCTTGTAATCCAGATTTATCTGCAATCTGGCCACTTGCTCACTGATATATCCACTCATGCTGTTCAGCCATTCTTCCCCCCCACCGCAGTCCGATGGGAGGTCAAAAGATGATCAGTTTGATGGAGTTCACATGAATTTCTCCAACAAAAATAGAATCTTCACATTTTAGGCTCACAGCTTCTAAAATCAGGAGTTTGTGGTTTTCCTAGAAAAGGTTCTACTGTTTGGAAAAATAAATAACAAAGTCATAATTTTCTAAAATATTGTTTATTCTCAGTCTTGTTGAGGAAGATTCTGGTATTTTTTGATAGTTTTTTTTTCCTGAATTATCTGAAAGAAATAAGAATGACACTTTCACACGTCATCACCTTCAGAACCTAACATAAAATTTTGGTAATTTACAACACACACTTTATTTACTGAAGACGTCACTCTGTTTCTCCCAAGGACATCAAGCGTCAGTGTGGACTATTATTATCTTAGTCATTTTAGGGAGATCAGAGGCATTGTGTTTGACTTGATCCAGCTGCACTTGGAGTCTATTCTGCATTTACTCCATTGCAGGGGAGTTTTTTGTCTAAAATGCACAAACACTCTAATGATACAGTGTCCTCCATCTCAAGTTTAGACATTTTTCTGAAGCGTTTCGCCGCCTACTCTGAGTGTACAGAAAATGTCACTTCCCCACAATGCAAAAAGAGCCTAAAAAAAGGCCTAAAAATAAGAAAAAACTACTAGCCTTAAGAAGAATGTCACTAGAAAGTACTACAATTATCTGTCCATACAGCAAATCATTTTTGTTGAATGTTCTACAGCCCAAAAATAAGTATTTCTTTGCTAGATCTAATAAAGCAAATAGTTTGTGTTTTTTGTGTTAGTATGTGTAGGCAATTTATTTACTTAGACAAAAAAAAAACTGGCGTAAAAAGTGGAAATGACTCAATATGGAACAAACTGGGGTCAAAACTAGAGTACGCTTTTCGTACCAGTGAGCCCATCTTAACTCCTCATAGAGTCTAAAACTAGCACTTATTTTAGAATATGAATCACATTTTTTGTTTCCAAAATTACGACAATGAATGTAACTTGTAAACATTTACTGAACTTTAAAACTTCACTGAGAAATAAACTTTAAACTAATTTATAATTTTATACCTTGAATGTCTGAAAATAGGCTTTTAAATATTTGCTAGAACCCAATAGTTTGCAATGTGACAACAGCAGTAGCTTCTGCAGCAAATGTTCTCATGTGGTTGTAGGACCTTTGTGGAGAATGTGATGTTTTGTGTGTGTGGTGCAGATGCTGCACAGGGCAAGAACATACATTCATGGTGGATATTTGGCTGTCAGTGCCATCTTTACTTAGATTCTTACATAATCTGAATCTCCTTTTTGGGTTTCGTTACACAAGTATTACACAAGGAACTCCTAAGAATCTCACAGAGGATTTTACCTATTTATAAACACTAAATCTTTGAATCATTTAATGAAGAAAACCTTTCCTAACAACTTGATTTACGTTCAGCTGTTGGTTGATTTTATGGACAATCAGTCAGCTTGGACCTTCTTAAAAAGGTGTTTTCGTAGTAGCGGTTGATTATTATTTTAAATGAAAAGTTTAATAAGCTGCTTTTTTATAGTTTACTAGCAAAAAAAAAAAACATCTTTTTGAGGGCAGATTTGTGATGATGAAGTGAAAACAACCAAATTGGTAAAAAAAAATCAATTCTTCATGACGTTTTCCAACGATTTACTTTTTATTCACAATTTATCTGCATTTCTATGGTTACATGTTTTATTTACACAAAGTGAGCTTCAGCTGCAAGCTGGAAGGCTAGAATAGAGTGACAAAGCGACTGAGGAAGGAAACAAAATGTCTGTAGCTTTCAGCTAGAGCAGCTTGTGAAAATAAAATGGTTCATTTTTTTAACCTTTTGGTTTATTTTCCATCAGTTTGATCAAATCTACACTGATTTATAGATTTTAAACATGCAAGCTTTTTGTCCCTTACACAAACTGTAGCATTTATATGTAAAAGTATCACATGAGGGTTTATTTTGAGCGTTTTAAGAGTGTCAGAGTCTGATGTGGATGTTGGTGAGGTCACAACCAGCAGTTTTATTAGTGCAGCAGCTGTGACTCACCTGAAGTCTGTAGACGGTTTAATTTGTGACGCATTAAATGCTATTTGGAGTAAGAAAATCATCCGTCTAGGTTGGACTTTCTGTGTTTCATTCTGTGTTTCAACTGAGTTTTTCAATACATTGGTTGGATTAACACAATGTGTACACTGTAATTTAAGTTTATATTTTTTATGATGCCCTAATTCAAACTTTGTTTTTTTTTTTTATTAATTGACGACTTTTTTCTCTATAATTTATGTATTTTTTTCTCATAAATTCATGTTTTTTAAAGTCGTAAATGTACGACATTTAAAGTAAATTTACAACTTTAAAACACCTAAATTTACAAGAAAAATAGTTAGAAATTTGGCCTATGACTTTTAAAGTCGTAAATATACAACTTTAATCTCGTAATTTAACAGATATGACTTTTTTCTAGTAAATTTACAACTTTAAAGTCATAGTTTAAACAAATGTGGGTTTTTTATATTTGTAAACTGACCCCTATACTCCGTCAAACACTTGCTCACAGTTTAGAGATTTTTTTTTTTTTTTTTTTTACTTTGTTGTTTCAACAGCGTGGTCCTTCTAGGTTCCAGGTGTGCTCAAAAGAAGCCAATCTTTTTGTTGATTATATTTCATGTTGCAACAGAAAGCTGAGAAATGAAGCCATCACGGTGGTACAAACGTACAAACAGCGTGAAGTCTGGAGTCTGCTCTGTGTGGAGATCCAATGAACCGTTGCAGCTCTGCAGCGGCGTGATTGTCGGAGCTTACTTCAGTCTTATTGTCAAACAGTTATCAGATTTGAATGGAGGGCGCTCCTGCAGCTGGTAATGCAGCTGGTAATGCTTCGTTTTATCTCCAGCCTTTGGTTTGACAGGAGCTTCCCCAGAGTGTGCACTGAATATCAATTCCCAGTTTTTAGTCCCTTGAAGAGTTTGACAGTTGGTTTACATATAGATCAGAGAGAAAAGCTGTTTAGGGAGCTTTTTTTTTCCACGTGACTGAAAAGTGTGATCTTACATCTCCACATCACCTTATAGAAATATGGATACAGCCTGCATGGACGTATGTCCACGCAAGCCTGGGGACTGTGAGGAGTCCTTGGATGTAGCTGAAGCCTGGGGGCTCCAGGGCAGCAGATTGTGAGTCAGTGACTCATCCAGCCTGGATTCTTGTTGGAGCTGCTGCAGTGCAGCGTAAAGCAGATCCAGCTGGGAGATTACAAATGGAAGGGGGGAGCAAAAGAGTTAGAGCAAGCAAAAAGAGATAAAAACCAAGAGAAAAAAAGACAGGAAATTCTTGAACAGCCACTGCAAAAAGTCCGATGGTTAGAAGTGAAGTGGTACCGATTATGGAAATTGGTGCATGTGGAGGAATTTATTCTGCCATGATAGAAATGATCCTGCTGACTGCACGCTTTCTGATTTTTCAGAGTTTAGTTTTTAGTTAATTTCTTTCAGGGGAAGGCTCTGGCTGTGTCATCTCAGTTATTCACCTCGTAGAAGCTGTGTTCACTGTGAACAGTCTGTCTTATGTCGGTCGATACAAACATGAAGTTTGCTTAAAGACCACCAGTGCTAGATAATAGCTGTGGTGTTTCATTTTATTCGTGAGCTTCCAACAGGCAAGAGTAGGAGCTACAAAAACAGTTACTTTAAAGGCCTATTACCCATAAATATATGTGTTGCGTTCACCACAGCATAATTGCAGTAAACTTCTGCAATGCCACATTATATAGTTTCATTCAAAACCACAGAAGCTGCATAAAAATACATTGTCCTGCATTTCCTGGACGTTTGCAGAGTTTAAAATCAGGCTTGTCTGCTGATCAGTCCATATGTGAACGTGAAGTGTCATAAAGGAATCCAGTAAACCCTTTGAGAATATTTCAGGTAGACTCATTTGGTGATAAAAAAACTTTTCAACTTGGTATGTTGATTTGATATTCTGTGCATTTTAATGAAGTGGAATATTTACTTGAACACAACTCTGGAACATGATGGATCAGATTAGCCCTAAAAGAGTCTTTTTCCACACAAAAGTCAACACACAGGCATGTTGTACCGGGAATTATCGTATATCAGCAATGTCAACCTCTAATTGGAAAATTGGTCCTGGTGGGTATAAGTTGGTGCCATCAGTGTGTGTGTGTTTATGGGTAATTGGGACTGTGACTGTAAAGCTACGTTCACACCGCCCTTGGCAGCACCCGTTCAGGAGACCACTTCTAATGAAAAGCATATGTAAATGCACACATCGAGCTTCCACACTCAAAACTCTTGTGTTCACACATAGCAACATTTTTAAGACCACATCCATTGACCACTGAGAGTTAAACCAGGTCAAACTTTGACCAATCAGGGGCTCCGTTTGATAGTGACGTATGGATGGCGTCCAGGTTTTATTAAGATCCATGTATTTTCTCAGTATTATAAATTTTTACATCCTTCTGTATTGTTTGATGGTTTTGATGATCTGGATCTTGTGGAACTTGGAACCTGGAACGTGTGGTTTTGTTATATCATGCAGTTCTAACTGCCTTTTTTTTTTTTTTTTCCAAAGTGACAGTTTTAATAATTTAATCGCAACGGTTTTCAGACTGACAGCTTATCTGATGCACATGGTATTCTGGTTTCTGAGCGCCCATTTCTTGTGTCTTTCTTTTCTCTCCTGACTCTTCTTTCTCCTGCTTCTGCCTCTGTCTCAGCATCTGTATTCAGGCCATAGTTGATGTTTTATTCAGAGCTTGAACATTATGTATTCCAAGCATCAACCACTGCAGGAGAGATAAATGATGATCTGGTGCTGAAAAAGAAAATTAATTGAAACAGTTATTTAAGCTGCACATCTACCCTTAGAGATCTAGCAGAAAAATAAAAAGCTGCTAGTAATCGTTGAGTGTCTGTAAGTAATTATGTGTCTAAAAAATGACCTGCAAGCCTGCGGTTTCTTCTCCTCAGAGCACTTTACCACCTGATCCAAGCCTTTGTTTGGCTCAGATTGTTCCATGACTATGATGAAGAGCTCTGTAATTGAATTAGCTTGTCTGGATGCATTTCCAGCCTGAGCGCCCACACTGTGCATGTTGTGTCTATGTTGTGATCTAGCTTTGGCACCAAAGGTCATTCTCCAACAGAGGTCATGAGCCAAATTGTGTGAAACAGTCACTCTCTCAAGCGAAGAACTAAAGAGATTAAAAATCCTCTTGCATGAGGACTCTGTACCCACGCGTTTAAGTGCACGCCGCTAACGGAACGCCTTTGGTTTTTGTTTTCACACCTTGCACCAGAGCAAACCAATTTTAATAGAAATACGGTACATAGCATGCTAGTTTATTCATTCTCACACATAAGAGTGTACGCAATTGTCTTAAAAGATTTTGTCAGAACCGTGTTTGTTAAAGCATACTTCACCCACTTAAAAATGTCAAAAATACTCATTAAGAAAATACCTTTTGCGTTGAATTTCTTTTTGTATTATTTTGTCAAAAATAACGTTTCTGAACCTCATAACTCACTAATTTTCGAACATTTAGAGACCTATTGCAATAAGAATTGTGTTTTTGATGTGTTAACATGTTCTTGTGGCATTTTTCTCATGAAGGATGACATTTATAAAGAAAATTAAGCTCAAGATAGCATTTCTAAGTATTCCTTTATTCAAATTGTTTTAAATCAGAAGCATGCAAAAAAAATCAATTCGTCCAACCATTTTCTGAACCCGTTTAAGGGTCACGGGGATGCCGGAGCATAACCCTGCCACTCCCTGGCAGAGTACGCCCAGGACAAGTCGCCAGTCTGTCGCAGGGCCACAAAAAAAATGCAGTTAGAAAAAGCTTGTAGTTGTGATGTAGAAAATACAGAACAATGGGTGATGCTTAAGCTCCCTGCACCACTCCATTCTGACGCATCCTTTTGTAAACAAATAGATCCATGTACTGGAAGTCTCTTTCCTCATCTGAGCTGGTATCTGGCTCAAAACTGTACGACTGCAGCTCGCCATTTTTGTTGCAACAGTAATTTTAGGTTGGGGATCTGAGGTGCAGTAAACTAACAGGAGAAGATGTAAAAATAGATGGCGGGAAGTGGGGGCTGGATAATAGTCCCGCCCACAGCTCAAAGGCTAATTTTGAACAAATTGAACAAAGATCGCTAGGAAGACTTTTACAATAGTTTAAAAGATGATTGGAGCGCAGCTTTAATAGTGAATAACTGGTCTTGTATTATTACAAGTTGTTTTTTATAGAGATATGTGCTTGTCATTTTGTTTCCAAAAATTCTACAAAAAAAATAAAAAAGGACATATTAGTGAGCAACAAGTAAAATGTAAATCCTTGTTGATCAACGTCTCCTAACCTTCTTGATTGCCGTTGACATTAAAATAAAAAAAAATCAACTAAAAACTTTTGCAACATTAATATGTCACAAAAACATGCATTTTCTTTTTTGTCACAGTCAGACTTTGTTGTTGTAAATTGTGGAGAATCCTATTAGCGTTTAGAATTGTGCTTTGAAGCAACCCTGAAAGCCCTTTGTATTTGTAATTTTGTGAGCACTTGTTTTCCTTCACTTCCATTATTAAGCAATTACTTTAAAGGGCTTTAGTTTTAGTTTACCCTTTTACTGCACATTTTTTAGGCCTGTTCAATTTCAATGACATTTATTGAGATCATTGTTTTTGTTGCAATGAAAAGGTTCATTTATTTAATTCAAACTAAGAGTGAAATAGTAGAGATAAAAAAAAACCATGAGATTTTGGAACACAATGAATGTACATTGATAGGATTGAAGGATGAAGCATCAGAAGAAGAAAGTCATTCAAAGAATTTGAGGTAAATGCAACAAAAAGAAAAAAAAAGGAGGCAGTTTCTGAATTTAGTTCAGCAGCTGATTGTCTCATGAAAGACGGGATTGGGGGGGGCACAAAGCATGCTTGAGATGGGAAAGGACACTCTGTACTTTAGCATCCTGATCATCAGAAAATGTTGTTTGATCTCAACCTCGGACACACATCCTGAACTCGCCAGCCTTCATGAGCAGACATCATCCTCGCAGCAGCTGCAGAGCTCAGCCTGAATGGCTTGGCAGGGATTATACCCAGTTTAATCAGCGCACAGTGACTTTGCATCATATCGGAGCGGTGTGCCACTCAGAATTAGAGCAGCGTGGTTGTAATCTGTGAAACGTGCTGCATGTGCGCGATGAGACCACCATGTGACGAGGTCGGAGCAGTCTTGTTTGTGTTTGTCTAAGCAAAGACATCTTTTCAGGTGGATTTCATTTTGATGCTCATGTTAGCCACAACCATCCGCTTGTTTTCTTCTTCTTCTTCCTGAAGGGTTAGGATGATCTCTGAAGAACACAGATGTGTTTTCTGTAATCCACTAACACTTTCACATCAGGTGTATATGCTTGTACAAACACACCAATGCTAATTTGCAAAGCATTTATTTGCATTTAAGCCCTTCTTTGACAACAGCCTTGCTCCGTGTAAAAATCTATCCATCACCTCCATGACTTGCAGGATTTATCTTTCTGGTAAACAAGGTCCTTTTTATGCTCTTAAGTCCTAACATGACAAACACCACCCACAGTGTACACATCAAACCATTAAAGCCTTAATTTCACTGCAAATGTCTTTTATACAAGAAGTGGCGCCGAACTTTCTAGATGTTCTTAGCTGAGACTGTGTGATCAGTTTGTTGTCATGTCATTATTGTTTCAGTGAGTAAACAAAAAAGAATGTTTGTCATATAGTTAACAACGGGCAGGGACTTAAAAAAATATTTTAGCTTTAAAGGCTTATATGTGCAGGACCTGGCAACCCAGTTGAGGGTTATCAGTGGAAAGAGGATGCAGCCCTGTGGAGCGTTGGTGCTCAGGGTGTTTGGTTGTTCCTCACCCCCATTGATCGGATCCGGTGGACGCCGCACAGCGTGGTGCTTGAAGCTGAGGGGTTTCAATTTGATAACCAGAACCTGGGGGGGTGGGGGGTGGAGGGGTAGTCACATGTCCACAAACAGGCTCAGATGTTGTGCATCTTTAAAGGACACCTTTTGAGAGGCAAACGTTGCAAATGGTTGAATGTTTTGGGGCCATTTGGAGAGCAGGGCACAGGTTCCATTTGCTGATGTCTTGAATGATGAAACAGAATGGCACAGTAAGATTGATTGTATAGAAAGGGTTGAAACACTTCAGTATTTCCTGCTGGAGAGATGTGATGTATTCAGACTAGTAAAGCCCACTGGAATACACCCTGAAGTGTCACTGTTTTTACATTCTAAACTAAAATTCATATTAGAATCTATTTTATACATGTTCAAAGTGAGACTTATCAGTAAAATTAGTAAAGCAGATATTCATTTTTTGTTGCAAAAAATTCATAGATTGATAGGTACAATTTTAATGTATTATTTTCTGATGCATCATGTTCTTTATCTTACTGCGTCACACCTAAAAATACTGATAATTGATGGATTGGCTCTTTAGATGTGTATCTCGTTACAAATGATGCATTTGACCTACTTCTCTTGCTGGAACAAAAACATTACCTACAAGCTCTCTGAATTCATCTCACAAGAGGCTGTGGCTTTCAGCAGTAATGAAAGGATGATTGTCACACGTTGGCCTGTTAGGCTGCTTTGGTTTCAGCTGAGTGTTTTGGACGGAAATAGATGGAGACACTTTGTCAAATGATGCCCAGTCGCAATTTCAGTAATGAGCCTTTCAGTAAAAACAAAGGTTTTTGGGGGGGGGGTTTAGAACTTGATATAAATTCAAAGAAAAACAGGAAAAAACGACTTGAAGGATGCAGAGCTTGAATAAAACTTGTGTTTAGTAATGCTGTAGTCTGTTAAAAACAAAACTGTATAAAACATGTTTAACTGGAGACAAATTCAGGGCTGGGTTGAGTCACTACTTCTGTCACATATATATAATAATGGAAAAGGCAGTGGAGGCTTACTTCCGCACCAGTGGTCAGCTCAGTAGCAGGCAAGTTTCTGATGAATCACTGCTGCTCTGCAGAAACTATGTCCTAAAAAGAGGACACATGGTTTTTTTTCCCTTAAAATCGACCATTGGGAACAATTTTACAATAGATCTAAAGATGATTGGAAAAGGACTTAAAGTCAATTTCCTGTCAGGAACTTAATGATGTTTAAAAAAAATACTTATAGTGTGCTCACAATAATTTTATTCGCATTTAGTTGTCATTTTGATCAGTGTTTTTAAACAGATGTGTGCCATGACACAGCATCAGGTGTGATGTGAGAAATTATTTAATTTCACCTAATTGGCATAACAAAACATTAACTATTACCAGACAATGACAATGACTTCTGTGATTATGCAAACAGACCAAGATTTTATCTATTTATTTATTTATATTGTGATCATTTTTGTGTAGATCCTGTGTGTTCATCATACAGGAGTACACACTGAGTCCCCACACTGTAGGTAGAAATATGAAACATCTTCAAAGACTATTTCTTTTTTTTTATTTGATTGATATTCAAGACACTTTTAGAAGAACAGCTAAATTATTATTATTATAGTCCATGGAGTTTTTTTTGTTTGTTTTTTTACATTTTCGGTGGGTGGTGTGTCTTGGGATTTTTAGTCAAGATAAAAAAGACCCTGGCTCAAGAGAGGTTGAAAAAGCTCTGAGCTATATCATAAACTGATGTAGTTTCACAACAAAAGCTCAAAAATAAAATACCATTAGTTTCAATTAAACTAGCCAGGACTGGAATGCGGCTGTCACAGATTTCTTAGGTTTAAGTTTTGTAAAATATCTAAAAAAATAAAATTAAAACACTATACAGGACTTTTTCTTAGAAACTGTCATAAAGATGTTAAAGGCTGACATTTAACTTTAGAATTTTTGAGACCTTTGACTTTTTTAATGCTGACATCTAAGCTGTTGTTTTGACATTCAAAATGAGCAGTCTTTTTCTCAAATTTGCACCATTTCAAGATGAACTCCCATCACCCAGATGCTACCCTGTTAATTTACAGAGAAACTAAAATTAAGCACTTTTATTTCCTTTTTTATTGCTACTTTAGCACATTTTAGAGACATGGACACATTGCACCTTTTTAAAAGCTTGAATACATTTGTGCAGCTGACAGACAACAGTATTTCAGATGTTATCCTCTGATTGTTACCTATCTCACAGGTAGGAAATGTAATCAAATCTGTGCTTGAGTAGCAGAAAGTCAATATTAAATACACAAAAATCTGTGTTCTTTGAGTCTAGTTTTTTCATGTTTCTGAGGTCATTCCAGCTGGCGGCTGTATTAATTTTTTGTTTTGTTTTCTTTTTACTCTTTTCAGGGATTTAAATGCTGGGATTGAATGTTCTTGATAGTTTTCTACCCTCTGTTCCATTGATTTTTCTATAGCTGCCCTGTCTGGTTCCAGCGGGATTCATTACTGATCTGTTTCTGGGTAATGGCAGCTCGGAGTTTCACGTTAAAGACATTTGTCTTTATCAACAATGATAATGAAACTGCTTTCATCTCAGGCAGCTTGATTTATGTGGAGCTGTTGCTGGGTAAAAATAAAGGAAGTTTGCAGGCAAACTGGGCCTGGTAGATAACAGCAGGCTCTTGTTTGTACCAAGACAGTTTTTCTGCAGGCATGTGTCATAGCGTATAAACTCTGATACTCTATTTGTTCCTTCTTTCTACTTTTAGCCTCTTATCATTTCTCTATCTCTTGCATTAAATTAATTGTTTTACATCTGTAGCTAAAACATATGATCTAAATGATACTGGCAGAATGTGAATTCTTTTGTCAAAACATAATTTTAGGATTTTGTTTTTGAGTTACAAATGAATGTGCATCAAACCAGTTTTAAAGGGTAGTTTATGAAGATTAAGGTTGTGTCCAAATTCCTTCACTCACTACATAGTACACATTATAGTACTTTTACCACATTGTAGAGCTGTCCAAATCTACAATCTCAAAATCCAGCGCTCTAGAAATTTCCCAGATGTCTTTGCAAAACACTCATGTGCAACGATGCCCTCTAGATTGGTGAATTTCGACCACAAAGAATTGCCTTAGAAGGATTTTTAATGTAAAAAAATGTCTGTTATTTCATTTTTTAAAAGTTTTTATCATCAGAAAACAGTGGATTCATAAATAGTTTTTGTAAGGTTCCATAAGGTTTTTACTTCAGGAAATCAGTACCGTCATATTTGCTGTTACAAAAAACAACAGGTGTTCGAATAGCTTTTAAAATCCAGAACACTATAGTCCTGCACAACAAAGTATTTAGCAGTTAGGGAGTAAGGAGGGAGTTTGAACACTGCCCCAGTTTCATGAAAAGGTCAAATTTCACACAGTTCAAAATGTTTTTTTTTTTTTTTGTTTTGTGCGGTTTTCTTCTGCAGGTCATTTTTGTTTCTTTTGGTTTTGTTTCTTTTGCATTGACAGTATATGTTCTGTATTTAAGTGGAAGTCTGATTTTGATGCAAAATTAAAATAACTAAATAAAAGAATGTCATTACTGTAGTGCGGGCGTGTCCAAAGTCCGGCCCATGGGCCAAATGCAGCCTGTATTTAAATTTCCACCGGCCCCGCAGGCTCCTTTCATAAAATCAATAATATACAGCCCCCATCATTTTCTAAAAGCGGTATACAATTGTATTTATTTGGCTAAATGATGTTTATGCCATTGTAAACCTGTGGCAACACTCCCTTACAGCCCTTCTGTGACACTTTCTGGCTCATTTCTAAAAAGTCAACTGTAAATAAAGTTGATAGTGACGGACAGCGCTTTCAAGACAAGTGGAAAGAGGAGTATTTTTACAGTTAAACATGAAAAAACTGTGGCTGCCTAATACGCCAAGAGAATGTGGCTGTTTTGTCTAAAGCATAGGCTGCGGTTGTAAACACCGTTTTGTGTGTGTGTGTGCGCGTGATCGATCCAGTGAGCCTCATTCCTGCAAGGAAAAATACACTGACGTCACTCCTGAGCTTTCCCCGTGCTTCCGCATAGACCCAAATGATAGACAGCATGGTATCATGTCATGGAAACAGCAGATACAGCGGATAAAATGGCTGCTTTGCCACGTTCCCCCTAAGGCTGTTCTGAGTAAATACCATCTAGATTTCATCTAAGTAAAAAAGGCCTGTAATTTAATATGATAACAGTTTATTTTCTGTGCCAAATGCATGCATCACAGAGCTGTAATCTGATGTGTAGTAGAAGATAGAAGTCGTAAAAAAACTCCCCGAAACAGAAGCAGTTTAAAAGTAAAAGCGCTGACTTGACATTAATAACAAAATAAACAAAATAAAGCACATTTTCTCATGTTTTTATAAAACCATTAAAACCTTTAAGCCATCTTTCCTTTATGCGGATGTGAATGTGACACATTTGACATAGAAATTGTTCCAGATGTGTTTGAGAGTGAAAGATGAGTCACTTGCACATACATTTGAAATGTCAGATTTTAGCAGTTTTTTTTCTTTCTTTTCCGTTGTCTGTCTGCGTGGAGATGACATGATGGACATTAAACAGTGTTTCCTCCTACCAAAGCTGCCAGGTTGCAAACCAAAAACAATTGGAAGTTGGGATAGTATAAAGAATACTAGAATATTATGCTGGAGTCTCTGTGTCCACTTTTGGCCAGGAAGAATATTCCTTTTCTATCCCGTCAGGTGAAATGTTTGAAAATTCTGTTGTGTCTTGAGATAACAGCTTAATTTAACCCACTTTAAACAATGTGCACTTTTCTGCTGTTCAAAAATACATTTTTGCATCTTTATTTTAGTGAAAAAATGCTGTTAAAATGAGCAACTAATGAGTTTGTGCATAACATCAGATTTTCTTAGCTTTTGTATTTGCCTGGATCATTTAAGACAAATCTAAATTATAATAACACAATCTGAATAATGACAGGAGAGACAAAAACCAGCATTTATGCTAAGAACATGACAAAACGGAAACATTTACCTTGACTTCTCCAAGTTATGAAGTCATTCTGTTTAATAAAATGCATTCAGATGTCTAATGAACATTTCCTGAATCAAACTGAGTTTATACTATATACCATTCTCTATTGTTAAGATGATGGAGAAATAGGATTTTTGATGCATTTTAAAGATCCTTTCTAGATCCTAGCTCTTAATGAGACCAAAAAAAATCCTCACTATGCTGATGGTGAGAAAAGCTTAGAAAGGTGTAGAGCAAAGAGAGGTTAAAACAACTTAAAACCTCGTCAAATATTTTGAGCTTCTAAAAACAGGGTTTGAAATCTTTGCAAATATGAAATAGTTTGCAGTGTATAATGTCCTATTAGTGCTGCCAGTAAAATGCTTTCATTATTCTGATAAATAATCTTATCTGAACATGTAGCATTAAAACAAGCAGAAAATGATTACTTGATACAGTAGATAACAATGAGTCTTTCACACTTTGTCATAATTCTCAGTCAGGCCTGTTGTTGCTTTTACTGCAGCTAATGTGACTGTTAGAAAATGCTAGAAGGAGGAAGAAAACCACATGGACTTTCTAAACTCCCAACATGGATTTGGAATACGTTGACTTCTGTAAGGTCCTGTCATGTTTTGTACCGTGCAAGCAGCCGCCCAAGCTCTATTTTTGAGTGTTCAGAAATGCTTGCAAGCTCTGGCATGCTTTTTGTTTCTCTCGCACACACACACACTCACACAGTGCCAGCTGGTTCTCATCCATCACCACCCATCCTCCCCCTTGTGTTACTCAAAAAGATGGGAGTGTGTGCACACCTCTCCTCAGCTTAGACTCATCCGCGATGTTACGTAAAAGCCATGCACAGGCTCACAAATCAGATTAGAACTGCTATAGGCCGCACACTCGGAGAGAGAAGCGTTTCGATGAAGCAGTAAGGACTGATGAGTCTGGTCGAAGGCGTGGTTGGCCCCATCAGTCCTTCAGGAATGAACACTAATAGGAGTGTAGCAATTCGTTTTAACAACGATTCAATCCATATCATAATAGTCAATATTGGTTCATTCGATCAGATTCACTGAAAACAGATCCAGAACATCTTTAGCCAAAAATTCATCCAGTGTGACTCAGAGATAAATACCTGGTACTGAACAGTGCAGGTGGAGTTTTCCACATTTCTTTCAAGATAATCGAGCGTAAATTAAATATGTGTACAAACAAACAAGTAAACAAGAATTAATGTCAAATCCATTCACATTTTAGTTTCTAAAGTTTAGCCCACTGTTGTTTTCCACATCAATTGAACTATATTAGAATGTGATACCACACTTTATGATAGTAAAATGAACCTATCACGTCTCAATCTAAATAGTATTTTCCAATATTGATAGAATCAATTGATTTCCTTTTGAAACGATGTTATAATGGTAGAAGCTGATTTGATGAACAACATGCCTCAGACAGATTGATCTAGTTGGATCAAAGAAATATAAATCGATTTATCGATTAAGATAATTAATCGTTACACCCCTAAAACCTAAACTTACAAGTTTGGGTCTGTCTTTTCTTCTCTTCTTCTATAATCCAAATTCTCAGAAAACGTTGGATGTTGAGGGGAGCATTAACCTGAAGCAGCAGATGGAGTGAGACACGCTGACAGGGATTCTTCTCAATTCTACCAGAGTGTAGGTCTATTCTTGGGACAGGCACTAAGATTAGAGGTTCACTGTTAATCAAGGTATCAATATGGAGTCACAGCTAAGACTTACTGTTGTGCTGCTTTTAAATATCCAGGTCAGTTGAGGTCCAGCTTTAAATTGGACCGACTGGACTTTGCCGTTGAATGAAAGCCCTGCGGTGGCTGAAAAATATTACAGTTAGTTTAGCATGACAGTGAAAGCAATGGGAACGGGGAGGACCAGAGGGGTTCTGGAAGTAAGAGGAGAATGTCAACAAAGCCAAGACAGAGAGAGAAACTAAAGAGCAAAAGGAGAAAAAAAAAAGTGCTTTTGTTATTTGCATTTTAAAAATTGGCTGATAATCTTTTAAAATATTTGAAGTGTTTATTCCTATTTGTCTGATTACTATCTTTCCCACTGAGAAAATAGCTTGAGAAAATGAACCTTAAGTGTCTTTGTTTCTTTGTTAAGGGTAGAAACCTGTTTGTTAGGGGGTTAAACGCTCAGAGGGAGTTAGATCCTTCTGTGATTGTCCAGGAGCAGGGGCTATCCTGACAGCCTCACTAATCACTTTTGTCATTTTTAATCTCTGTCTTCCACTCGGTACGTATTTAAAGCAGGGGCCTCTCTGTGCCCAGTAGGGATTAGAGTGGTGAGCAGGAAACAGGGAGGGGAGGCAGGGACAGCAGCTCCTTGTGAGCCTCACATTGGGCACCATGTGACCGAGGCTAACGCTAAAAGCTCTGTGTTTGATAGACGACCCAAGCAGTGCCTGCAGATGCATTTAGGTGGTTTAGAAAATGGTAAATGTTTTCTCATGAACCTCATGCATTCATCATAACCTTATGATGGTACTTTAACCTTTGATTTTTCCTCTTTTTTATGTCAAATATGGTGCCATGTTGCAGGCTGTAAACTGACACGTTTGCCTCCGGTTGAATCCTAATGACATTAAAGCTCTGATGCTAACTCAACCGCCAGCTTTTTTAGCTGCATATAGAATTCATTATGCTGCAAAAGAGCAAAGACCTTATAAAATATTAACTTAAATCTAAGTGAATTTATTTATTTAGTGCTGAATTAAGTACGCTATTATTAGCTTAATAAACAAATCGAGTTCTCCATCTTTATACATATACATAGGCTTTTATTGCACTTGAGGTATGCAAAGCACTTTGTGTTGTTAATGTTTACATGAGAAGAGCTACATAAATAAAGTTGAATGATTGGTCACCACTTCCTAAGCTCGGGTCCTCTACCAGAGGCCTGGGAGCTTGAGGGTCCTGCGCAGTGTCTTAGCTGTTCCTAGCACTGTGCTTTTCTGGACTGAGATGTCTGAAATCTTTCCAGAGATCTTCTGTAGCCACGCCTCCAGTTTGGGGGTTACAACCCAGAGTGCTCCAATTACCACGGGCACCACTGTCACCTTCACCTTCCAAGCTTTCTCCAGTTCTTCTTTGAGTCCCTGGTATTTCTCCAGTTTCTCATGTTCCTTCTTCTTGATGTTATCATCGCTTGGCACTGCCACATCCACCACAAAAGCTTTCCTCTGTTCTTTATCACCATTTCCATCCTGTCAGTCTGTATCTGGAAGTCCCACAGGATCTTTGCTCTCTCATTCTCTACCACTTCCTGAGGTGTTTCCCATTTTGACCCTATATACTGCCTAACCACGTAGGCACAGGGAGGCCCAAGTCCGAGTTTCCCTGTGCTGGTCCCCAGCTTGGATGAAATACAGGGTTGTGTCAGGAAGGGCGTCTGGCGTAAAAATCATTGCCGAACCACCTGTCCGGGCTATAGAAATACCCAGTAGCAACACGTTGATTTGTTGCAGCACGCTAAGCCAAATTCACAACAGTAAACTAAATAAATAGTAGATTTTCCGTCATGAATTCTAAATGAGAAGGATATTTTAGATTTATTTTTTTATTTTTTTGCTTAAATAGCTTTAAAAGGCTAGTTAGTTGGTCATTATTGGCACATATAACATGAGCAGGTTTAGTATTCATGCTCTGTAAAGGAGCAACACTGCTGATGCTGCAGTATTGATTAATTATGTCCATGCAGGGGGAAACAGAATCTAATCCAGCACTTACGTGTAAAAGCAACAACATGCTTTCTGTGTCAGAGTGTGTCTCTGCCTTTAATAGCATTAGCTAAGCATGTCTCACACAGGTGTGAACTCCCTGCTGGTTAAACTGCCTCACTGTTTGCCAAAAGTGTTCCCACTAATCTGAGAGGGCAGCTCTCTTTATCAGAAAGAAAACACTGCAGATGAACCGTCACCATTGAACAAATATTGCCCTTTCTGGTTATGTTTTTGTTTTGAGGACATTAAAATAATTTCAAACAGCTCCCAGTGTTCCATAAAATCCTTAAAGTTGTAGGTGTCTTCAATTTTTCCTTTTTAGTGGATAATCTGGTCCGATTTGGTTCCATTCTGAGCCTTTGGAAGAACAGATCTTAGTATTCATTTATTTTGAACATAATTCAATTTCCTCCCGACTCCTTTGCATGTTTTGGCAGTTTTATGTGCTTCACCTTCATTGTGAAACCCCCGCTGTTACGTTTAATGCGTTGTTTCCGCATTTTGGTGCGTTAAATCAAGGCAACACGTGCTTTGGATTCTGCCTTTAAAGTTCTCCAAGTTTCACCTCATTAGCTTGCTTTTAGCGTGGCTTCTTCTATTTTTGTCAAATTTGAAAATTTCTTTAAATGTTTTTATTTCCAATCATTATTTTCTGATTCTCCTGACACCTGTATTCATATTTAATTTAGCATACAAGTACAATTTAATGTTTATTTTAAAATGTCCAAGCAGGAATTTGAAAGTCCCACTAATCGTCTTTTTATCTATTGTAAAAGTGTTTGCGGTTGTTTTTTAATTACAAATATGTTGTTTTAGCCAAAATAGAAAAATTTAGTTTTTTTCTAGGACATAGTTTTTGCAGAGTGACAGTAGATCGTTAGAAATTTGTCTCTGAATTGTGGGCGGAACTGTTGGCTCGGAGTAAGCCCTTTCCCACTTCCCGTCATCCATCTGTTTACACTCTACTAGCTTTCAGCCCCTCACACCCCTAACCTAACATTACCGGTTCGACAAAAGTGGCAAGTAATATTGGAGCTATCCAGCTGTACAGTTTTGAGCTAGATACCAGCTCAGATGAGGAAAGCAAAGACGTACATCAGAATGCAGCAGAGAAGGGAGCTTGTGTCTTGCCGTAGTAGCTTATACGTCACACCTACAAGCTGTTTCAAACAGAATTTTCTTTTCCTGATTCCCAACAATTTGAATAAAGAAATGCTATTTCGAGTTCAATTTTCTTTCTATGTGTCTTCCATCATCAGAAAAACGCCATAAGAACATGTTAAAAACACAATTTTCATCAAAGTGGGTCTTTAACGCATTAATGCTAATTACAAATAATTTTTAAAAAATCTGAATGTTTGATTTGGAGCATGAAGAAAACAACTTGCTTTATTTCAACTCAATGCAAACACTGCTTTCAATAGTTTTCATCTTGTGTGTATATTAAAGTACTGTACGTCCTTTTTCCATGACAGCTCGACTCATCCTTCACCTTTTTCTGTATTTTGATGTTTGAAGCTAGCTTGTGCATGAGCCGATCAGGTGGATAAGCATGAATCAGTACAAATAAAACGCTACATTACGTGTCTTTTGTGTAGTTTTCACCACTAGCCTCCTGGTCATTTGCTTTCAAAACACTGTTTGAGAGGTCATCCTTTAAATGGTAAATGGCGTTTACTTATATAGCGCTTCTCTAGCCTTTCTGAAGGCCCAAAGCGCTTTACAATCACAGACCCATTCACCCATTCATTCATACACTGATGGTGGCTCCGCCGCCGAACACTGGCGCCAACCTTCCATCAGAGGCAATGTGGGGTTCAGTGTCTTGCCCAAGGACGCTTCGACACATGGGCACGGCGGGAATCGAACCTGCAATCCTTCGATCACAAGTCGACTGCCCTTTCCACTGCACCACGGCCGCCCCGTTTACTCATTGAGTGTGACATGCTGGATTCACAGAGGGCATCCTTGCTTGCGTCTTCCTTTCATTGCTGTTGTAAATTGCAGTCTCCTCAGCTTGAAGCCAACAAAGAACTGTGACTTTTGGCTTTCTGCTGCACTCTTGAATGAGCTTGAAGGTGTGCTCGCAGCAGTCACGTCATCAAGCATCACGCCACTTATATAACAAACCCCCGAAAGCTCATCTCCAAACATCTCCTTACTTTTTCTCTGAAATTCTACCTGCCTACAGGTGCTTAGAGATGCTTCGTCACTGAGTTGCTTTTAGCAAAAGGAAGTAACAAAGTGACTGTGGGTCATGTTTTTATCACTTTTCAAATCTTACTGCCATGAATCATAGAATTAACACATAAATAATTAAAGATTAACTGAAGTTAGGACTTTATGTCTTGCTCAGACTGCATAACACCACGTTTTATCATTTTCATATTTCTCCACGTGTCTAAATCCTCTGTTAAAATATATTTTTAAAGAAAGCTAATGGCTTAGTCCTTATATGAATGAATATTTTGGAAAGTCTTTTTTTGTTTGTTTTTTTTCTTACAAATTTTTCTGCATTTATGCAACAAGACTCAAGTGTGAAACCGTTTTCCTTAAAGTCTAATATTCAGTAACAAACTGAAGAGTTTTTTAAAGCTAGAATCTTTTGTATGTTGTTTATTTGAAGGTATTTGCATCAAGCAACTTGCACCCAGAGAATGTTATTCCCTGATGCAACCGTTGACTTTGTGGTCCTTGTTGATCAAACGTGACAGAAGGAAGCGTATGTTGCAGGACGGGTGTACATGTACCGGTTTCCATGGGAACTAGCTTAATTAGCTGCTTAGGTGCTGCATAGTTGATGATAGTGAGAGGAAATGCACTTCAGTGCAAGATTTGTTCAATATGTGTGTCTGCTTTTTGCAGCGCTTTTTGCAGCGCTCAACACAAGTGGGATCAGGGAAGAGTTTCCTGTGATGAGTCACAGAGCAACAATTTTCAGAAAGTCTTACACTGCACTAACCCCTGCCCCAGGCTTAACATTATAAACCCCCTGTGTGCTTTCACAGATCATTGCTCTGCCAACTGAAAAATTTTCTTCATTGTTCCTCGCTCGGTTTAGAGATGTCAAAACAGCTTTTTTTGTTTTTTTTAAAGATATAGCAAAAGAAGAAGAGAAAGCGATGAAAAGCACTGACAATCAGGAACATTTTCCTTTTCCTTTAAAAGGTTTATTGTCTGACCTTATTCTTCCTGATTGGTTCAGTCACACTGTGACAGTCTCTGAAAACCTGAATCCAGCTATTTTTGTTTGCTTACTGCTCCCCACTAGTGGTGTCAGGTTGTATTGCACCTTGGAGCCAAATAAAAATGTGGAAATATTGTCAGCATCAGTGCCGGAGGTGGAATTAGGTCTATTTTTAATTCAGTGCATGTTTATCTGTGCTTTCTCTGCTGCTCCATGAACCACATCCTTCTTCCTTTAGAGAACATATTCGAAACAAACTTGGCTCATTTATTTCCTTAAAAGACAACAAGAATGTATTCATTCATTTTCCAATCCGCTTTATTCCTTTCGGGGTCACGGGGTTGCTGGAGCCTAACCCAGCTACTCATGGGCGAAGGCAGGGTACACCCCTGGACTGGTCGCCAGTCTATCGCAGGGGCCACAATCACACACCCATGCACACCTAGGGACAATTTCGAGTAACCAATTAACCTATGAAGCATGTTTTTGGACGGTGGGAGGAAGCCGGAGTACCCGGAGAAAACCCACGCATGCACGGGGAGAACATGCAAACTCCACACAGAAAGGTCCACCAGCCAGGGCTTGAACCGGGAACCTTCTTGCTGTGAGGCAGGAGCGCTAACCACTGCGCCACCGTGCAGCCCCAACAAGAATATATCCAGATTTTAATTCCATCAACATGATGTTTTCTGCTTGTGTCTTTTGCAGAGAGTGAGTGAAAAAGTTGGAGGAGCAGAAGGAACAAAGCTTGATGATGACTTCACTGAAATGGAAAAGGCACGTCTGGACTATTTGTTTGTTTTTTTTATTTCCTATATTCCTGTTTCTACAGCAGATGCAAAAGAACAATAAATGGTCATTCACTTTCCTTTAAAGTCTGATGAAAAATGTTAAATTGAATTGTCACCTTAGAAGATACTATTACTTACTAAACCCAATGTGATACACTTGCTCATTTTACATGAACAAACTTTTCTAAACATGTCTTTGAATGTCTTTTTTGAAAATTGTAACTAAAATTAAGGGTAAAAAAATGTTGTTCATATTTACACAAGTTTTTCTCAAAATGGGCTTGCTGGTTTGTTTGCATGTGTGTCACGCGTTCTTACCTGTTCTTTCTGTGCAAACCCTCGTATGTTCAGAGGGTGGACACCACCGCCCGAGCAGTGATGGACGTCATCACCAAGACCACCGAGTACCTACAGCCAAACCCAGGTACCTAACCCAGCTGAACACCATAACCGAGGCTGCTTGGTGATTTTTATTGATTGCTTGAACTCTGTTCTGTACTCCATGTCTGCCCTATTAATCCAAAGTCACAAAAAATTAGAAATCTTTTTTTTTTCATCAAGCTGTTACGTCTGATGTTAGCATTTTCTCCTCTAAAATTGAAGAAACTGATATGATGCATTTATTCAGGCAGAATTTCCAGATTCTACTCTGAATTTTTGAGCTACATGATGATTTTTGCTGAAACAGCTTACAGTTTGGATAATTAGAAAATCCCTCCTCTAATACGGTGTAATTTTTAAATCAAAATCTGATTTTTGTTCAGATTAGGCATAATCAGTGATTCTCATCACTTTGTTAGCAACTGTTCTTGGATACTGTTAGTATAATCTTGAAATCAAAAGATAAATACCAAACAATGTTTGAATAAAATACTTACACTTGTTTCAGTTTGCATTCGGTCTGCAGATATAAATCAGAGCCTTGCAAGTACCTTTAAATTGTTCTGTTTTGTTCAATTCAATTCAATTCATACTTTCTGTCAACGCAGCCACCAGAGCCAAGATGAGCATGATGAACTCCATGTCACGCATGCGCGGCCAGGAGAAGGGACCGGGCTACACGCAGACTGAGGCCATCCTGGGAGAGTCTATGCAGAGGTTTGGCAGAGAGCTCGGAGAGGACTCCAACTTTGGTGAGCTGTTAAACACAAAACTGACCCTGAAGGGCATACCTCTTTCCTTGCAGACTGCACAAGAAGGAGTATTTAAAGTCCCTGAAGGATGCAGTCTTAACAACATGAATTGTTTATGAGCCTCTTTGACATTAAAGACACCTGCAATTTGCCCTGCTGTTTTATTGTTTGCACTTTGAGGAGATTTAAAACTCTGGTGGAGATTTCTATCCTGCCTCTGAAAAGAACTCTTTTTTTTTTTTTTTTTTTTTTTACAATATCCTGTTTAATCTGGCATCTCAAAATGTAATTTGTGAGTTTACCAACGCTGCTGGTTGCAGGTCTTGCACTGATTGATGCGGGGGAAGCCATGCGTGAGCTTGGTGAGGTGAAGGACGCCCTGGACATGGAGGTGAAGCAGAATTTTATCGATCCAATGCAGAACCTTCATGAAAAAGACCTCAAGGAGATTCAGGTAAGACTGGTTAGCATTTGTGCCCTTGGAGGCAGAGGAGAATAATATTAGGATCATCATGCAGCAATGAGATTTTTTTAACTTAATGCCAACTCTTCAGCATCACCTAAAGAAACTGGAGGGTCGCCGTCTGGACTTTGATTATAAAAAGAAACGCCAGGGCAAAGTGACAGAAGATGAAATCAAACAGGCGCTCGAGAAGTTTGATGACTCCAAGGAAATTGCTGAGCTGTCTATGTTTAACCTGCTGGAAAGCGATGTGAGTTTCATCAGCACCACTTTACACATCCATCTACATCAGAACACACTCTCACTGATGACTCGTTTTATCCTCTTGACTCATTGTGTTGTTTTAAATCCCCCATATGAAATGCATCCTCTGACTACATATAAACATCTAACTATGTTGTCTTTTCTGTTGTTTCATAAAGAAGAATCAAATTAATTTCTTTAGTTCTATTTTTTAAAAATCTAAATCTTTTCTTTCAAAAAGCACAATTTCATCATATGTCATACTACATTCACGACATATATAATTTCAGATTACTAGAATTGTTTTATTTTTCTTTTGATTTTCATCGAAAAAGCATGAAAATAATATTAAAATGATCTCTTTTTTTCCTTATCTAGATTTTTATCTGTGCTCTTCATCATTCGTTTGAAACCCTTTATAACCAGCTTTGCCAAACAGAAATATTAAATCAGTTGTAAAAGCAACATAAAATCATTTGAGGGTTTTTATTTTTTTGCCATTTTTGATGCAAGTCCTGCAGCCATGGTGCAGATGAAGCTTCTGCAACTGGATTTAATCCTATCCTAAAACCAGGTTTTATGTGTCAAATGTGGTAGATTTGGTTGGTTCTGTTCAGTAGATCCTGTCCTCTTGTGTTGGTGTCCTCAGATTGAACAGGTGAGCCAGCTGGCTGCTCTGGTTCACGCTCAGTTGGAGTATCACAGCCGGTCTACAGAAATCCTCACACAGCTCTCCAGTAAAATCGACGAACGGTCAGTTCTGATGCTGTTCTGTGTGCTTGGCCTCCATAATTGTTCGTGCTGATAACATTCTTAGCAGAAAGTTTGTGTTTTGGTGGATTCAGGGAAAAAAATTGAGAGTTTATTTTGTTTTTTGTTCTTTTGGGCTCTGACGAGTGTCTTTGTCTTCATATCTGCAGGATAAGAGATGCCTCTGGCAAACCGAGAAAAGAGTTTGTCCCAAAACCACGTCCATCTCTGGACTTCTCCATCACTGAGACCCACAATGGAGGCATGCATGGTGCCCGATCTCCAGGTGAGACTCAAGTCAAACCGAGCCTCAATATTGTGCAAAAAAAAAAAAAATGAAAAAACAAATTAACGAAGAGCCTACCTCTACCATTCAGCTTTTTACTGCGAATTTGTACATAAAAAATGTAAATGAAATAGTTTGATTTAATCCTGTTTTCAGTTTCTCTTATTTTTAATCCAAATTCTTAACGTCAGCCACAAATTCAAGAAAAAACAGAACAAGTCAGACAAAATCATCAAGATCAATGACATATAGCAAAGGCAGAATTTGAACTTGTGCTAAAACAAAAAATGTTTCTACAAAAACTAAATTATTAGAAAATAGAAAAAAAACGTTTTAATAGAAATGCACTTAGTTTAAGCTTTATTTTAGCCCTTTATTAACAATTATTTAACAAAACTAAATGAATTAACTCTGATTTTTTTTCTCTAATTTGATTTGTGTTTGTTCTTCTGTAGGTGCCAGGTCTCCAGGTGAGCCAGGTTAATCTTGTTTTCCATCTGTGTGCTCATCAGTTCATTTCTTTTTTCACATCCTTTCTTTAATTGGACTCTTTTAACGTCCTCACCTCCCTTTCCTGCTGTTTTTCTTCCTTTCTCGTTGCAGCAAGGTCTCCAGGTGAGACGAGAGTACATGTTTAAGTCTTTTCTCTCATGTTTTTTCCTCTTGTGTTTTCTTTAACTGAACAGCAGAAAATCAAGTGCTGTGCGCTCGCCTTGCAATTACCCGATCAACTCTGAAAATCCAAAGCTCTCCGGCGGATCAGCATTTGTTTTCTCTGTTTTGTTGTCTGAACTACTTTATCCAAATGGTTTTTTTTGTCTGTCCACCTGCTGGTGTTAAGTGAGGCTCTTCTCACTTTGTCGTCCAACCGACCTTTCCATTTCTGCGACTTTTCCGCATCACTTCATAGTTTCTTCATGTAGACATTTGATTGCTAAAATTCTTCTTTGACAATTGTTCTCCTGCTTTTCCCTCCTCTTACAGCAAGATCTCCAGGTGAGCAAGAGTGACCGAGGGAGACATCCAAAGTCTCACGTTCACTCTTTCTTTTTTCCTTTCACGTGTGTTTTTCTTCCGTCTGCATTCTTGCTTGCAGTGCAGTGCTGTTTCTTTCTAACTCATGTTTTTTTTTCCTTTGTTTTGTTGTTAAACTGAACATTTTTGGGGAAATGTGCTTGTTTGCTCAGAGTCAAATGAGAGGATGAAACTTTTCTGTCTGGATGCTAAACATGCTGCTGCTGATTTTCTGTCCCTCACTGTTGAAATTAACCTTGAATTTTAGTTGTTTGCAATATGCATGTCTAAAGTCTACATGAGGGGTGAGCAATGTTAATGACATGAAGTGCCAATTCGAAATTTTCTCCTCAACAACTGTGCCATCACCAAATCAAATCAAACTTTATTTATATAGCACTTTTCAATGCGTTTAAAATTGGAAAATGAGAATATCTTTATTCAAATAGCTGTGAATCAGGAGCAGATGGAAAAATGCTGTTTGAAAAACCCAATAGCAGTGATGTAAATGATGCAGTCGGTATGCAAGCCACAAGCTCCCTGCTCCGATCTATTCTGATGCATCCACTTGCAGAGACATAGATCCAGTAACATCTTCATTTTCCTTGTATGGCTCAAAACTTTACGGGTGGATAACTCCAATATTGCTCGCCATTTTTGTTGCACCACTAATGTTAGGTTGGAGGTGCAAGCTAGCAGGAGAGAGCGTAAACAAAGGGATGATGGGAAATGAGGGAGGTTTACTACATTTCAACAGATATTTCTAATGAGCTACTGCCGCTCAGCAGCTAGAAAACGACAAGTTTTTTTTATTTTGCAATATTTGCAATATTTTTATTTTACAATAGCTCAAACAGTGATAAAAGTGAGTTTTTAAAGTAATCTTCTTTAGATGGCAGCTTGTAGGGAAATTCTGGGGCTGCTGAAATCCAGGGAATAGTCCATCCATGTGATTTTAGTGCAACAGGCTGTGCTATTCCAAAACTGAAGGAAAAATAGCAACAAAAAAAAAAAAACAGCCTGAAAGGAACAGCAATCTGCTGTGATGACCTAACAAAAAAATGTTCTTAGAATAGATTAAAGACATAATTCAAATCTGGACCTGCTTGAAAGAGTTATCAGACAGAACAAGCTGCTCTCTAACTTTTGAAAAGGATTCAAACATCTGACAGAATTCAATCAATAAAATTCAACATATTCGTCTTTATTTTTATTGCCTTTTGTCAACTGTAAAAAATAATGACATGCAAAAAACTGAAACAGACTACATTCTCTCATCTAACTCTCCCACACAATTACATTACCTGAAATATTGACTCACTCCTCCAAACTCTGAACAAAAAACCCTGTTCACTAACTCGTGATTTGAATCTCTTCGTCTCTTTCCCTCTTACAGCCAGGTCTCCAGGTGAGCCTTTAATGTGATTATAATAATCTATACGCAGCATCTTGATCTCCTCAAGATTCCCCTAACGTGCTGTATCTTCCCAAATCTCCAGCCCCCTTGGACCAGCCCTGCTGTCGTGCGCTGTACGATTTTGACCCCGAGAACGAAGGGGAGCTAGGCTTCAAGGAAGGCGATATCATCACCCTGACCAATAAGATTGATGACAACTGGTACGAAGGGATGCTGCACGGCAACTCTGGCTTTTTCCCCATCAACTATGTGGATATCCTCGTGCCGTTGCCCCACTAAGAAGTCGAGATTACCAGCTGTGTCTGCAACACCGCCTGGCCTCCAGTTCCAGTTTTCCCACTAACCTGTTACTAAACTTCTTTCCTGCTAATCACAGTCAGTCCTCCTTAAGGGTCAAAACAACAGCAGCATAGTTGTGAATAAGACTGCAAAGCAAGTATGCACCATAAAGAGGGTAACAAAGATGAGGAAAAGGCAACATTGGTATTATTGCTCCCCCGTCGGAAGTACCTTCAGGCTTCAGTTGTCGTTTTTGGCTTTCCTGTCCCAGCTATTGTCTTGGCTTGAGTTGGCTGTGAGTCCTTCATGAGTTTTTTAGGACAGCTTTGCAAATCCACACTTTCATTCTTTGTACAGGTGGTTAAATGCACTATCCTGCAAAAAGGTAAAGCAAATGTGTGTTTTTTTTGTTTTGTTTTTTTGTTTCTTAGATTGTAGGTTAACTGTGTTTTTCAGACATTCTTACATTTTTAAAGAAAACTCCATCTGGGTTGTTTCATGCCTCTCTTTCGTGGTCGTTGTCTCTTGAGTTGTAAGCATGCCTCGTTTTAACCCTAACTAATCCAGTTTCAGTATGTTCCTACCAATGATTGGTGGTACAACATGGGATTTGCACACCAAGGGGCAGAAGCTCATGCTCGTCCTCTGGTGTTTCATCAGAACAGGGTGGTAGGACTTTACAAATTGTGGAAAAATGTGAAATGTTACTCTTGAAATCTTGGAATTTACATGTAAGAAAAAGTACAGTGTGCACATTTTTTCGTTTTTCAGCTTATACGTTATAAGCACTAAGACATATTCTTAACGTATTGTGAAGCGTTTAACTGCCCACTGGGGCAGCTGTGACTTCTACGGCTGCAGGATCTGCTTCATTGCCCTGCTGTTCACTTTAGTGTGCTGTAGTTTCCCTGTAGATTAAGATGCTGGGAGGGGAAAAAACGTCATTTATTTCAATTTTTTAGTCACCTAAAACTAATGTAGCTTAAACTAAAAGTCCTTTCTATTTGTGAACAACTAGTTCTGTTTTCAGAACTGTTGTGTGAAAGTGTTTCCTTCTCTTTTCTTACTGAAAAACAAATGTAAACTCAGATCAACCCATACGTGTGTGTTAGTTTGGCGCCTCTTTGCGCACGTTACTGTTTTGGTTTTACCGTGGACAATGTTTGAGCAGCCGTGCTGCGCTGCAGCGACGCTCTTTGCTTTCACAGATGCTGTAGTGATGTGATGCATGCATGTCCAGGGAGGGGTTGTGTGTTTGCATACTGTTTCTGTTCTGCTCGAGGAGGGGGGGGGGTCACAGTGACCCTCTGCTGCCGAGCTTTTTAAGAAATACAAAATAACGTCAATGCACTGAGTCATTACATCCAGCAGACCCACAACGAGTGATGCAAAACCAACAAATACCATGATAAGTGTTACTTTTTTTATTGTTTTGTTTTGTTTTGTTTTGTTTTTTTCAAAGGGAAGCACAAACAAGATACTTTGTTGGCTTTACAGTGTAGTGAAACAGTTGGAAGATGTCATGTGTAAGTTAATTTTTTAAAACAAAGCAAACCTTCCTTCTTTCTCACTTAATTTTTTAAAATGCCGTGTATCTTTGCCCTCAATGAGGACTGTACAGCTTTGTGTGTTTTGTTTTCACCTTGTGTGTAAAGTCACGCATCTATAGTATGGTATTTTATTTTTGTAACCGTGACAAAAGTATAGAGTATAGGTGTGTGTGTGTATATATATATACAAACAATATATTAACCAGAAGTGATGGTACAGGATGGCCTCTTTGTGCTGCACATGATTGTCTTTGTTTTTGTGTTTTGATTTGTTTGAGTTTACTGTTGCATTGCATTAAAACTGTACGCTCAATGTAAACCAAAAAAAGGACATGTGATAAGTCAGTGTAATTTAATCAAATAAATACTGGTAAGCTATTATAGTTTAGCTTTGGCTTTTCATTTGTGCACTCTAGAGCACTAAAAGGTAAACACGGACCATGGCCCCACAGTTTTGCTAAATCTAATTGTTATAACAGAGCAACTGCAATATTTAATGTCAATGATGAACTTTTTTTATATTTTTAATTCAAAAGCAGAAAAATATTGATGAAAGCTCTTTTAGCTCCTCAAAGCCTTCTGGGTAATCCTGTTTGCACAACATTATCAGTTAAGTATGTAGTTTTAAACACCCCAAAGCTTCAAAATATGGAAAACATTGTTTTATACTTGGATACACACTACAAACCTTTCCAACCCGCACAAAAAAAGAATTACATTAGTGCAGCTGCAGCTGCTGCAAAGTAAAGGTGGGTTTAATAGTTCATTGCAGTCCCTACCGCAGTCCTTTGGTCTAGTTCGTAAAAAGGTTGGTCCGCAGTAACTGTGACAAACTTCTGAGTGCCGTTTATTCTTTTTAGGCCTGATGATGCGATTCTCTCCAGTGTTTCAATGTTTTGGTATTTTATTTATAGTTATATATAGGGAACTCATACAACATGTATAAAGCTTTTTTTTCAAATGCAGTTTTTCTAAAGATGCGTTCATCCATATAAACAATGTGACTTAATAAGAGTGCAGACAAAAGTCAAATTGAGTTTTTTTGTAGTGTAAAATCCTCAACATACCAAATAACTACAGTATACTTGAAAAAAAGTTACAGTTACAGATTTGCCACCTGCTCCATATTTTATAAAAAACTGAAGTTACAGCATTAGAAAGTAAATGTGCAGTGAAAATGTTAAGTTTTTCATGATTTTTGGAAGTCAGAATACATTAATGTCTAACCCGTCTTGTGTGTAGAATTCAGTGATAGCTGCCTTGTCTTCCAAATCCAAGGACGTAAAAACAACAATTTTCTTGATCAAGTTTGCTCTGCCATCGCATCTTCTAATTGGTCAAAAAAAGCTGAGATTAAATGGCGCAAAATGCACGCCATCATACTACAGACATAAAATTCAAATTGCGGAGGATGTCATTAGCTTGTGTCACATTTCACAGCGATTACAGATCACTATGAAGTATAAAACAGCCATAATAATGTACGGAGTCAGAAAACGTACAGATGAACATTTCCTAAAATTGGACATATTTCCACTGGGATCTTCTGTTTTTACTGATACTAATTTTATTTAAAAAAATATTTTATTTAGGGTAAAATAAAAAAAATGTATAAACCACCACTTACAAAGCAGTTTTTATAAGAAGCAAAAAGTGTTTTAAAGAATGAAAAAATCATATATTAAAAGTAAACATACAAAAATGTCAAAAGGAAAAAAGATAAACATATAAACACACCAATTCAAGGCATATATGCACCCAGCCCACTCTGCAAAACATTCATTCTAAACTCAAATTGCTAAAATATGTACAAATCTTCTATAACTAAAATTATTTAAGCTAAATGCTAATTATCCTTATACTGTTGTTATTACTTAAATTCTATTTAACTGTACTGTATTAATTCTGAGGGAGATTCATTGTTTTTCAGTACAACCCAGAACAAGACAGACAGAAAGTTACACACAGACAGTTCAAGGTTAAGCAGCCTACAACAAGCGCCCCTTACTAAGAATGGAAGAAGAAGGGCCACAAGAGGGGGGGTAGGTCATTGATGGTAAAAAATGTCATATATCAACACTGGGTACAATGTGTAAATACAAGCAAAAAAATATACCACTAGACACACAGAAGCACAATCCATTTGAAGATGCAATATATGAGGTTTAATGGTGGGCAGGATGGGAGGGGACACCCTTGAATTAGTCCAGAGATGCATCCAGACCTGGGAGGGGAGGGAGAGAGGAGGAATGCTGAGGTCAAGAAGGAGGTGATCAGCAAAAGTCGTCTCCACACACAGCTGCTTTTTACACTCTGTAGAAGTGGATATGTTTTGATCGAGCCCAAGGGCAGCGCTCTCAGCTCAGTTTAAGTCCCATTAGTTGTCACCCAACAAGGTGTGTGAAATTTGTTCACCACATTTGACCCAGCCCCTGGGGGGAGCGGTGAGCTGCAGCCACAGCCGCACCTAGGAACCATTCCGTGGTTTAACCCCCGTTCCAACCCCTTAATGCTGAGTGTCAAGCAGGAAGACACTGGGTCCCATTTTTAGTCTTTGGTATGACTCGGCCTGGATTTGAACTCACGACCTTCCAGCCTCAGACACTCTACCACAAAGCCACAGAGCTGCTTGGGCGAGTTGGATTAGATTAAATTCTTTCTGGCACGAGCAGTTCTTTTGTCCTGCTGGTTGAGTCTTTGACTGGTCTTTGAGGCGAATTTCACCATGGTCCGGAATGTGGGCAATTTAGACCGGAATCCCTTCATATTCAGGCAGGAATTTGCTCCAAGTTGGCATGCATCTCCCATCCATCAAGCACCCTGCTCACATGGGCAAGGGAAGCACAGTGCTTCTGATCCACTTGTGAAAGTCTGTCGCTGTGAGTCTCTTCTCCTTGACCTGTCTGTCCAGAGAGTTCCGACAGCTCGCCATCTTCAGCTCACTTCTCACGAGATTCAGCTCCGAGACCACCCGATAGATCAGAAATCCACCGATCCCAATTGCACGGAACACAAACATCAGGAATACAGATTGAAACAAATCTTCAACATCTTCCACAGACAGATGGGCCCGACACATCAACTTCCACTTGCCCCATGGATCATTGGTGTATGCAACCGCATGAGTCATGCCTGGGCAGGAGGGTTCCGCTTTCCCGTTCCTTACCGTGGAATAAACTTTGTCGATTGCATTTAGAGACTAGTTGATCAAATCCATTTTCAGAGCGCAAAAAATGCAGGAGGATAAATATAAATATCAAGAATGTAAATATGAGACATTTTTGGTTTTAGATCAGGCTTTGGCTTAAAGATATGTGATTTTCACAGCAGAAAAAAAATCAGTAATATTTTATTGACTATGTTTTGTTTGTTAATTTTTTTCCTGTATTTAACTGAAATCTATGGCATTAAGTTTTATCTGTTTATGAGCACAACAAACTGTTATGTGTCATCCAATTAAATCTTGTGTAAACACATTATTTTCCTGCGCTCACGAGATTAAAACAATACTTTCTATTTATCTTGTGGGCAAATGTTATCATGTTCTCACAAGACAAGTTGTGTTCACAAGTCATTTATATTGAACGCACAGTCCAAGACTGTTTCAGTGTGTGGGAGTTATTAGAGGGCAGTTTTGCAGTTGCAATTTTTAATATTTATTGTTTGCAACAATAATTCATGCATTTTTCTTTATCTGAGCACTTTTTAGCTAAAGTAAAAGAAAAAAGGGGAAGAAATGATCCGTTTTTGATGCCCTGAGTTTTTCATTTTGGATTAAAGAAAATCTATTCTGTCATTTAAGAAGCTGCTTAACAGATATTGCAGACAGTAAATATTTAGCCAAAGTGACTCTGCACTCAGTGCAAACCAAAGATCAGAAAACTTATCAGATGAGATAAGCAAAGCTTTTATGATCTGTCATCAGGGTTAAGATGATTGACAGCTGACATCAGTGAGACCTTAATGTCCCCACCCTCATCTTTCATCCCTCACTTCAGCCTTTGCTTGTGCACTCGGTTACACCCCAGTTCTACAAAGCAGGCGCACGCTCCACCAGATGTGCACGGCTGGGATGTTTACAGTTCAGGGGAACCTAAGGTCCTCCCACATTTGCACTTTGCTGAGTTCTTGTGTCAGAGTCTGTCACACATCCTGATCACTGCAAATATGGGCTCAGCCCTGCTTGTTTTGCACCATGCCTGTGCCGTGCGTTTACAAAGACCTTATGCAAACCAAAAGATAAAGTAACTGGGACTGGGATATGTGTACAGGTTGGTACTGTGGATAAAGGGTGTCACCTGCCCCACGTTGTTTATACTGTAAAAAACATAAAAGTAATTGGATGCTTTGGAATCTTCCTCTTTCTGTGTTTTTCTTTCCTCCTAAATTTTTGAACTTGAAAGCATCCTTTAAGGCTTAAAATATAAAATAATTATGGAAAATATGTCAATAGTTAAAATTACAACTTTTTCTAACCTTTTACTTTTATTGTTTTAATACAAAGGCATTTAGAATTTGATTGTGAGTTAATAAATCTACTTATGTTTAAATACTTTTAGATCAGCTTTAAAATGTAGGTGAATATTTTCAATTTAAATGCACTTTTTTAAACTTTTTTAAAGTTCTCACAAGGTTAGAAACAGCTCAGAAAACCTGGATTAAATCTATTTTCTCTAACACCTTCTAAGATAAAATTAAAGTGCATTAAAGGTAAACTGTTACAATCACTAACAAAAATAACATTTAAAACAAATTCAATTGTTTCAAATTGTTATAGCCAAATAATGAGTGTTCAAACAATAGCTCAGAAGTAAATTTTATAGATTATAAGAGAACCTTGGAGATAATAGATAGGGCTTAAGGAAGCATTGAAGGTTTTTTGCCGTGATAACAACAAAATATGTCTACAAATAATCAAGCAAGGTTTAGAAACTAGACTTAAGATTAAAGTGAAAACTCTGTCTCCAAGTTTGCAGCAAAGAGAAACAATCATTTTAAAAACAATTTATGATATTTATTATGGTTAGACTGAAAATTCCAGTTGATTCTGTGCAATGGTTCTTCATTGCAACACACTTCAGCCAAAAACAACACAATAATAACATTCTATACACATCTGATGGTAACAGTCTTCTTAACAATCTAAAAGAATATGTATTTTGTGCGCTTTATTCTCTGTATTTTATTAATTAACTGAAAAGGAATCATACTAAAATATAACTTCCAGAGAAGTGTTTGGAAAGATTTGTTACTATAAAGTTTTGTTTCATGGAAAATGTGATTCGTAAAGTTTTCTTTTATCAAGCTTTACCTACACAAAGAAAAGTTATGTTTCTGTGCCGAAACATGCAGCTGCAGAAGCAACACATGCGTCAGTCTGACCGCCATCTCCCAACCCGCTCTCCGTGTAAGCACTGTCAGTGCCAAACATCACAACAAGCACAATTATTTTCAAAATGCAAAGAGCAAAAGCTGTCAACAGCAAACCTGATAAGATCTGCCAAATATTTGATCACCGTTTTTGGTCGCATAGATTAATGTCACTGTTTGTGTAATTATTAAGCAATTATAAAAGTGAGAAGAGAATCCATTTAATTTTTATAATCTATCATGTCTAGTTTTTTTATTTATCCTTTTTTATTTATCCTCAAAAAAAAGAAAACGTAGACACAAACTTTTTAAATATTCCTTTATATCATATATTTTTCTAACCGAATATTTGTACTAGTTATTGACAACTTCTGTTGACATCTTTATTCTTTTTGTCATCATTAGCAGAACTCTTATTTTCTAACTGTTTTCAGCTCCAGCTGACATCATTGGAGCAATTGCTCCATTTTTCCAAATGAACAACTGAACCTTTGCTGAAACAAATACACCAGCAAGAGTGGTGTGAATTGCTGCTATGCAACTGTTCGTCTGATTTAACGCAGCTGTCATTCAAGTGGAGGGTCACTGAAAAAATCTGTCAGCATCCGAGCATCCACTGACTGAGCCACAACACCGGTGGCCGTGGTGCACATGGAAAAATCAGCATGCACTCCTCCTCCATCCTGCAGAGGTGTGTAGTGACACCTCCAACACACACAGATCTTCACACATACTGTAGGTCTGAGGATGATGACAACAGAAACGAAGAGATCTTTGTAAAAGCATTCCTCTAGTCGTATTTCCACGTGGGTGGCCTGCTTGACAGCAGTTGTCCCTTTAAAAAAAAAAAAAAAAAAAAACTTCTTCAGCCGTGGTGTCTCCTTAAACCCTCTTATGCTGCAGACCCTGACATACTAATAGTCACGCCACGTTTAAACGCCACATGATCCCTGACCACTAGAAGTTTTTAAACATTTATCAGCACATTTTGAAGAAAGCTGCCTGCCTTCAGAGCCAGCAAGTTTTTTTTTCTCATCTGTTTCTAAGAAAAGTTTATCATCAAATCTAGCTGAACTGGCCAGTCTGCAGGAGCTGGATTTAGAAACATTTAGTTTGCGTGTAAAGGGAAGAAATGCTCCACAAGGAGTCACCAGCTCAACCATGGCAAGCTGAAACTGGCAGCTCAGGCAGCCACTCCATCATATCTGACACTTGAATCAGACGCGCCTCTTAATGCATGAATGGCAATTTGCATTTCTGTTCTTGTTAAACCACAAACCACAGCAGACCACAAAGCACCCACACCAGTCAAGTTCCACAAACCCTCCGACGCCAAGGGAACAAAAGAACATTGAGAATCAAACTGCAGTGCACTGGTTACACTGCTTTCTGTCATAAATAATGAATGATTAGTTTGGAACAAGTGCTGGGCTTTAACCCTCTCCTTTTCTTAATCCATGGCTGTAGCCGTACATTTCTACTTCTGAGAGATGAAACTAAATCCTTTATGATTTATTTTATTAAAGTGCAAGATACTAAGGATAACTTAATCTATTACATTTCCTTCTTTAAAATACCTGCACAATTTGGTTCTAAATTATGGTGAATTATCAAAAAGGTGTGTATTATTATGATGCATAAGAGAAAAGTTTACTGATTTCTAAACTTTAATAGGAGATGAATACAATTTCAAGATAACAACACAACAGTAGAGAAAGGTGAACTCCAGAGAAGTCCTGAGCAGAGGTTGGTAGGAGTGTGCGATTGTGTGTCGCTACATGTTTTGCTGTGCCGTCCTTGCATAGTTTCTCTTTTCAGCAGGGAAGCCCGGCTCTCAACACCAGACAGAAGCGACTAATAACCCCGTCTGTCAGAGTTGCTCAAAAAGCAAGTGATTGGAGATGACAAACGAAGCAGCAAAACAGGTCAGGCAGCCGTACGGCAGCAGCTGCAGGGCAGGAGCACAGGAAAGAGGGACCGCGGCCACAGGGAGAAACAAACAAGACCTGAGAGCATGGAGGTCCCACCAATCAGCCAGGAAGCCTTTCTTTATTTAGGTTTCATGCAGTTTTTTTTTTTTATTAAAGCATGGAAATAAACAACAAATCATGTCAACTTTTCCTGTGATCAGAGGACCAATTTAACATTTGTCCCACATTCTTTAAATCAGATTTTGTCAATAGAGTTCATAATTTTCTTTTTTGTTTAATAATTATTTGAAATTGAAATGGTTTGATAAAAAGGGGTTAAAACATGAATTTCCGGGTAAAAACACACATTTCTGTTATTCTTATAATTGAGCAATTATATATATTGTTAAAATGTTTTCAGAGGTCCGTTCCCTGCAGGGTAAAGCTGGCTATCCGGGTTCCTGGCCAAGTGTCAACGTGTAGGAGTGACACCAAAAACGGGTTCTGCTAATAGAGGTCTAAGTGTAACATATCTATCTTCTTATCTTTTATAACGAAAAATAAGGCTTTAAGTGCAACATAAATTACCATTTATTTTTTATTTAATTGCGTGTAACACAAGCTCCTTTCCATTTGTTCATTCATCCATCCACTCACACACACATCATCCATCCTCAGATTTTTTATCCCTTCATCTATCCATCCATTCATCCATACATCCTCTCATCCATCATGCCATTGTTTCATCCATTCATCCATCCTCACATCCATTCATCTATAGATCCATCCCTTTATCCATCCATTTATCCATCCTTTTATCCATTCATCCATCCATTCCCTCATTTATTCATTCATCTAGACATCTATCCATCCATTTATCCAATTAATACATCCATCCATTCATTTGCATATCCATCTTCTCATACATTCATCCTTCTATCAATCTATCCATCCATCCTCTCATACATTCATCCTTCTATCTATCCATCCATCCATCCTCTCATACGTTCATCTTCTTTGACTTCTCTGGGATAGTCTTGACTCAAAGCTCATGACCAGAAGTGATGTTGTGGCCACAGGTGAGCATGTGAACACAGATTGACCTGTAAAATTTGCTTTTCATCTCAGCTTTTTTTCTTCAATACAACAAATCAACACCAAAGCCACATTACTGCTGTCACTGCACCTGTTGGCCTGTCAATCTCATGCTTAAACTCTTCCACTCTATACAAGAGCTCCCACCTTAACCCGGAGACGGCACATAACCTTTTCTGGATAAGAACCAGGACCTTTGACGTGGAGGACCAAAGTAAAATCATAATCCATGAAGAACATGGAGATTAGATGGACAAACCCCTGGAACCCTTAAGCATCTCGCATAAGGTGTAGAGTGGATCAACTGTTCCATCATTGGGACAAAACCTGCACCTGAATCAAAGCTTCGACCATTGGCCAAATTCCCCTCTATCCTGTAGTAGACTTTTCCTTGGACTTTCTCAACAGACTCACAGAACGTTTGGGCATGAGTTTGTCCGGTCTCTTCCTCCGCAAGGAAATCCAACTCATCACCAGGTGGTGATCCATTGAAAGCTTTCCTCACCAGAGTGTCAAAGACAAATTATTTAACCACAAAGTTGATCATTGACCTCTGTCAAGGGTGTCCTGGTGCATTGTGCACTGATGGACACCCCTATGCTTGAACACAGTGTTCATTGTAAACAAACTGTGACTGCTACAGACGTCCAGAAGCAAAGAACCATTGGGGTTCAGATCAGGGAGGTCAATGCTCCTGATCACACTCCTTTGGTTATTACTGTAATTGATTAGATGAGGCCTACAAGCCTTCCGGATGGCCGCTTTCAATCTTCTGAGATCCCAAGTTTTCCAAGATGGCTGCTGCTGCTCCTGCTGCATCTCCCAACACTGATGTGAAGGGATGGAAGCTAAAGAGAGAGTGTGTAAACAAAGGTATGATGGGATATCAGCAGAGGCTTACTTTCACGTCAACAACAGTCCCGCCCACAACTCAGTGTTGAGTTTCTGATGAACAACTGCTGCTCTCCAAAAACTATGTCCCAGAAAACGACACACGTTTGATTTTGCCTAAAATCTGCAAAATCATCGTTAAAAGACCTGGAAACAATTTTATAATACATCAAAAGATGACTGGAGTGGGAATTTAAAAATAAACTACACAGGAATAGGTTTTATAACAGGCCATCTAAACACAGTGATCTATGGAATAATGTCAACAAACCTGCAAATTTTTCCAAAGTTTCTTTGAGAAAAGGAACGGAAAACCTTGCAGATCCTGCTTTCACAGTCATGGAAATTTTTTAAAACATAAAATGAAAATGTATTTTTTACCTTTCCTAATCTTTTTACTTTATCTTGTTAGATAATGGATCCAAAGTCTGACTCTCTTATTCTTTACATGCCTTTTTAAATCATCCTGATCACTATGGTTAAGCATGTAAATAAAAAAAATCTGTTAAATAAAAATCTGGTAATGAATTCAGGTCCTGTTTTCTGCCAATTTTTTTTTTTTTTTTTTTTTTTGCTGTGACAAGACTTTCATGAGTTCCAAAAGGTGGGAGTTTAGTGCTGAACCCGACTTAATCCAAGATACAAGAAATAAAGCAATTTTATTAATAGTTAAACACTTCAGATGTTGTTGCACTCCAGTATCAGAGACAAACTTCTTGAAATAAAGGTGAAGAATATAGGTCGGTTATTAATTCTCATGCAGTTTTGCTCTTTAAATACCCTAAAAAATCAAAAATATTTGCAAATGTATGTAAAGTGACAGAACATCACACTGCTATTACATTTGTGCATTTTTTTTTCTGTTAGCAAAAACATTTTACTGTACAAACAGATGGATAAAACACTGTATAAATCATGTTGTTTGAAAAACATTTTTCATAATTTCAAACAATTTCAAACAGATTTCAAACAAGATTTTTCCAGGATTTGGGCACATTGGCTCCTCTGCCTCTTGTTTTGGGTTGTATTTTGTCCACAGCGGTTTAGCTCGGGAGCCAACACAGCCAGAGAAAAAGGGCTTCCCTGATGAATGGTGCCAGGTTGAGAGCCAGCCGCACAGCATGCAAAACAGCACAATAGGAGAACATTTGGTGTGCAAATCCGTCAGTCCATTCAAATGGTGTCCCAAACAAAAAGCTGACACACAAACAAATCAATAAAGCAGTGGATGTTGGGGGAAACCAAAGATTTGACATAAGTTCAAACAAGCCTATTATTTTTATTTAAAAGTGTGAGAACTTCCCCTCCCCTTCGGTGTGAAGACGTCTGAGCGGGTGAGGTGGCAGAACCTGTCTGTTTCTGGACAAGTTCTCTGTCTTTAATTCCTGACACACCCATCACCATGCCAAAGTGCATCTGTAACTTTTTTTCTGCATGACTGAGTGTAATTGCTCAAGTTTACCAGCATGTGAGCACTGCCCCAAACTCACACACAATCCAAACCAACCAGAACGCGTGCGCTTGAGCATGCAAACCCAACAACACTTGCACACAATTTAGGAAAGGATTTCATCTGTAATTCTTCCTTCCTTCTATTGTAAACACTTTCCAAATTTGAACATTTAGGTTTAAGGTGTAACTCACTATGGGGGCAGTCATTATACAGTTATAGATCTATTCACAACGATGTTATCAACTGTTGTCAACTAAACCAGAATAACTTGTCTGACAACAGAACATTTAGCAGCACAAGCTGTTTTGAAAGAAGATACAATACTCAATTCTCCTACACGTGGAAACCCCGAAACGGAGAGTAAAGAGTGTGTGCGTGCATGGATTCAGCATCATGGCGGACGTTAGAAACAGAAAGTTTAATCCATTTTCTGTGGAGCCATTCTTTTGTCTCGTGATTACTTATTTTGGTCTCTTTGATAAGATCTCAAACAGCTGATAGTGAAATAAACTTTAGTCTCTACAAATGTATAGAATATTAGTAAACCACATTTAAAAGGAGTAAATTACTTAAGTTTAATATGCGAACTAATGTAACTACTACAATGAAACTTTGTAACATTTTTATTTGAAGTAATATATTTATCTAAGGTATCTAATGATTGGTTTAAATAGACTGAGTTACAAAGAACAAATGAGTAATCTATAGTGAAATCATAAACCTTTTTTATTTTGTTTTCTTTAAAAAAACAAACCAGAACTAACTGTGATTTGTATCTAAAACAAACAATAAGTTATGTTGACAACCCAGAAAATTGGAAGCCTAATGGGACAATGTATGGACAATCATGACTTTGTGGTGTTTTGTTTGTTTTTTTTTTTGGTACCTTGATGCTTATTTTGTTTGTTTGTTTGTTTGTTTTATTTTATTTCTTTAGTGTTTATGTAAATAAAAATTACCGGATATGTTTAATGTGTAAAAATGTATGAATAAAATATAGAGTAAGATTCGAGGTGGAAATCAATCTGATTTTCTTCTACATACTCCTGTTTATGAACACTATAAATTTCTGTTCATTATGTTTATTTAACTATTTTATTTTATATTTGAAAATAAAAGGACGTCAATCAAACAATCAATCAATCAAAAAATAAATGAAAGTACTGTACTGTATTGTTTACCATATGTTTTCTCCAATTTCCTCTTAAAATCTTAGCTAATGGTAATTTTGAAAAAATTGTGGATTTATGAGTCAATTAAAAGGTCACAATCAGGGGTGGAGCTATGGGGAGGGCAAAGAGGCAGCTGCCTCCCCAGCAGAAAGCCAAATCCCCCACTTGCCCCTCAATTTTTGAGTCAATATTAGTTTACTTATTGACAAAGATTTACAAATGATCAACACAAGCTTGATTAACTGTTGCAAATGCTTAAAATGAAATTTTAAAAAGAATTTGAACTACATATTTTTGACCCCTTTTTTTGTAATTAGCCTTCTACTCAGCTGTTAGCGTTTGCCACCCTTCCAAAGTCTTCTGCCCCTCTCCAGCCCCCCCATAAGCACCGCCACTGGTCACAATAACCTACCAAAGCTATTCCTCACAGCCTAAGGATCATTGGATCAAATTATTGTTATTATTAAGTAATAATAGTTTCCTAAAAACAACTTGTGAATCACAAATGAGTAATAATTAGCTTGTTACTAAACAGCTTTCCTATCTAAGCAGACGATTGTGTTCCTCACTATAAAGCTGTGCTCATTTTTCTTATTGTTAAGAGTGCAACTCTTCCTAACAGTATTGCAGTGACACATGTTACTCATTAAATATAAAACTGATGGTTTACATTTAAATTAGCAAGTTTTGGCAATGTTATCATATCCTTTTGGGTTTTTTCTGATGTTTTTTTCTTTATTTTTCTCCTGTTTCTTTTCTCTTAAAATTGTTTAGATTTAGACATTAATTTAATGTAAGTAAGGGTAAAAATAAAATATTCAGTAAATGACATTGTGAGGGGTCAAAAGGTGGGTTTGTCTGAATTCACTGTGAATTATACTTTTTTTTTTTTAATGTTGAGTCGCCTGCAGTGAGAATCCAGATGAGAGCTAATGAGCCAGTATTATTTAAGTGTTTTTCTTTCTTCCCCAACCAGCCAGCCAACCTTTACCCCGTGTTTGACAGTCTAATAAACACAAGCCCACAACACTTTTCAACAATACCACAAAGACAGCTTGTGAAACAACCTGCCAAGCTGCAGAAGCCAAATTCACCTTTATGTCAAGGTGCTCCAATTGAAGATACAATTTTGCTTCAGGGAGGCTTTGAGATCAATGTAATAAACTTACAAATGTGAAGAGTTACACTGAGAAAACATTCTTCAGCAGATAATTGCAGTAATTACACTGGTAGCAGTGGTTCAGAAGACTCCATCCACAAAGGGGAAGACATGTTGTGTGAGCACCTGATTGCTTGCACACAAGATGTGGCTTGTATTGGCTTTTTCCTTTAAGTACAGATAATCCACGAGTGTCAGTGATTGAGGAGGTACAAATCCCGCAGTAACAGACACACAGGTGGCACTGGAAAGAAACAGAATACCAACCTAGATTTCTTTCTCTTTCTTTCTTGGTCAATTACCATGCCAGTCTGAGTCACAGGGGCAACCTCCCTCTGCACAGCCCAGCCTCAGGTATTCGTTGGGCTCACAACAGCCTCTCGCCGTTTCCTGCTCGCACAAGTGTTCTGTTCTGCATCGCATCCTGCAGCAGTGCTCATGCCTGACTCCCC
>BSAI01000119.1:8978980-9062463 GCA_036245035.1 Adrianichthys oophorus | reverse complement strand
GACTCAGGAGAGGCTGGAAGATGAGAGCTTGGTGGCTGTTGACTCAAATTACAGTAAGCAAAAGAAAAAAAAATGAGCCACCACTGGATATAAATACTGTTTAAACTCTCAAAAATCTTCCAACAAACAGACAAAAACAAGTGCTTTTTGCTAAACAAGCCTGATTTAATCTAACAAACAGTGAAAACAGCTCTGTTCTCGATGCTGAGGTCTCTTTAGCAGTTGCTAGGTGATAAAGCAATGCTTATTTGTTTTTTTCATGCTGAGAGTTAGTCAAAAACATTCCTTCTAGCCTGCACAGTAAACTCATAATTGGGAGCAGAGGCCTATCAAAGTAGAATAGCATGGAGAGGAAAAATAACTTAATATTGCTCAGAATGCACAACAATTCTCACCTTTTTCTAATAATTTCTACAAAAACATTTTTGGATTTTCTGGTTGGAGCCTCTCAAAAAAAATAATTTGTTAAAAAATGTGGAAGTTTAGTTAATTTACTGTATAGTCAGGTGGGTGTTTTCATGTCATGTTCTGATTGAAATTTTGACTTTCCAGATAAGTCATCTTCTTCGTTTGTAATGTTGCAGAGGTAGAGTGGTTGACCTATAATCTAAAAGATCTCAGGATCGGTTCCTGCCTTGCCCGCTCATATGTTGAATTGTCCTTTGGCAAGACACTGACCCCCACACTTCTCCTTGTTATTATAGTCTGGCGCCAGTGTTTGGCAGAGTGTGTGAATGTGGGTAGACCTATCCTCGCGGTCCAGTCTTGCTCGAGCACAGTATTCCTAAACGTTAACTTTTTCTTTCTTTTGTTTTTGTCCACACACCGTAACATGCTTAGTGGAAATAGACGCATTTTCGCCCATGAGGGGAACGATTAGGTAGCTGCTACAGACCGCGTAGCAACAGCGCCTTTAAAGAAGGTAGAAAGTAAATACGGTTTATTTACTATGATAGTATCTTTAGTAATGTTGCAGAAAAAAAGAGTCTGTTTACACAAGAAAATCTAAAATGACAAACTCAAAAAAAGGGAAGTGATCTTTCTGTAATTAGTACTAAACCCCTACTAGCTGATCAAAATTAATTACTTGATCAAGTTTTTTAAAGGACATGTTTGGGGTGGTAATATTACCCATTTTGTACTGAAATGAAGCAGACAGAATTTCAATGTGTGAACTCTAGCAAATTTGTGAAAACTGACGAGTCTGTCAACTGCTGCTGCGTCTGAGAAGTAACAAGGACTTCAATCAACTGAGATCCTTAACTTTGTATTTGATTTGTTCTCAACACTGCTCTATGAGTCTTTAGAACTCCTATAAACAAAAATCCTTCCTCTTTCTTATGCTTAAAAAAGAACCCTGGATGAAAATCAAATAATGACAAACATTTGTATTCTGAGCCAAAGGCTTTTCTACAAGTGCTTTATCTGCCTTCTTAAAAAAGAAATGTCAGCTGAGAAAACACAACGCTGAACTCCAGAGTTTTGGCGGAGGTTGCACGAATACCTGTCTTCCTGCTTGGGGATTTGGGTGGCGGTGAAAGCTTGTCAGCAATGGCAAACAAAAGCTTTGTGTTGAACCCCCGAATGAACAGAGTAGATGTACGAGAAAATGAGCTGGCCGTCATTCTATGGCAAAGCATTTGAACAGAAATGATGCATAATCAATTTTCTTACCCATAAACAGCACATTTTTAACCCTGTAAAGCCCACTACATAAAAAAACTATTAACCTTTTTAAAGTTTAAGAGTTTTTTTAAACCCTTTGATGAGAAAAGAAATGCAATGTTATTTTTCATGAAATGTAGATATCATCAATTCTCACCTGTTGTGATTTGGTAAGTTTTTGCTCAAAAGAACGTTAGTTTAAGATGCAAAAAACGCTGACGAGTATTTAGGGAAAAAGCACCTGATTTACCCACTGTTTTAAATTTGATAAACTTTTTAAGCACTTTGTAACTGTGTTATAAAGAATTATTTTTCAACCAATTGTACTTTGTTTCAAAACACCAAGTTTTAAAAAATAAATAACAAAAGATGAGCTGTTCCTACCATAAAGTTTTTAAAATTAGCAAAACTTTTCCCGCCAAAAGTGTTTTGAGATTTTGTGGAGGCAGCCATTTTGAAATGACCAGGAAAAGCCCTTCTCCAAGAGGAATGATGATGAACTACAGGGCAAAAAACATGGACCACGTTATGTATAATGGGTTTTTGTGGAAAGTTTGGATCATACTATTGAGATAGGGGTCTCAGAAATGCCTGTATCAAATATGATATATAGACTTAATTTGATAAACAGAGCCAGGACAGTTGGATAAATGGCCAAAATGACTTTTTTTTTAATTAAAAAAATTGATTCTCGTGAGCAATCCTAATTATAATACCTGACTATTGCATTCCTGCAAAAACATGCTGTCATTTCAAAATATCGTTTATTTCTTCAATCTGGTTCCAATTAGCTTCGTATAAAATAAAAACTAACATTTCCAGTAATCCTAAAGATGCCCCAACGTACAACTTTAGAGACTCTTATGTGATGTGTTCTGATCGAGCGTTTAGCAAAGGTGCTCACACTGGGCTAACCGATTCTAGTGTCTGTCTGCCACCAAGTTGGAAGAGGCTTGGTGTGAAATGTCAAAGAGCTGCAAATCTCACTCCAGACTTTTCTTTCACAGCTCTATTCCAATGTACGAAAGACGATATCATGTAATTCCACACCGGTATTATTAATTTCTCCTCCATGATCAATTCTCAAACGGTTCTGTGAATTAAAAAAGGGATGCCATCCATCCGTCACCACCAAATCCAAGTCGCTGATTGATCAAAGTTCAACCTGATTTCACTTTTAATGCATGTTCAGTACTCACTAGGCACAGGATGTCTTTGATACCTAATCTACATCTACTGTAGATGTCTGCAGGACATCTCTGACAACTCTGTTTTGTTACTCTATTAGATGTCTACCAACAGTGTTCTGCATATAGAGTTTGAGTACACATTTCCCTGCATACATCTAATCTTGGGATATGTTTACAGATTTACAGATAACTAATAGACAGAACGTGTCCGGTGGGAAGAAACTACTTACAGGGATTGTTTGTACTGTGAAAGGCATGAAGAAACTGTGACACAGTTAGCTGTAGGAAAGTCCTCTGTCCGAGATCTAAACTGCGACATGCAATAGACCTCTGTGAATTGATGTCTATCAGATGCATAATGCATGTCTATAGTTGTGAGCTTTGAAATAGCCATGATTTACATATTTAATAGATATCCGTGCATGGTGGGTTGATGCGCATTTATGTTTGTAGAGCCTGAAAACAGTTGTAGACTCTTGCATAGCTACGTGTGAAAGTGGGAGTTTTGAACGTGAAAGACTTTTTGTTGAAAGTGGTTGCTTGAACGGGCATTGCTGAAGGCAATGTGAATGTAGCTTGAAAAACATTTTCTCTATCTTTCATTTTCAGGGTTTGAGTAGAAAGTTTCTGGTTTTTGCAACTTTTTTGCTTCAAAAATGAATAGTACCTTACTTTATCTTTCAGACAGCACTTTAAACACTTTCAAAATTGATAAAGACTTTTTTTGTTGCATTTTTGATTGTAGACTACATTTTATGTCTCAATCTCTTTAAAGTAAAACTGACTGGTGATATTTGAAGTTATTCTCCAATTTCAGCTTTCGCTCTTTTAAAGCTGCATTACACGGTAGAATTAAAGACATCAAATAAAGTTGATTAGAAAAGTTCTACATTTACAAGACAAACATGGGAAAGTTATCATTCTTGTTGCGCATTGCTCAAGGAAGGTAAAAATAACTGGATGAACGTTTCATTCACAATAGGTGTTTTAAAAGAAAAGCATACAAATGTCATCCCTTTGTCCAATGAGTTGCGTGCCATTGTGCACCCACACACGGAATGAGTTATAGTGCTTTGCTCAAAAGATAAGACAGCAAAAGCTTTGATTCATGCAACACAGAATCAAAAACACCTCCCTGCTTGGCTCCTCTCCACTTTGGTGTTCAGACAGCAGACGTAAAGACAGAAATGAATCTGTGTTAATGAAGTAGAACAAATTAAGGATGGTTCTCAAACTCCACAACCACCCTAACATGCAATTCTATTGTGCAACCCAGGCTCCTTTCAGGTGCAGGCATGGGTAAAAAAATTCTCATGTGTGGCTGCCTGCGCTCTGTGCAGGCTGAGACATCTATGAGGTGTTGACACACAGATCCTTACAGAGCACCAACTGACACAGATGCACTGACATTTGCAACGAGGCCTGACTTTTAATTGTGAGCTGTGCCACAATGCAAAAGTGAGTTACTGTTGCTATCAGGCGAAGGGTGAGTCACACTGTGTTAGTCAGAAAGCCAACCGAATCCACAAATGACTACAGATGACGATAAAAAAATAAAACAAGATTCTATTCAAACGTAGAAACACATTTTACAAATAGATAATAATTAGAAAAAAACTTTTTTATTACCTTTTAACCACTTTTATGAGTGTTGAACTACCAGAAATGGGGACTTGGCATGAGTCACACTTAAGTCTCACATGAAAGGTCACTTGAGACTTGATTTTTTTTTTTCTTTTTAGTTTGAAGTTTGTTTGGTCCTTCAAACACTACATTTTTACTACTTTGAAGCAATAGTCAGGCTTAAGACTTGAAGTTTGGGACTACTGACCAATGTTCATTTTTTTATCCTCCAGAATATCACAGTCAGTTGTGAAAATAAAAGCTCTATTCGTGATGCTTTTATTTTGGCAGTGCAGAAACAGCAGCTGCCTGTAATTATGTTCCCACGAGTTTTCTAAAGACCCACTCCAACAAAAATAATGTCTTTGATGTTTTTTTAACATGTTCTTATAGCATTTTTCTCATGATAAGCACATATATTAAGAAAATTAATCTTAAAATTTCATTTCCGAGTACTAATTTATTCAAATTGTTGTGAATCACAGGAGCAGATGGAAAAATACCGTTTGAAAAAGCTTGTAGCAGTTACAGTCAGTTACAGCATTACAGTCACAAGCTCCCTGCTCCGCTCCTTTCTGATGCATCCATTAGGAGACAAATAGCTCCATACGTGTCTTCATTTTCCTCATTTGAGCTGCATCTGGCTCCAAAATGAACAGCTGAATTGTTCCAATATTTCTCGCCGTTTTTGTTGCACCATTAATGTTAGGTTGTGAGCAGGAGAGAGGGTAAATAACGGGATGATGGGAAATGAGGTAAGAGTCACTCCACGCCAAAAGTCCCGCCCACAGAGGTGCATAACCGAGCATGTTAATGACAACAGGAAATTCAATGACTTTAGAACTTGTGTATTATTGGTGAGGTTTTATCATAGAGATTTACTCAATTGCAGCTCAACAAAAAAGCAAACAAAGAAAAAAGAATTGTTGAGGCGGTCATGGTGCAGAGGTGGAGCGGTTGACCTCTGATCAGATGCATCACTACAGCCTATAGCTGAATGAAGTATATTTTATCCACACAGAAAACTTCACAAAAACAGATGCTGTAACATAGAAAGGCTTGAGATATGATCCTAACTCAAAGTATTGACAGATGGTTTCGATATATCTTGTAGGTGTTTCTTCTTTTGATCTCCTCGTGTTCAGAATTAGTGACTCCAGAGGTCAGACATTGATTTAACGGCAGGCTCCCAGAGAAGTGCGCTGCTTCAGTTATGTAAACTGGCCCGAGTTTGAAGCAAGTCAACCGTCGGGACTTTGCATTGCCACCAACCCCTGCAGCTTCTAATGCAAACAAGATGCCTTCACTTTCTCTGTGCCTCACACAGTATGCACGCACACACACAAGCAATAACACACACACACACAGAAGTATAGATTAAAGAAATCAGTGTATTCCAAAATGAAAACTGAAAAATTTTGTTCAAAACTGTTAGAAAGTACCTATTCTACAATAAAATCGGTGATATTGTGTTATTTTTTATGTTGATCTTTCATGTGCTTCCATTTTTCTTACTTTATTACTGAGACACATCACTCTGTTTCACAAAAAGCTTATTTTATTGTCTTGCTAAGAGGAAAGAAAAATATAAATAATCTTTTAAAAAAAAGGAAACTCTCAAAAAATCCTAAAATCTTTTAAAGCATAAAAAATTGAGAAAAAAATCACATTAAAAAAGTAAATATTGTAACAAAAAATACATATTTAAAAAGCATAATTAAATGTTCCAGAAAAAAATCTAAAACCTTTCTAAACTAAACATTTTAAAGTACTTTTAAAACATTTTAAACACATATCTGGGATATTTTTAAAAATAGAAACAATCATTTTCATTGCTCTCCTCTCAGAGGAAGGAGGATACAGAGTCAAGACTTCTGCAGCCTTCCTATCTGTCCACCCACTGCTGTAATAATATATTAAGTTACATTGACTTTATACGTGAAGTTATCAGAAAAACCTTCAGCTTACTGGAGTGGCAGAGCTAGAACATTTACATTGGGGGCAGGAGAGGGGCAGAAGACATTAGAAGGGTGGCAAATGAGAACAGCAGAGTGGAAGACCATTGCAAATGAAAGGATCAAATATATGTATTTCAGTTTTATTATTGCTACTTTTAATAATATTAAAACGGCTGTTCTTTTAGCTGAGCTGCTATCATGTAACGCATAAGTAAATAAATAAAAAATGTTTTTTTAAGTTCATTTGGCAGGAAACAAAATTCTGTTTGTTTGTTCATTTTTGATAGCAGCAATTAATGGCACCCCTAAATAAATACATGCATAAAATAAAATAAAATGATAATAAAATGTCAAATTAAACAACAAAAAAAAGCAGCCAAATTTTACCCTGGGGATTTTACAGGCTTAACTTTCTGGTGGTATAGAGGGGCAGAGCCTCTTTTAGTACAATGGTAGTAGTTAATTAGTCTTTCGATTTTTTTAAAGGAACTAAGGAGAGTTTAATGTGTCTACATTAAATATAGGAAGACATAATTTGTTTTGAGACTTTTTAAAAATGTTTGTGATCAACCACTTCTACTTTTAAAGCTTCCATTCAATTCCCTCTGCTAACACGACAAGAGCAAATCCCTCAAACCATTCCGAGCTGCAGCCACTGAATGGTTAAACTCAAGTGTTCAAATTCAAATGTCTCATTTGTTTGTCTTTGTTTTGAGAGAGCCGTTTCTCGCTGGCGCAGGCAGGGCCAGAGATGGCACACAAAGTGTAGAGCTCTTCATTTGCCTCAGCTGCAGCGCTGCTTGGCTGTGCAGCTGTCTCTGGCTCCAGCCGTCATTTGCGTCTTTACACCACCCTGTGATGGACAGGCGGAGGCCTCTCACAGCGGCAGCAGAGCGTAGCTCTGCAGTCTTGGACGCTCTGGGGTGCACTCAGTGATGCTGGGCTCAAGTGGTCTTCAGAAAAGGCTCAGAGGGCTGGCGCTTCAACTTCATCACATTGATACAAGTAGGGAATAAAAGTGAAATAACGAGCACTGGTATCACCTAAAGATTGTAATGAGTCCATCAACTTTTGATCTTTATTGATGCATTTTTTGCTGCAGTCATCAAGGCGCACTGACACATTAAACAGGTTCGTGTTACCAAATGTTGACCGTGGAGTGAGTTTGCAGCAGCATAAGCCCTCTTTAATCCATCCACAACAAATGCAATGATAAAAAGCCTCCGGGCAAACATTAGACTGCAAATACTGAAAAAGAGCTAAATCAAAATGCAGAAGCAAACAATGACAAATGTAAGCCTGAGCTCCAGTAACAACAAGGACCAGAGAAGTTACTCACCACTGATTGTTCATCACCATCGAGCATAAGAAGCAAATGGTGAGGTCTGCTGCAAACTGCATTTCATGTCAATCAAACCTGTCAGAGGTTGGGGTGGATAAAAGCACTGAAATGCAGCAGTCACGGTCTTTTGACCATAGGGATGACTAAACATGATATTTCCTCAATTTTTCTTTGAAAATAGAGATAAAAAAATGTCAAACTATTTTATTTTATAAAAGTTTTAGAAAAGTTCCTTTGATTTTGAAGACTGATCTTTGTCTAGTTTCTTATCCTTTTAACTACTAAGTGAAAATAGAATTTAAAAAAAACAAACAAATTGTTGCTGGTCCTAAAATAAGGTCAGCACAGCACCAGGTACACAACAGGACAATTATTATTGCTCATTTAGTAAATCCAGCAAATAAATTTTTTTTAAAAGTATCAACAGCATGCAGAACCATCCCTATCATATCTAATTGGGTGTAAACTTTATTCAATTATTTCTTGCAGGATGGAAGTTGAAGCCTTTCAGATTGTCTCAAAATAGATCAGAGTCTGCAACTTGATGCTCCAGAAAAATAAAATGATAGTAGCCCAAACCTTTAGAAATTACTTAGTTAACTTTGATTTAATTTAGATTAGTTCTGCTGACCTTACAATTACTGTGTGCTCTACCATTCCTCCAGAATGCACAGATATCAAATACTATCAAAACTTTAGTAACAACTTAGATCTTCTCAGATTGATCTTTTTATGTTATGAGTTTAGTGCACATATTCTATGCTGCACAACAATGTTTTTAGCTATTTAGAAGGGCATTCTCCCAAAAAAGAATTTGAAACTATGTCAAACGTAAAAGAAAACTGTTCCACCTTTACAGAAAATGCTTTTTTATCTGTATATTTGTTTTAATTCATGCCAAAGCCAAAACATAATTTATATGTATTTCAAAAGCAACAACGGTTTGAATGCAAACCATAGTATCACCAATGTATCCCATTTTTCACAAGGGTGAAATAATACAGCAGCTCCTGCAAGGTTTTGATCAGTGATAAAACTGACCCAAATGGCTCTTTTAGTATTAAAGGTTGCAGACCCCTGCTCTCGATCCAGTTTAGCTTTTTGTTGTAGGAACGCAACTTTTATTTAGAAGTTTTTTTTCTTTCAGCATCTACGTCCCACCAGCACACAGGACTGTTTTTTGGTGCAATTCTATTGATTTTCAGTATAAGTTCATCTATGCCAAAAACTTTTGTAAAAAGATGTTCAACTGAAACATACCTTTTAACATAATTCAATTTAAGATGAATAAAAAACGGAATGGGTTTGCACCGAAAGAAAAACTGAAATCTATATTAGCCTCATAAAACACTAAGTTTTGGGTAGGTTTCTCATTTCTATAGACTTGTTTTCCCTTTTTCTAAGCACACAAAGTGTGAAATATTCTTGCAACAGAACCAAACTAGTTTGGATTTCATCGTAACCCTCGTCTTATCACATACCACACCCATCCAGGCCCAGAACAGGGTGCTGCAGTTCCAAAAGCTCCAGAGACCTTCCTAGAGGAATTAACTTTTCATCAGACTGTTTGTCTAGGCAAACCAGCTCTCTCGGTCTTCCTCTGCACCGTCTCTGACACATGCCATCAGCCTGAACCCATTCTGCTGTTGAGTAGTGGGAGTGTGCTGCTGGCTTTTACTCTGTTTGGTTAAAAGCTTAAGGTGGGTGAACCCCGTCCTCGGACTTCAAAACCACCAGAACTGCACACAGTATTGGCACCACCTCAAACCGCAGGGTCAGGGAGAGACCTGTGACACTTCAGGAATCGACTTGCAAAGAAAAGATGGTTTGCAACTTTTCTCGATCAGTACGAATGCGGCTATTGACTGGTCAAGATGGTCACCCTTCTCTCCCCTCCAGGTTCAGGTTCAGATTGCGCCCTGGTCTGTGTTTTGCATGCTGAAATCACAGGAGAGTCTTTGTCTGGACAACATTTACATCTCTTAACACAGCTGGCTTGTCCAACCACTGGCACAAAGCAAACAAGAAAGCAAGATAGAAAAACAACCCGTAGGTTAAGTTACCACTAAAGAGGCGTTTTAGTGTTAAACGTCAAAACAACATAGACCATTTCAGACTTTTAAAAATAAACTGAGGTCAGCTTTAAGGAAAATTTGAATAAAAAGAGGAAACAGTTCCAGCTATTTAAGGCTGAAAAAAAATGTTTGGAGGGCTGTAATCACAAAAACCATTTTTATTTTAAATTAACTAAAAACTGAAAACTTTTTTTAAGGGTAACATTTTGTGGAGTACAAAAAAAGACTATTATATTTATTTAAAAATGTAACAAAATGTTCTAAAAGATCATTTTGACAAACACAAGCTTTATAAAAGGTGAGGTATGCAGAGAGCATGTGATGCTCTTGGAGGCGGAGCTCTTGGCAAGTAATACTCTCTTCAGGTAACTGAGTGAGTCACTGGCTCTCACACCTTAAGCACTGCAAATGGTGCGTTCACAGCTCAACTCTTCAACCTAAGCTGACAGCAAACAATGGGACATAGCCGAAGAAGGATCGGTAGTTCATGAAACTTTACTCTGAAAAGCTCAACTGCTTCTTCTGTGTTTTTTAAGAAGCTTTTTGGGACTCAAAGACTGTGAGTTGTCAAAAACTAAGAGAAAAACTCGTAAGGAAAAGATTGATGGGTAGATGTCTTATTTATTTTTGTTGTTCGGGACTTTGTTCAGCTCCTTTTAGATAAAGGAGCGCTGGAAGAACTATTACTGAGATAAATTTAAGATTGACTCTTCTGAGGACACTTTTGTTCATCCATCCACAATGCCAGTGGTTAAGGTTGAAAGGGACTCTCAGTCGGATGGCGTCTTGCCGACCTCTGACCTTCCACCGCAGACAGAGGAGCAACCAAGAGGTCGCAGGAGGAAGAGACCCCTCCAACGAGGAAAACCCCCCTACAGCTACATAGCACTCATTTCCATGGCTATAGCCAATTCCCCCGACCGCAAGCTGACACTAGGAGGCATCTATAAATTCATCACAGAGCGTTTCCCCTTCTACAGAGACAATTCAAAGAAGTGGCAAAACTCCATCCGCCACAACCTGACGCTCAACGACTGCTTCATCAAGATCCCCCGTGAGCCAGGACGGCCTGGAAAGGGCAACTACTGGGCCCTGGACCCCAATGCAGAGGACATGTTTGAGAGCGGCAGCTTTTTGAGGCGCAGGAAGAGGTTTAAGCGCTGCGATCTCAGCACCTATGCCTCATACATCCATGACACGCCGGTTTTTTCTCCTGTCCAGATCCCCAGGTCAGCAGCGTACTCCAACCCGGTCTACCCGAACATGACTGTTAGCCCCACCTACGGGCAGCAGATGCCCGCTGCCTATTACCCCTCTCCATCTCCGCCTGGGTTTGCTCACAGTCAGACCCGTATGTTCAGCATCAACAACATCATAGGACACCCATCTGCAGCCAGCATGCTGGCCAGTCAAGGGGCAGAGGTGATGCAGCAGCCGAGTCGGACCTTCAGTCCCGAGGGACTCGCCAATGGATCAACCCCCTGTGGCTTAGGAGCTCTGGGCTTTCAAGGTCAGGGATGTGGGGGCACGGTGGCTCCCCGCTCCACGGCACACCCAGGGTTCAGCTACTCTGGGCCAAGCAGCCATTCGCATCCCCACCAGAGCTCCTACGGACAGGGCCCGACACAGAGCTATGCGCCAGCTGGCAGGATCCACGCCTCAACTCACGGGCCTGCAGAGACGATGGACCACTATGGCAGGGTCTCCCCAGTGCAGCTGGGCTCTTTCTCCCATTATAACAGTCCAGGTCCAATCACCAATACTGGGGGATACTTAAGACACCCCTCTTACACAGGGAACATTGACCGGTTTGTGTCTGCAATTTAAGCTACTAAGAAAGTCAGTGTAAGCTTAAGACCAGCACGGACTTTAGAGGATGTGAAATGAGCCAGCCGTACCTGCATCCAAACACCACTGATATCATTCGATGATGATGATAAACCAACTGTGACTTCCCCGCATTAACGCTGGAGATCATCGTCAGCACTGATGGCTAAAATGTCTGGTTTATGAGATGCCAAAGCGCCATCCCAGCACGAGGACGCTATTTACATGTAAAGTAGATGCGTGGTTGCAGGTTTTACTGTTTTTGCTGTGACTTGAATGAGCAAGTGAAATATTGACAGTACTTCAGAGTTGAAATGGCACACTTTGTGATGTTTATATAAATTATTGTGGTCAAAACTTAACTGTAAGCAGCTTGTGTGATCACTGGTTTTAAGAAAACATGAAAGGCAACTCTGTAAATTAAATGTTCATGAATTAAAAAAAAATACATCGCAGTGTCATTGCATTTTCAGTTGTTTCATAGAAATTAATTACTGTAACACAGCCTAAAGCGAGTCATCTTTTTATTTTAAAATAAAAGTCTAATAAGAGAGAGTCAAGGGTTTTTTTTTCTCAGCGTTTCAGCTCCAGCTACTTTGACCGGCATCTATTATCACACCAAAGCATCCACTATTAAAGGAAAATGACATCATATACCCCTAAAGATAAAGCAACAGTATAAAACCCTTCGTCTGCAGTTTGGATGTTTGACGTGGAAAAATCAGGAGCTTTTTAAAAGTTTAACATCTTCATTGTTAGAATACTTGTATGATATTTTAAAGTCAAACTTTAAAGCAAATATTTAGGATTTAAAGATTTCATTTAGCTAACTTGATAGAATTTTTTTAAATTTGTTAAAAAAGAAAAGGTTTTAAATGTATTCAGAAAAAAAATTTTTTAACTTAGTATTACAAAAACATTGTACCTTAGAGAGTACGCCAGCTTTTAACAAATTGTTGGAAAAAAATGCAATATTTAAAAAACTGAACAAGAAAACACACATGAAACATTCAAGAATTTTTTTTTTTAAATGCTCATTACAGCAGAACTGTTAAAAACATCAAATCTAAAAATAAAAAAAATAAAAACTTTTTGACGATGTAAAACAAAAACAAAAAAATCTATTTTTAAAAAATGTTTTTCAAATTGAAACTGAGAATTCAAATGTTCTTAAATCTTTGTCTAGCCTGACATGTCACATTTTTATGCCTCTGGGTATTCCTTTACCTCCAGTAATGAGATCATTTGTTGACCGGCATTCAAGAAAACACCAACTCTGTCATAACCAGGAGTGACTCAGAACAGGTTCACAAGGATTTGGAGCGACCCGTTCCAATCAGACCGTGCCACCAAAGAATAAATAAAAAGCCCTAAATCTTTCTGTTATTCTGCATTTATAGTTTTTAGCCTATAAATGCTAAGCAGAATCCTACAAAGTAAAAACAAAAAAAGGCATTTGGGGAAAAAAAAAAAAATTTTTATTGAATATAACAAACATGAAAAGTTCAATATAAATAAATGGAACAAATAAAAGTCAAACAAATCAGCCGATATAATCAGCCAGCTGTTGGAGCTGGTCGCATTTCTGCACGACGTCTGGCAAAGACAGGAGCGTCTGCAGGAAGAAAAAAAAAAAAAAGAGAGCAGATGCACCACAACTATTCAACTGACAAACGGTACACGCAGGATGAAAAAGAAAACGGGATCGCTCACCTCTCTGACTTTATTGATCATGCTGTTCAATATCTGAAGCTCATTCTCACTTTTTTGCTGGTTAGTTTGATGGATGATTTGCTGTGAGGGGCAGTAGAATTAAAACATCCCAGATTACTTAAGGCGCTTTTTAGATTCTATTATAAAGATGATATAAGAGGAAAATAATCAAAAAGGTGAACTCACATGTCTCTTTGCTCTTTCCAGGAGTTTCCCTCTGGCCTGATCGGCTTCCTGAAGTTTCACCTTCAGTCTTTCCACCTGAACATCACATGGCAAGAAAATTCAAATTCATGTTTTTAAAATGAGTTATTGATGAGGTAGTTTGAAAATGGGGAAAAACTGCAATGGAAAAGCACAGAACAAGTTCTGCTTCCTTAAAGAAAGTAGTTCCGGACCTCTTTCAATAACTGGATCTTCTCTTCCATGTAATGTGCTGGGTACGATGACTGGTCTCCTGCCTTTTTCAGCTCCTCTCGCAGGAACTGACTCTCAACTCTCGACTCCTGGAGAGAGCGACGTAGCTCAGAGACGTCCCTTCGCAGCTCCTGGGAGGAATTTCGAATTTGAAACAAATCTTAGAAAAATCTAGACAGCAGATAAAGAGTTTTAAATGTTTTACTTCCTTACAGTGTTGTCGTTTTTATGTTTGCTGAGAATTTCTTGGGTCTCTTGAACATCTGCCATCAGCTTATTCAAAGTTTTCTCATCCTTTAAAATAAAAAATATTTCTTAAACCCATTCCATCAATTACATCCACCTTTTGCACCAACTTTTATTTTTTAAAATAAAAAGTAAAGTCACCTGAGCTCTCTGCTGCAGAGCCTGGTTTCCCTTTTTAACCAAGTTATTCAGCCGGCTGAGCTGAAGTTTGAGTTCCAGAACTTCAGCTTCATGTTTGTGGGCCGTAGACTGTTGCTCCACCTGCAGGCTGCAGCTGGAATAACACATTTTATACTTGCAAAAAACATTTCTATTGAAAAAAATAACTTTAAAAACTTTTGTAAAGAATAATTTGCTTTTATGATCAGAATTATTTTGATTAAATATTGTTGATGAAAACAATTTAAATGCTTGGGGTTTTTTTCTCAGATAAACGGGTTAAACAAAGATGTCCTTGTGTTTATACATTTTTAGAAGAAAAAAAAAGGGAAGGACATTTTTAAAAGTGTTTTAATCTCTATTCTTCACTTCATTTCACATAATTGTATTTTTAATTATTTTTATCAATTTTAGACCACAAAAATCTATTTTTGTTAGTACTTCAATTTACAAAATTACTAGTTTTATTATTGAAAGTACAACTGTTGTTTTATGTAAAAATTGTATTTCTTAACAAAAAAAAGGGTGATTTTAGTGAATGAATAATGATATAAATTACATTGAATAGATAATCAAATTAAAAAGTGAATTTGTAAATGGAAATCAGAATGACTTGCTTATTAATTAATCTTCATGAATAAATAATGTAACCAATATTACATATTCAGCATTGATTGTATATGAGAACTGGACAGAGTGATCCCTGGCATTCCAAAAAGTAAATACCTGCTGGCGCCAAGAAGCCAATATCCTATAGACTTCTATTGACTAATAAACACTTATTACTTATTCAGTCTATTTTTTTTTTCTGCTCTGGTGTCTTTTTCTTAACATCTTCTTGCCAATCCTAATTTTTTTTCTTTTTTTAAATTGCAAGTTATTCAAGTTATTAACTGACCAATCAGATCAAGCGTTTCCCACCTTGAACGCTTGATTGACAGATCCTCTCAAGCCACTTTCAGTGAAAGGGCCGTGGACTTCCAACAAGCTTACTCATGATTGGCAACAGTTGCCATAGAAACATCGAGTCAGAACGACTCGGACTATCACTGTCAACTGTGTCCATATAAATGAAAAATGGCGATTGAAATGGCTTCATTTCGCCGGAGGCAGACGTAAGGCATTTTCTAAGGAGGACGTCACAGCCACTCTGTCCAGTTTTCTATATACAGTCAGTGGTCTCCATCTGCGTTTGGTTGGTGGACCTTACATTGTCCTCTGCAGCTCCTCCAGCTGAGAATCTTTTCGTTGCTGCACTGACTTGAGCGCGGCGGTGAGCTCTGCAACGGTGCAGCCCAGACCTGATAGCAGTTCAGACACACTGCTCTGCTCCTCTTCCTCCTCCGACTCCTCTGCCTTCATGCTCTGCTTAGACTGAGGTGCTACAACTCGAGTGAAGGCGCTGCTCTCGCTGAACAAAGCTTCACCGTTGGATTCAGGTTTGTCTGATGGGTCTGAGAAAAAAAGCAAATTATTTTTAATTTTCTTAACATTTGTTTTTAAGATAGCCCTTTTACTAATAAGTCAATATAAGTCTCATAATAAAGTCTTAAGTTTAAATTACAACAGTGGTCATAACTACAGGAAACGTAAGCTACAGCAGCAGATTAATAAAAAAAACTGTTATTCTGTGTCAAATCCTACATTTTACAGATTATCAAGTTTGTTCAAACTGCAGGTTGAGACTTGATTCAGTTGGAAAATATTAAGACTTTGTCGACGCAGACTTAGCTGGGCATCACTGTATCAGTGAGGCTGTATATCACACACAGGGGAACAACGAATCACCTGATCCAGCAGGTTTCTCTGTTTCGGTGTTCGTCTGTTGCTCAGCTGTTAAAGCTCCCATGATGCTGTCGACAAAAGAGCTGGAGGGGGGACCTGGCTCCGTGTTTTTCTGAGTGTCCCGGTTCTGTTAAGTATGTAAAATACAGCCATGTGGGACTCATTCACACAGGATACTGAATTTGAAATGTAATTTGAAAAGACATGTAATCCCAAGACTTTCATAAAAAAAATATTATTTTTATAATAAATCAGTATAATCCTACAGCTCTTCCTTAAACATTAAGTTAAACCAGGATTGTATGGCATTTCTTTCAAATCCATCTGTTTACTATCTGATGTTCATCAGGTGTTCACAGAAGCAGCAATCTCAACATGTAAACTGAAACCTCCCTCCCTTTAGTCTAATCTCTCCAGCACATCATGGGTTTGCTGTGGGACCTCCTCTATGAAATGCCAGGAGGGATCTTTTATACATGATGATCAGACGGCCTCCCATCTGAATGATCAATTTTTTAGAAGTCCCCATCTAAACTAATTTACATAACATTACCTGGTCACTGAGAGCAGCGTGCAGCTCATTGGTCACACCTCGCAGCGTGTGGTGCAACAAAGTGATTTCGGTGACGGCTTGAGCCATTTTCTCTTGAAGCTCCTGCCGGATTGAACCGGCTGCAGATTGTGTGACTATGATTTGATCGTGCAGTTGTTGGTTCTCAACCCTGCAACACAAAAACATGCAATCATTGACAGAGTCGACCAAGCTGATGCCTAGCTTTCTATGGAATTAAAAAAACTAAAAAAAATACAGATGCTAAATTATCTGAAAGATAAACATGTCATATCAGGGACTCATTTGCATGATTTACACACGCTGCTTTAAAAAAAATGTATTACATCTGAAATCAAATGTAAAAAATATAATTGTGAATGGTAGGCAGAAGGATAAAGTTACTTCACAATGTAGAAATGAAACCCAAACACAATTTCAAGTAAGAGTTAGCTTAACTTACTGAAGTTTTCCAACTTCTCCCTTCAGGTCTTCACACTGGATGTTTCTCTCCCACAGACTTTGCATGTTAGTCCTGAGCAGACGCTCGCTCTCGACCACCTGCTCCCGCGCCAGCTCATTCTCCATCTGCAGAAACTGAAACGCACGACGGAGAAGTTTAAACACAAAAACCACCATTCAACTGCTGTTCTCAAGTGAGCAGATAACAAAATTAAGACAAGATTAAAGACCCACTGATGAAAATCGTGATTTTACAATTTACATTTCTGATTGAGGACATACTGCATATAAAGAAAATTAGGCTCAAAATTCAATTTCTGAGTCTGTATTCAAATTGTTGTTAATGAGGAGCAGACGAAAACATGCAGTTTAAAAAAAGCTGATTTGTGACGTAGAATATACACTTGGTGGGCCACAAGCTCAGAGCTCTCAGCAACGGGGATGGGAATGGATGGCGAGGTTGCTCCGTGACACCAGTCCCGCCTACAACTTAGAGGAGAATTTCTAATGAAGTACTGCCGCTCTGCAGAAACTATGTCATAGAAAATGGCGTGTTCTTTGATTTTGGAAAAAAACCGGCATAATCCTAATTAAATGACAGCTGGAAATGCTTTTCCAACAGATCAAAGGATGATCAGAGTGGGTCTTTAAATCAGAATCAGTGAGGGTTAAGCTGAAATTCATTTTGTTAGAAAAAGGATTTAATTGACGAGTTTCCCAAGTTACAGCTTTTCATGAACACCCAAGCAGATTCCAAATTGTGAAAATCCTTAAACTGAAACAATCAGTTTTTATTATTGATCTACAGTAAAAAGCAGAGAATTTCTGAAAACATTTCCTGGAACTAAGATGAGCAACATCCATAAATAAAAAGAGGGTCAGGCCATATGGAGTAATCCAAAAAAATGTTTAGAAATTCAAGAAAAAGCAGAACAAGCATGAGCTAACCTCATTCATCTCCCTCACGCTGCTGAGTTGCGCACAAGTATCTTGCAACTGCTGGATCTGTGAATTCTGAGACTGCGAGATGCTCTGCAGCTGACTGAGCTGCTCCTCACTGTGAGCCAGAGACTGAGTCAGCTCGCAGACACGCCGCTCTGAATCGCTCAGAGACGCCTCCAACCTGGACGTGAGCAAACGCAAAAGACAAGCAGCACTGATGGGGAGGGCTTCTCTAAATCAATGTAATGGTTTGGACTAAATCTGAAGAGAAAGGATAAAGCTACCCATCAAAGGAACTAATTTTTTAACCAATCTTAGCGAATTAAAACATGATTCCCACTTACTGATCGGCTCTCCCGTTTGCTTGCTGGATGTCTTTCCACGAAAGCTGCAACCTAAGAAAATAAAATTCAAACTAATCATGCTTTTCCAACATTTTGATGTGTTACATTAAACTCTTGAGTATGCTGGTTCTTTACTGAAATGAAAACATACTTATCAGTCTCAGCCGCCAGAGCCTGCTCCAAGAAAGCATAGGAGGCCAGTGTGGAGGAAATGGTGGCGGACAACTCGGTCACCTTCCTGTCAAGCTGAGCCTTTTCCTCCTCCTCCTCTGTTAGCTTCTGTCTTACAACCCCCATTTCTGAAACATTAACGTTCGCATATCATCAACAATTTGGCAGACCATGAGGGATAGTTGATGATCAAGCTAAGAAAAATAATAATTTCAGTCTTTACCTGATGTGAGGATGGTCATCTGAAGGTTCAAATCCCCAATCTGTTGTCTGGCAGCTTGGAGATTCACATATGCTTCCTTCAGTTCTTCTTCCATCTGAAAAAGCGCGTTTGTCAAAAACATTTTGGAGAAAAAAAAGCTTTTTTTAAATGAAAATTTTAACTAAAATAAAAGCACTGGACCTGCTCTTTTTCCACGTTGGCTGCAGCTCTTGCAGAAACGAGCTCGTCCCGCTCCGTCAAAGCACCAGCTGCCGCCTCCTTCAGCCTCAGGAGCATTGGAGTAGTTCTCTGCAGAAGGTTTTGGACTGACCAAAGCTTTGAAAAAAGCAAAGAAACACTGTGATTATGATTCAACATGTGGGCACAAAGAAATATATATGTATATACTCATGATCAAAATCTTAAGACCAGTTAAAAAATTACAAGAATTTGCATTTTTCACAGTTAGATTTTAACAAGGTTCCAAATAGAGCTTAAAGTAAAAATAAGAAATTGGAACAAAGGGACAAACATTTTGAGCAGACAATGTAATTAAAACAACAATTTAACTAAAATTGGCTCTTCATCAGCTAAAAGTTTAGGGCCATAGCACAAAAAACCCTGTTACATTCTCAAAACAGAAATGACAGGGTCCAAACCAAACACTCAGTAATGAGTAGCTCCACCATTTTTGTTGATCGCCTTAAAAATGTGGCATGCTTGAGTTTCCTAAAAGGATTTTGGGGAGTTTGTGCTAAGTGGTGAAGATGGCTACATGAAGGGCATCCACTGCCTGGATCTAATGTCCATGTTTGTAAACTTCTCTTAGAATCCATCCCCAAATGTTGTCAATTGGATTTAAATCAGGATGGTCTAAATGAGTAAGGTTATTCTCCTGAAAAAAGTCCTTTGTCAGGCAGGTGTTGTGAACTGCAGCATTGTCCTGTTGAAAAGCTCAGTCATCACTACACAGACAAAGGGCCCCAGGGATGCTTCTTGGGGCTACAGTTAGAGGATCGTCCTGTGTCTTCTTGGACAGCCCTTTGGATCCTTCGGATCAGTGCCGTGACATTTTTTAGTGGTTTGCCATTTGACGTTTTTTGTTCTGTAACCCTCCGGATCCATCAGTTTTCTTAACCTGCTGTATCCCTTTCGGGGTCACGGGGCTGCCAGAGCCTAACCCAGCTTCTGTTAGGCAAAGGCGGGGCACACTCTGGAGAAGTTGCCAGTCTGCTGCAGGGTCACAATCACACACTCATATTCACACCGAGACAATTTAGTATCATTGGTGAATCATAGACAGGATGATTACTTATTTGAAAATACCATTGAATGAAAATGTAGGTGCAAATTCTGGCTGTTAAAAGCTGTGTTCCTAAACTTTTAATTAGCTGACATAGAGTCCATTTAATTGAAACTATTATTTTAAATAAACTGTCGGCTAAAAATTTTTTTTCTCTCACTCTCCTTTCTTCTTTTTGCATTTGGAAGCTCTAATTAGAACATTGTTAAAGACCCACTCCAATGAATAGAGAATTTAAGATTAAAACTGCATTTCTGAGTATTTCTTTATTCAAATCATGATGGATCAGGAGCAGAGGAAAACTCCAGGTTTGAAAAAGCTTGAGTTTGTGACGTAGGAACCTATAAGGGCGAGTCTCCCTGCTCCATCACAATTCTGATGCATCCGCTTGCAAACAAATAGATCCATTAACGTCTTTATTTTCCTTGTCTGAGCTACCATCTGGCTCAAAGCTATTTAGCTGCTTAGCTCTAATACTGCTTGCTGTTTTTTTTACTATGTTAATGTTAGCTTGAGCTTGTAAGGTGCTATAAACTAGCAGGAGAGCGTGCAAACAAAGGCATGATGGGAAATTAGCCTCAGCAACTTCTGGGTCAATAGTCCCACCCACAACTCAGAGGCAAATTTCTAATCAGTTCCTGCTGTGCTGAAGAAAATATATCTTTAGAAAATGACAGACTTTTTGACTTTGGCTAAAAACTGCATAATCCTAATTAAAAGACAACTGGGAACAATTTTACAATAAAAAAAAACATAGTTGGAGTGGGACTTTAAGGTCGAGCTGTGGTAAATGAAAATTCTTGCATTTTCTTAACTGGTCCTATGACTTTGATCAGAAATGTATGTGTAGCCTTAAGACATATGACACCTTTAGCTAAAACTTAAAAACAAACAAACCTCATTCATCAGGTTGGTGTGTTCATCCATAGCTTGGGACACAAGCTCGTTGGCGGATTTTAGTGTTTCACTACAAGTCTCGTTTAATGCAACCTGTAGATTCAAAGCAAGCAAGATGGACGTTTAGCTTAAAAATCTACTGAAGCTCAGAGGAACTTCATATTGTGTGTGCATGTGTGTAGGTGTGCATGAGCATATGTGTACCTGCTCAGGATAGGTTTGTTTTAGGGCAGCCATGAGCTGTTGCTGAGATCCCACGCTCTCTTCCAGAGCAGAGATCTCTGCAGAACAGTGTCTCCTCAGCTGCTCCATCGAACTGAAGGCCTACAATAAACAGCTGCACATGATTATCCAGAAGGTGGCAGGAACCTGTGCAGGTTACCCACACAACAAAAAAAATCCAGTGTTACTCCAAACCCAGTCGGTGGGATCTTACGGCTTCCTTGGCTGTGAAAGCTTCTTCCATCCGAGTCTTCATGTCATTTCTTTGAGTGATAACTTCTTTCGCCTTCTCCATCGTTCTTATCCGAGACTCCTTGGATCTTTCAAAAAGAGCCTTCATCTGCCCATACTAAAAACCACAGGAAGAAGCAATTTAGGCACAGATGGACCAAGAGGGGACATATTAGATAAAAGTCAAGTTTTTGTACATGTGAAAGGAGGCTCTGCTGGTCTGCTCTAACATCAACCGCAATTTCCTTCATGCTAGAGAGGGCAGCGTCTGTGTCTCCAGCCAAATCGGCCTGTTAGAATTTAGGCACAAGTTACTTATGAGGCAGAATATAGTCACCAAGGTGTGTTCTTTGCACATGGCAAAAAATGTATACACTACTCAAAAGAATAAAGGGAACACTACAAAAACACATCCAATTCCTGAATGAAAGATTCTTTTTAAATGCTTTATTCCTGAAAAACCTGGGTATGCTTCTGTTGAGGTGGCGGACTGTCTCCTGGGGGATCTCCTCTCACACCTGGACCAAAGCATGTGCCAACTCCTGGACAGTCTGTGGTGCAACCCTGTGGACGGACTGACACATGATGTCCCAGATGTGCTCAATTGGATTCAGGTCTGGGGGAATGGGCGGGCCAGTTCATTACATCAATACCTTCATCTAGCAGAAACTGCTGACACACTCCAGCCACATAAGGTCTAGCATTGTCTCGTATTAGGAGGAATCCAGGACCAATCGCATCAGCATATGGTCTCACAAGGGGTCTGAGAATCTCATCTCGGTACCAAATGTCAGTCAGGCTACATGAAGAGCTGCATGGCCCTCCGAAGAAATGCCATCCCAAACCATTCTCCACAGCATGTCCAGACTCTGTCACATCGGTCATGTGCGTTCATTGTGAACCTGCGTTCATGTGTGAAGAGCACAGGGCTCCAGTGGCAAATTTTCCAATCATGGTGTTTTGTAACAAATGTCAAACATCTTGCACGGTGTTGGGCTGTAAGGTTCAAGGCCCTCACACCACCCTCAAGCAGTCTAGTTCTAACAGTTTGAGGAGACGTGCACATCTGTGGCCTGCTGGAGGTCAAGTTGTCTGTGGTCACTGCTTACAGAACCGCTCCTTATTGGAGGTGTCTTGCTAGTCGCCTATTAGTTCCATGTGCTGTCTAATCCACTTGCACAAAACGTGAAATTGATTGTCAGTCAGTATTGTTTCCTAACTGGACAGTTTGATTACACAGATGTGTGATTTACTTGGAGTCCATTAAGTTGTTGAGATGTTCCCTTTATTTTTTGGAGTAGTGTATATATACTGTATTCATTGAGCCTATACTGGATTTAAACCTCACCATGGTCGCCCTCACGTCATCCAAAGAACACAGGAGAGTCTGCAGGGATTCTCCATCAAGCTCCAGCTTCTTAATCCTGCTTAAAGCCTCCAGATACAAGTCTCTGTACATTGTTGTCTAAATAAAACCATGAACATTAACAGAATTGACACATCATTGACACAAACATTGTAAAAATTAAATCACGGCATCTTCTACCAGGAGCTCGTGTTCTTACCTGGTTGAGTTCGGTGTGGTCTGTCTGCACAAGCTTCTCTCTGAGGTCTGAGGGAGCAGGGCCTGCGCAGACACCCCCATGAGCCCGGGCTGCAGCCAGCTGTTGAACCAGAGCCTCAACCATGATGGTGCAGGACCTCAGCCTCTGCTCCAGCTCCTGTCTGGGCAGACTCTCCAAGCTGCCTGGAGGTAAACTGGAACATCACCAGGAGTTACGGTGAAGCAAAAATCTCAGAGGTTTAGAGTTCAGAGACAGAAAAGACTCACTTCCACAGGAGGGGGTCAGTCAGGGTGCAAGAATCTGCGACAGAGAACTCTCTTCTCCTCTCAAACAGGCCAGATGTGTTAAGACTGCAGTCCACCAGTTTGACCGGACTGGTGCCCACACAAACACTCAGGGACTCTGCGGGCGTAGCTCTCTGTGGTGGGGCGACAAAAGGAGGCGAGGCAGAGGTGGAGATGGCAGCGGGGCCCATCTTTCCACATGCCAGGATGAGGAACTCCGCCATCTGCAGGAGCTGCTGCTGAAGCTGTCCCTCAGGAATCAATGGAATCTCCTTACTGGGCTGCTTGACTTCAGGCTGAGGCTCGGTACAGGACTCCTCTACCGGGTCGTCCTCTTGCATTGTGGCTGAAAGTGGTGAGAATTTGTGGCACAGTACTGTGGAGTTGAACAGAGGGCGGGGCATTGGGCTCTCCAAGTGCTCCACACATAACCCAGATGCAGCAACCGAGCTCTTGTCACCCTCAAAAACAGAATCATCCGCCAAGTATTTGTTTTTGGTGATCTGTTCACTCGCCTTCATTAAAGAAAGAGATGCTCTCTTGACAATAGGACTCAGGATTCCCAACTTCAAAGCTGAAGCAAGAGAGTGACACTCTGATAGGACTTTCAAAACTGCAGGAGTGTTCTCCAAAGGTTTTTCCATAGAGTTGCAAAGAAAGGGACCATTAGCAGATGATGAACCCAGGGCGCTGTCTTTGACATCACTGGATTCAGAGGGTCTGAGTGATGCATTAAGCTGCTGTGCTGCTGTACAATCCACAGAACTCTCCGCAGGACCAGGGAGCACTGAAGGATGGGTTATCGTCACGTCTTCCAATTCACAGTCCATGACTTCACATAGTAAAGCCCTTGGGGTCTGTTTGTTCATGGAACCACGAAAAGCAGATACATCTCCATCACCCACACCTTCTACAACCTCTTCTTCAATTTGATCATCTTCAGGTAAACTAGGCAAGTCGTCAGCTGCTTTTGCAGAGCCGCCTCCTGCTGTGAGGACAGCACAGAAGGCAGCATCATCTGGGTCTTCTTGGATGTTTGGGACTGTCCGATCCGGACATTCGTCTCCAAAGGTTCCAGAACTGCACTGTATTTTCTGACTGGAGAAGATATGTTCATGTTGAGATGAGGAATAATTTGGAACGCGGCATTGTGGATTGTCTAGATTATCACTTTGTGAATCGTGATCTGCAGCGAAAACACTTGGATCTATATCGTCATTAGATGTTTTTTTACAGAAAACTGCTGATAAATGGAGAATATTCTTCTCATCTTCTGAGATTTGAATCTCACCTTCACAACAGATATTAGAAGGTAACTCAGCAGCTTTGCTTCCAGGCTGTTCAGAAGCACTGGTGGTTTCAGAAAAGATGGTGGTGAAAGGACAATCTTCTTTCGTACAGTATGGGTGATCAGCATGTTCTTCTTGGCACAAATGGGTCCAGTTAGATAAGTTAGCGATTGTGGTGCTGTGGTCTTCTAATGAACCCAGCTCTGTGGGCAGTGGAATGGTCTCATCTTGTAACCTGGTGGCATCTGAAACTTCCACCTCACCTCCGTGGCAGTCAAAGGATTTCAAAGTGACATGGTGGTCTTCCCTTTCGGTGTGTGGAAGTCTGTCACTGGTGTCATCAAAGGACACTCGAGTGGGAGTTTCACTGAGTCTTGGTGAGTCGATGTGGACAGAGCGGGTTTGGTCCATGTTGGGGTTGCAGTAGGGGTGCTCTGCGTGATCACAGAAGGATTGCTCCAGGGGGATCGTAACTTCGGTTTCACTGCAGCAAGTGTCCGCAACTGCATGCAAAATAATGCTCGCCTGGTGGCAAACTGAAGACTCGGGAATCTCAACTTCACCACCGGCACACATAAAGGATTTGAATGTGACATCTTCAGGCCCACAAAGCATGTCAACGTGAGGAGGACTGCTTTCTGTCGTTTTTATGAATGCAGGGGAATTCATGAGGAATTCTGGGCTGCATGGTGAAAAGCTCGCCTGTTGGTGACAAAGAAGGATGTATGAGAAAAGAGATATGAAAGGTACTAAAAACAATATTTAAAACTTAGAAAATAAACTTACCACTGCTTCAGAGGACAGTTTCCAACTTGTCTTGAGTTCAGATGACAGAGTTGAAAAGTGTAGGATTTCATTGTCCAGGCTTCGAAGGGGTGTACGCTCCCCATGTTTGAAAGGCTGGTGATCAAAAGTTGATTAAAAGATTGTTACTGAGCTTATTTTTGTTAAAAACATTCCTTATTGGAAGAGAAGTTCAAAACTTGTACCTGGACTTCCCGACTGGAACTGGACTTCCTGAAGGACATTACTTTTGAAGATGAGATTAGGCCTTTAAAACTGCACAAAAAAGAAAAAGTGGGAGCTTTTATCAAACCTGTCCAGTTTTTTTACATCATTTTAAAAAATGTTAACATGTTGGCAAATAAATGAGTTTAGAAACCAAAATGCTTCTCAATTTTTAAGATCCGTCTGACCAACAATAACTTGACATGTAACAAATATATATAATTTTCTTGATTTAATGCAGCATTCTTGTTTTATTTGTGGTTAAAAATCTTCAAATATTTTTAGGATTTTGCCTAAAATTGGCATAATCATAATAATCATAATTAAAAGACCACTGGGAACGCTTTGAACATAGATCAAAACATCACTAAAGTGGAACTTGAAGATTTAAAAAAAGGTTACGTCAAATACTACATTGTTGATCTGCAGTTTTTATTAATAATCTTTAAAAGTGTAGGTTGAGACATAAAAAAATGAATTGAAATATTCTTTTTGTAAGACAGCAACTCAATATGCTTATATCATAGCCTTGAATATGCCGTAATTTCTAAATATACTTGTGAACTTATTCACTAATTCAAATAGGAACTGACATTGACACATTAAAGAAAATGTTTGTTCAATGCTTTCCAGATCCGGAAAAACATCATATATATTTTGAAGGGTTTTAAATTGACCACAAAAAACAAGCTAATGTAATATTTGGCTAATGAAAAAAATATATATATATATAAACGTCAATTTTCCTGAGGAAGCTCATATTTTGACATTTAATTACTATCGTTTAGAATAAACTAGCTTCTGGAATACAAATGACAACGAAATTATTTAAAAAAATACACATAATTTTACATTTTAACACAATATCCCAACTAGTAGAACTTTCAGAAACGCAAAACGGTTTGTCGTAATTTAGGTAAAGCAAACACAAACTAATCCTAATGCGCTTTCTAAACGGTACTGAGCATGTTCTTAAAATATTGTAATATTAAAACTTTACCTTTGAACGTTACGAATCAACAACTTCAACGCAGAAAAAGGCACAAATATATGGACCTAACGAATGTCGTTTCAGCTGCCATCAACCGCGTCTCATTCAAAACACAAATATCTGAGCCCCGATTGGTTCGTTTTTCTTCTTCGTTACTTTTGCCACACCTTATATCACTTCTCTGTACTGCATTAATGCTGCCACCTACAGCAAGTTATGAGTTACTACAAATAAGTAAACTTTTTTTTTTTTTTGCTGCAATTGAACGCCTGAGACTTAAATTAAAATCCTTTTTAAAGTCTAGGATTTAAAAAAGGAACATTTAATTTTTCTAAATCATTATCCTACAACTACACATTGTTAGTATTTAGACATATAGTTATTTTTGAAGTAATTCAATGTCTGCTACCCCTTTTGAACAAAAACATGAAGGTATTCAAATATCAGTATATGGACAAAACATTGTCCTCAGAGAACACAATTGACTACATTTGATTCAAAAAGAGCCATGTGCATTTTTTATTGTATCAAGGTAAAACCACATAATGTCATTCCTTTTTTTATATTATTTTCTACTTAGAACTGAAAAAAGAATATTACTTTTTTAGTTTCTGTGCTTCACATTGAATTACTGCTTTGCAGGCAAAGCCGATGATATTTTGAATATGAAATTTATTATAATGCTGGTTAACCTTTAAGAAAACTTCCTTTTAATTTTCAACAACAGTAAACTCAAAACACCCAAAGTTTTACCTGTAGGACATCATAGGAGAGATGATTTGTTTTGGTGTCACTTTATAAAAATGGAATTGTTGCAGTGGCAGTGACTGTGTGCGTATAGGTGCACACAGACACTTTTTAAAAGGAACTTTAAAAACACAATTTCATGTGATAAAACATGTGGCTTGATGGAAAAAACTCTTGACGTGTTTGGCAAAACTGTTCCAGCAAAACCACTGGGTACGCTTGAATATAGCTACACGCCAGCACAGTCATCTGCATCCCAACTGTGCGCATAGGAGGCAAAAGAAAAGCAGAAAGAGTTTTAAAATTCTTTATTTGATTAAGTTATTCCACCGTTTTAAATAAAGTGGGTTTGAAAATAAATCCAGATGAAATAGATAATCCGTCAGAAGATAAACCAGGAATATTCAACAGGAAGTGGTTGTTAACTCTTCATGTGGCTCTGAACGGGTCGGACCTGCAGAACCTCGGCAAAATCTTCCCCAAACCAGCATGTTACGTCAGCTGAATCTAGGGTGAAGAAAAACAGCCTGTCTTTGCAGCGAGTCCTCCTGTACACCGACCTCGGGTCGGCTGACAGGATCCCCCTGATGGCAGCAGCTGCTTCATCTGTACTGCGCAGGAACTGGAACCCAGGTTTGTTGCTTCCAGAAGCTCCTGTGGAAGACACAGAAGGTTTTCAGCCTCTCGCTTTTCTAACGTGTGTGAATCACAACAGCACAAACACATGAGCTTTGTTTCAGTTCACCTGATGGATGAGCAGGAAGGAACTCTGCCAACTGGCTCTCCGCCTGTGGAGTAAAGCGCACATCCAGGCTGGCAATAGGAGGCTCTCTTATCCATCTAGCAGCCTCTACACTATAGCAGGGGTGTTCTGTGCTCAAAGCTGCTGGTTTCGATTTAGCAGACTCTGAAACCTGGTTCCTGCTCTCACTGGATGCTTGAAAGATGTCATTCTGAGTCACAAAGACCTCAGCTTCCTTCAGCACAGTCTGAAGGTGTTTAGGAGCAGAAACCTGAAGGCTTGGTTGAGAAGAATCTGTTTCACAGCTGTCTTTTGTCATGAGAACCTGCTCATCCTCAGCATCTATGCTTGTGACAATAAACGGAGCATCCATGTCCTCATCTTCATCAGAGTTTAAAGGAATCTTCTCCGCGTTGAAGTCAACAGGAGCTGCAATAGATTGAACTGAGTCTGGCTGCTGGGATTCCAAGCTCGTCCTGCTGTCAGGACAGTCGTAGTCAGGTATGTAAGGTTTGATGTCCAGCACCGGCGTGCCAGCAATCATGTCAATGTCTGACAGGTGTAATGTGTCACCTCAAGAACAATACAGGAAAAAAAAACATTTAACATGCTTAAATGAAAACATGCATGCTGTCAAAACCTTTTCAAAATAAAATACCATTACAAACATTTCAATGTGTGACAAATATAACGAGAAGAGAAATGAAATACACTATATTAGGATGACGATTTAAAGTTCACAAAACATCAAAAAGACAGAAATGATTACAATGTTTGAAAAGAAACCAGTTTCAAAGAAGTTTGTGGCATTTTAGAGATTTTTTTTTAGCTGTAATGTTATATCCCTGCATTTAGGAAGATTCATTCTGCTTTCTTTTTGTCTGTATGACCTGCCTCAATCAAAGGAATTAAAATTTAGTAGTGAAAAAACCTTCAATAAGCTATACAATATTTTTCTAGTTGTTGTGGCATCAGGATAGCACAGTGATAAGCATGAGAATCTTCCTAAATGTAAGAATTTAAGCAAAATAAATCTAATTTTTAAAGATTCAGGAGTCTTAAGTTAAAAAAGTCAAAATAATTAACTTCAAGCATATATTCAAAACTTAATATGAAAAAAATGTTTGTTTGTTTTTTGCCACAAAGTTGTAACTTCTATTTAAATAACATCATGAAGTTGAGAGGCATCATGGGAGTTGCTGTTTACTATCGAACTACACATCATATATTTTTGTCCAGAACAAGATGATGGCTGCTGATGATGATGATACAAGATATTTCTGTCGCCGTATAAGATGTAATGTGTAAAACTGATGCAAACTGCTAAAATCCCCAAATTAATGGTTACAATCAAGTTATTTCAACCTCTGTGGTTTTAATTGGATAGATTTAGAAAAATGTTAGAGAATAAAAATGTACTTTTTTGCTTGTTGCCACTCACCTTCAATTTTGTCAAGCTTTGCCAGAGTGAGCCCCAAAGCGTTTGGTCGGTGAGGACTGCGGGTGGAATACACTCCAACCTTCTGACCGTTTAGTCGAGGAGGCTTCACTTTGGCCTTGAAACTCAGATGTCCATTTTTATGAAAGAGAAAAATGATCCTGCACACAGATGAAAACACAAAAGGAAGAAGAAATGATGGAAGTTGAACAAATGACAAAAACAGCTCAGAAAGGGCAACTTCCCTTAGGGAGATGTAAAAAGACATGTTTTTGTGTACCCAGGCAGGATTTAGATCAGGCCACACATAACACATGTGGTTAGAACATATTTTATTGTTTTGAAGAAGAGATCCAGGATTCACAAAATCAAAGCTGAGAGAAATCTGTGATTCAAAGGAAGGACAAAACTACAGGGCCCTCGACATGACATTCAGAAAAAAAAAAATCATACCCTCAAATTAATCATTTGTGGCTACAAATTAGAAATGTGTATGCTCGAATTAGCATTCTGTGACCACAATTTAGTATTTTGTGGCCACAAATAAATATTTTGTGTGAACCCATTAGTATTTTTTGTAGGATTTGAAGACATTAAAGGCTAACTTGTCTGCACAAATTCTTCTTTTTCCATTTATTAGCAGTGGGAACTGAAGACACCAACTTTGTGCTTAAAAAAATGCTAATTTAGAGCCACAAATTACTAATTTGAGGGAACAATTTTTATTTATTTTGAATGTCATGTTGAGAGCTCCGTACAAAACATTTTACATTTTTAGTGAAATTTTAGACAATCACAGAAGGCATTTATGGGAGCAGCTGCAGGGCCAGTGATGCCTTACCAATGAAGGTTTGACAAGACTTTCACACAGAATCAACAGCTTCAAAACATGTAAAAATCCATACATTTTTGTTAATGGAAGCGCACCACAGCGTTTATTCACTGCAGCCTACCAGACATGGGAGAACTGCTGCAGCCCCACCAGAGCGTGCGGAGGGTTGTTGAAGATGTTCGGCTGGATTCTGAGTTCTGCACGCGACGGGCCACAAACCGTGGGCTGCCTGGGAGTGCCGTTCTTCATGGCAAAACAGGAACTAATGAAACCAATTGGCGTGGTCTGGATGACCCCTAAAATCAAATGCAACAATATCAATGTTCTGACTTTAACAAAGAAAACTTCAATACAATCTTCAACAAGTGTTCACTAAATGTGTGGCTACATCTGCCATGCATGATCAGTTTAAAAATATACATAATGGTGATGAATGGTGATGTTAGGGTTATTTTTATTGATGATGATTTTTTTCTGGAAGTCCTAATATAAACTACAGTAAAACAAAAACAGCAAAAATAATTGCTATGCTGAATAAAGTTAAATGGTCATTTGACACCAATGAACTGAATTTATTGTACAACTCCTTGATTATTCCATACCTGATCTATTGTTTTCAAAATTGTGAAAACACAAAGAAAACATAAATTTATTTGTTTTATTAAAGATATTAAGATTTACAGATTTATTAAAATTTAGTTTTTTTTTTAAATTAATGTATGAAGTGAATGTTTTCCTTACAAAATAAATGTGAAAAAAGTAATTACCTTTTAGAATGCATGCAATTTTCAAGAAAAAATCAATTTAGAACTAAAGTTATAGAAAGATGTGTTTCACAACAGGATATCATCACATGGAATGATCTTTAGCCACAAATAAAAAGAGGCTGAATAATTTTTTTCTTAAAGAGATATGTTTAAAATGTATAATCCCAAAAAATATGAACAATAAGAAATCTTGGTTATTTTGTCTATGTTATATCTATTTTTATAGTTCTATTATGTGTTTAAACTAAGGAATCCACATTTGCTGATGTTCACTATCCGTTGTAATTTTTTTTCTTTATTGGCTTAAGGGAAGAAGAAAACGTGTACAAATTGCTTTATTAATTAAGTAAAATGGGCACAAATATGAATACGTTTCTTCTTTCTGTTCCCCTTTCACTGTCACAAAAAACAAGTTTGCATGATGTATTGTTTTGTATATATTTATGCCATAGAATAATAGAACAGAACAGAACAGAATAGAATAGAATAGAATAGAATAGTAGTGACCTTGCTCCAAAGATGTATGTGGAGAAGCAGGTGAATCTGCTGGAGGTTTCTTCTCCTCACAGCAGCTCATCCTGGACACAGCAGTCTGAAGGGAGATCAGATGTTTGCGGAAAGCTCTGACTGAACTGTCCAGCATCTGCCTGAAGAAAGAAAGAAAATAAAAGCAAACCATTAGATCTCTGGACAGAAGACCGAAATTTTCGAAAAAATCCAGTTTCAAAACCAACCGAAACGCATGTATTTTCTGCACACATACACACACCTTCAAAAAAAACAAAACAGAACACCATCATACCTCAGGTTTTTTATTTCTTTGCGCATGACAGAAACCTGCTGGTTCAGTTTCTTTAAATGCTCACTACAACAATCACACGGCGGTTTCATTTTTTTGTTTTTAGAGACGTTAATAGCTATAATAAATCCTGTCTGCTGCTGCTGCTGCAGGAGATAAAAAAGACTGGAAAACTGTGGAGAAAGCATGGAGCCTCACAAAGGCGGAAGTGGATTTAACTATTGGCCAACCATGACCGCTTCATGTGACAAGAAGACGGTCAAACGTGGATGGTTTATGTGTAAAATGAAGGCAGTATCGGTTGTTTTTCGTTCAGCACTGTTCAAAAACGTCATTTTTTGCCATTGTGAATTAATAAGAAGATATAATAAAGATATAAAACCCTCATCACGGAAATTCTTCGTTAATTTTTTTTTTTTTAGAATCGCGCGCGTGCAACATTTTGAACAGCAGGGGGCAGTATAGAGGAACTTCATTTCATTTAAAGGAGAAACACGTTTTTATGATCAATGAACAGCATAAAGATGCCCACCTGCTTCCTCGTGACTATTATTGAGTTTTTAATATTTATTTTACTGCACAAAATCGTTTAATTTGAGGGGTGGTTAACATGATTACTATCAAAACTGTGTCTGTGGTTAAAAAGTGTCAGCAAGAAAGAAAAGAAAGATGTAGAAAACTGTGGTGAGAGCAGACATGTTGGCTTAGAGACACTTGAGAACTGAAGGTAGGAGAGATGAACATGATGATGAGGTTCTCTCTGAAAGTGATAAAACATGGATATGATCAGGAATGAATACATCAGTGGAGTAGATTCTGTTAGACGTTTTAGAGATAAATGCAGGGAGGAAGGCTCAGATGGTTTGGACACAGAGGAGGAACAGTGATGATGTTGGAAAAAGGATAATCAGGTTGGAGCTTCCAGGAAGGAGGCCCGGAAGAAGACAAAAGAGGAGGTTCATGGATGTAGATGAGGGTAGTTAACTGAGGGGGATTCAAAGAAGAGGATCAGATGGTGGCAGGTCTCGAAAAGACATAACATCCAGTTCTATAACATCATTCGATAACATCCAGACTCTAGTTTGGATTCTGTCTAAATCTTAAAACATCTCTTTCTATTTTCAGGTTAATATGAATATTTCAAATGTATCTCTGTGGTTAACTGCTGTGAATGATCCTCTGCTCTGTTGTCAGGAGCTATGGGCTGAACACTATTTATATGAGGGTGAGCCTGAGCATCTCGTTTCATCAGCGTCAGCGTTGCTTTTTGAAAGCAACTTCTTCCTCACAGCAGTTTTCTACAGTGGTCCAATTCACAACCATGTTTTACTGTATTCCATCTGGACTTTATAATATTAAAAAAAAAAAACAATACACATCCAAAATAAGAACAAGAACATTTAATCTTTTAAAGGAACTGCATATTTAGATATGGGGGGTGTTATAATATTTGTAGTTGCATGGTACAGTGTTTTCTCTTGCCTCTAGCATTGTGCATGTTTTTAAATAAAGTTTTTTTTTTTTTTTTGGGGGGGGGGGGGGGGGGGGGGGGATTATGGTTTATTTCATCGAGAGGGGCTATTCCACAGTTAATAAACTGTTGACTGAACTGAAAACACGATAACTGAAGCAGCTCCAATATTCAGCTCAAACTCCCTAAGCGTTGCCGTGTTCTCAAGTACGCTCGCGCCGCCCAGTGTTTACGTCCCATGAAGCATTGCTGCTCTTCCCCGGATAAAGACTCATTTGGCCGCCAAAGAACTAAAACGACTAGAGCAGGGATGCGCCTTTTTTTTAAAGCCACATGGCAAACAAAAAAAATAACACAAATATTGTGGATATCCAGGCCAATAGACTAAACTCTTTCATCTAATAATTGTATATCATTTGTATTTCACATTGTCTGACATACTCTTAAATCTGATTAAACTACTGTATGTTATACACTGTACAATTTGCCTTTAAAAATTAAATTTATTACATTTATTTTCACAAAAATGATTAACAAATAGAAGAGTTTCTTACAACTCTGTATCACTCATTTTTTTTCAGTCTGCTCCAGGTAATTCAGAAATGAAAGATGCTTCTGACAAATGTATTGAGATCTTTTCTCGGCTGTTCTATGGGATTTAGAGCTAGATCGGATAGATTTATTTCAGAATTCTGTTTGTAACCATTGAGAGCTTTCTGAATTGTGTTTTCAATCATTGCCCTACTGAAAAACCGCTAACCCTGGGTGAAGATGCAGGTTTCACAACCTTCTGCCAAAAAACTCTTTGGCAAACACCTTATTTAATAATTTTCTAAGAACAATCAAGCCACCCAGTGCTAGAGGAAACAAACCACCCAAAGCATCTCAAAACCTTCACATTAATTGACTATTGGTCTAACCCCTTATTTGTTACATTTGGTTTTGTGTATACATTACAAGGCTGATAAGATTACAGATCTTAACACCCCTCAGCAAAACGAATACACCTGCAGTTTATTTTATTAAGTATACTTGAGTATAAGTGCAACAAGTATACTCATATATCTATAAGTGTAGGAAGTCTACTAACAAAAAATTCTTCAGAATAAATTGTAACATTTTAAGATTAGAATATATGGTATACTAACTTCAAAAACAAAAAAACAAACTGTTAAATATACAAATACCAAAAATACAAGTGATAATGTCCTAAACGAGCTGAACTTTTTGATACCAAAATTGCAAAAATTGCTGAAAGTGTGCTTGAGTTTTTACGTGCCAAAAAGTGTACAGAAGAAAAAAACAAGAAGAAGAAAGAGAAAACAGGATCACAATTGTGTGAATCCTGAGTCAGCATTCACACAATGAAGGTAGCAATTTCAGTCCAATTTTTTTTGCCATTTTAAAAATTGTTACTATTTATATTTTTTAATAACAGTATTTTACTCTCTAAAACAGTTTTCAGCACAAAGCGGAAATAGTTCTTGTTTTACATTTAGACGGGTCTCATCTACTCAAACTAGTGGCACAACAATGAAACAATAAAATGGAAAACAAAGCGGGCAGTTGAGGGAGACATAGAAGGAAAGAAGGTAAAGCGAGCAGAGAAAATCTCATTGATCTAAGAAATATGATTCGTAGTGTGACTGCTTTACGTTACCTTCAGGTAAACACATAAATTCACTCAGACTAAGCCTTCAGGCTTCTAGAATATCCCCAACATATGGTCTGCATATGTTGAGTGAGACATTTATCCATCAAGAGTAGCAAATCACATTTATCTACATGCCACCTAAATGTGACAGCAGTCAATGCGTTAACATAAAAACTAAAAGGTTAAAACAATTAAAAAGTGAAATATAGAACAAGTGACATAGTAAAATAAGAAAAGACATTTAAAAGCTGAAGCAAAATGTGAGGCCAGCTGAGCAGAGCGAGAGTATGGGGTTCCAATTGGGCCAAAAACAGGTTTTTGTCTCCACTCTCTATGTCTTTGGTTCATTGTCTCTGTCAATGGTCCACTATACGACATAGCCAGTCGACACAAAACATATTTTTGGCACAAACGTAACTGTTTCATTTGATTATTCATGTCCACATTCTTCCACTTAAAAGATGCATTCGATTCTGAGCATAAATGGTGCAGAGAATTGCATTTTAATCCTATTCAAATACTTTCAATTCAAAAGACAAATTGATCTAATTTGTGTTCAGTTGAGTATTTCTTTGTTCAAATTCTTAGCCATCAGTCTGGCTATAGACGGCTTGCCATACACAGCAGTGAGAGACCAGGCTGGCGTCCAGCAGGAGGAGGAGGTGCCGGGCTGTTGTCTCTGATTATGGATCTGCCAAACACCATTCAGGCTACAGCTAAAAAGATTTTTTATTTCTTTTACCTCCACTGACATAAAACAAGTCATTCTCTGATAAACAAAAATACAAAAGCATCCATTTCGTGCCATGTTTAAAATGAAAACACGTCATTCATTTATACTTTGTTCTTTTTATTGATATGTATGTATTAACAAGACAATAATCATTTTACCATCAATACTAAATATCACACAAAAATGTGCTAAATAAATGTTTTTACATAGCATTTAGTTAGCACAATTTAATTTAAAAAAGAGCTCAATGTGATGCGTATTAACTTCAAAATAAAATACGCACATAAACACACATGCAAAAAGCAAAGTGCATTCTTCGAACTTTTCAGTAAATAAATAAGCAAACTAATTTGGGACAATTTTCTTGATTTTGGGGCAAAGCCAAATTGCACACATTTGTTTTTTCACAACCAAAAACTGCACACTAACTAAGCAAATTCCTAGGTTCTAGTAGCCAAACAGCAACATCTGAAAAGCCATTTTATGAAAAGGAGGATCAGTTTCCGGGCAGATACTGCTGCGGTACGGATGGGGAGGACAAACTTTGCAGTGAGAACATTTTGTTTTGTTCTGGCGCATTGATCAGCATCGTTTTCTTAATGTCTGAAAAAGACAAAGAGATGGCAGTTAGTTTAAAATCCACAAAGATTAAAAATTTACAAAGTTGTAGCTTTGCAACATTCCCACCTGCATCCGTTCCTTTTTCTGGAGATGCAGAAACGTCCTCCTCCTCATCAGGGCCCAAGTCCTCAATCTGGATCTGTTCAAGGTTTCCTCCCCGACCAGATTCTACGTACAGGTTCTCCAACTGGGAGGGAGCTGAGGGGAGAACTGGAGCTGGAACACTGTCTTGCAACAGAGCTGGAGCAGGAGGCGAGGCTGGAGCTGGAGCAGAAACAGAAGCTGGATCTGGAGTAGGAGCAGGACCCGGAGCAGGAGGAGCAGGACTTGAAGCAGGACCAAGAACTGGAGCAGGAGCTGGAGACGGACCAAAAAGTGGAGCAGGAGCTGAAGCAGATGCAAGAACAAGTCCTGTAGCTAAAGATAGAGCTGGAGCTCCATCGGGGGTCGGAGCTGAATCTTGAAGGGGAGAAGGAAAGGAGGTAACTAAAGTTGGATTAAGTGGAGCAGAAGGTGGCAGAGTAGAATCAAACACTGAGCTCTGGACAAAGTCAAGTCCAGGTGCAGGAGCAGCGAGTACAGGCGAGGCAAGAGCAGGAGCTGGCGTTGACTCCTTCACCAGATAGGGAGCCAAAAAGCCTGAGATCTGATCTGAGATGTCTGCAGCTGCTTCAGGAGCCACGACAACTGCAGGAGAAAAGTGAGTCTCAGGCGCCTCCTCCTGAACAACTGTCAACGGAGGCTCAATCTTTCGGGGCCTCCCCCTCTTCTTCGTGCCATTCTGAGTTCTCGACTTCTTCCTTTGGCTCTCCACCCTGAAACAAAACGACAATCATGATAAACAGCAGTGGACAATGACACATCATACTGAAGAATTTTGGAAAAACTACTAGTACAAAGTCCTTGACTGGGACCTGGGCTGCGGATAGACTGACCAAAGCAACCTTTGGTTTCCTCTTGCTCCATATTCAATATAAACCAGTGGAGTGATAAGCAGTAAAGTGGCTGATAGTGGTTTGGCCCAGTAAATGCAGAATAGAAAGTGTTTATTACTTCTGCTCCACTTTCAGCTGTTTAGACTACATGCTTTACTTTATTACTCCACAGATAGAAGTCCTACAGTTGTGCTGTAGGTTACTGTACTAACGCTGACTGTGCTTTCAAACCAATTTACCCAAAAACCCACTGGTAAGTTTCCTTCTCTTCCGCTTCGGCTTTTCTCTTCCTGAGGAGGTCCCTGTCTCTCAATCGACGGCGAATTCCACCTTTAAAACAAAAATCCATGCGTGAAAGCCTCATTGAAAAAGTGCAATATGAAGTCCAAGACGTGCTAAACTCAATTGTTACACAAGATTGACACAGTTGCTGGTCTTTTTTATCAGTATTTGCACACTTATGTTAGTGTTTGGTTTGTTCATTGATGTTAAGCACCTTGTCTGTGTCTGATCTGATGAAAAATGTAAAAAAAAATAAATAAAGATATTGCTAAACTTCAATTCAGTGAAAAAGAGAACTGTAAATTACCTTCCTCCTCGTTTTGCATTGTATCCTCCTGCCTCTCTTGTTGTGGCGTCTCCTCCATTCTAACTCTTCAATGAGTGAGGCAAAAGGCGCGCAGTGACACTAAACAAGACAGAAAAACCTCCAACTGTTGTCTATTCCCACCCCGCAGGATGAATTATCTGGTTAACCATTAGCATAGTTCTTGCAGCTCAAGCCTTATCATATTTGTAAAGCCGGAGGAATTGGCACAGTGCTGTCAGAGCGGAAAAAAAGAGAGAAGAGTGAAGGGTCGGCTGGAAGAAGGTTAAAAAAGGGAAATAAACTGAATAAAAAGTAACTTTGATTCAAAAAGAGGCAAAAGTTTGAATTATTTTAGCTGGGCTTTAGTATCCCAGGACAAAAAAAAAGAAAAGGAAACACCAGGTTTGTGTAAAATTTTAATAAGTTGTGTAGCAATCACCATATAGGTGGATAAATCACTTAAACATTTGTAAATGGTCTCTTGGGATTAAGTGGACACTGAATCTTTAAAATGGAGCAGAGGCACGGCTGCCTTATCTCTCAGACAGAGTGCTGGGAGTGTTCTGAATCTTCTCACAACACATTTAGCCCTGATATGTGTGTTTGAGCCACTCGGAGGAGAAAAACAGTTACCCGGCCGGCAGATTAAACAGCACTCTTGCTAATGCTGATGGGATCCTTTAAATTCAGTGGGATCTGTGCAGAGGTTTAAAGATGTACAGATGGGATTAAAATGTAGACTGAGCGCATTTTATGCACTTTTTGATCATACTGAGCACAAAAAGAAAAAAATAAAGTTAAAAAAAAAAATCCTATGATCCTTAAATAGATCCAATGACAAAAACGACAACCTCAATCAGTGTTAGGTCCACCAACAGTCCTCCTGATCAATTAGTTTTTGTTTTTATAATAGATTAAACGTGTTTAAATTGCCGTTTTTCTCACATGTAAAGCTTCTCATTTGTCTCAAGAAAGTCAAAACAATTTCCTAAAATATGGAAGTTTAACAGAAACTATAAAAAGATAACTAAAAGACAGCATTTCCTTAAAAATAAGAGATCGTTGTAGTGTTTTGATGCCGTCAAGCATGAAATCTCTGACATGACAACATATGGCCGGGCCACAGGCAGCGGGGGACAGCACATATTCTCAGAATATCAAGTCTTTACTTAAGTTTAGGAAAGCTCAACAACCTGGCTCTGTTAAACTCTTCTGCTTCAGGGCTTGGATGTCTCAGGAAGTAAGGGGGTGGTGTTGTATGGAGGGAGGAGGGTGTCCTACCCTCCATATGCATAGACAGTGCTGCTCTCTTTACCTCCAACCATATACACCCCTCATTTAAAGCCAAGTGTCCAAAAGAACCAAGAAAAACAAGCGTTTGGAGACTCAATAACAAGAAAACAGGTTTATTGGTTAAATGTACAGAACATAGATGAGACAAGCATTGAAAGGGTTGGGATAAATACATGATTTGTTACTTTAAAAACATGTTTATCATAGTTAATAACAAAAGTATTGTAAGATAAGTTTTTGTTTAGTTTGACAAAAAGAAAGTATTTATGAGAAATAATGTATATTTTAAAAGTTTGACAGAATAAATATTTATACTTGCAAATGAAAGCCTGTTTTTTAAAAAAAAAAAAAGTGCAAAAAAACCTAAGAAATTGCAACACACAGCACCGTCTCAGGGCAGCGTCATGCTTTCTGACTGCATTGGCCTTTCAGGCGCGATGGGCGTATCTGGACGCAGATGGCGCTGTTGAGCATATATTTTGTTTCAGTCCCGTTTCCCTCCATGGTTTCCCCTCTCTCCGACTAACTTAGCGTTTGGCTCAGTTCATTATACAGCCCTATATTCTCCCTCCATAAGGGCATCTCTGCCTTTTAGACTGAAGATCCCAGCAAAGCCCGACAGAGGAAAACTTTAGCCTGCATAAGGGGGAAGATGGACATGAAAAAAAGGATCCATTTGGAGCTAAGAAACAGGACACCGTCCGATGTGAGTCGTGGTTTTTTAAACCCTTAGTTTTCTGGCTAGCCTTGCGGGTTAGCTTGCCACTTTCTTTTTTTTCCCCATTTGCTTTGTGACCTGTGAAGCTAATGCTGACCACATGGGCTTTAGATATTTCTCGTGTGGAAGAAAGTAGCGTAAATCCTCGGTACTGTTGTGGATTGGGCGTATGGGGGGGTCAACGAGATGGGGGAAAAGAAGCAGCATTTAATGGATACTTTCAAAAGGTGGTTTTCCCCCTTGCTTGCTCGCTGACATGAATGCAGTCGTTTAACCATTTCGCAGCCTCCTCGGTCCACGCACACGCACCGTTCCGACTCCTCCGGCTGGAGCACAAATGGCTAAACTTCGTGTTTGAACGCGGTCATATCGGGAGAGCTGCTTCCTGCGTCGCGTTTGCCATGCACACAGCGCTTTTATACTGCCCTCGGAAGCCATGTTTGTTGCTAGCACAACTGCTAAAAAATAGGCGCTTAAAAGAAATCAAGTGTACAATTTTAAACTAATAAACACAGAGTTTTGTGAAAATGGCACAAATATCGTGGTGTTGGCTGCGTTTTATTTAATTTTTTTGTGCGGAAAACTGCAAAAAAAAAATATATCCAAATGGTAAAATTCAGAACAAAAAGGGGAGGAAAGTCGTTTACCAATTTACCCCCGACAGTAAATACACTAAAGCAACCACTCCCGCGTGCGACTTGTTTATGTAGAGCTTTAAGCTCTACCGAGGCAACTGTTTAAATCTTAGGTTTCAATGCTTTATTAGTTAAAAGCATGGCGCTCCTGTAATTCACACAAGCTAACTTACTAATTTGTTCCCGCCATATTACCCCATTCTTTAAATCAGTCACCCACAAACCCCATCCGCCCTATGTGTATGCAAAGAAACACAACACGTTGTACCACAGTTGTCAAAATCAGATAAAATTTTACAGTAAACTGGGATGTTAGCTAACGGCGTGAAAAGCCGAACCACCCTGTCAAGAGTGACAAGGAGATCCGGGGCACTGCGCTTCATGCACGCGGCGACTAAAAACTCGGCGTTTACGTTCTCCTCAAACACACGTAATCAAAATTAAGGATGGAAAAGTAATGCTGATCATGTATGTTAAATCGGTACATTTCATCTTTAAAAAGCACTTTTAACCAATGGAGTGTTCAGAGAACTGCATACTGTAGCTCGGGAATCGCCATGTTGTCATTCTGTCGTCTTTGAAGCCTTGGGAGAAAGGAACCGTCTCCATCTTTGTTTTTACTAGATTTCCGTTCTCTGTCCTTCGCAACTTCGACCTCAAAGTAATTCTCTAACACCCTGGCAATGATGCTCGACTACAAGTAGTATTCCACCTCCCCATAAAAGCTGGCGAATCGAGAGGGGGAAAAAAGGAAAATTTGGGCGTTTGTTCGCAATCCCGTCCGCTGCCGTTGGGTTGTCTAATGGCGGGCAGACGGAGCTCTCTAGCTGCTCCTCTGCTGAACGGCTGCGTTTAAAAGGGGCAATGGCTAGCGTGTAGCAAGCTAGCTCCCAAAATCGTTGCATTTGTCATTAGCGAGAGCATCGACGGACCATGGGAAGTAGCTGCTTTGCTCTTCCTTGTCTTTAAGGCACCGACAGAAATATCAGTGTCGGACCGATAAAGACTTTACCCGGACACAAAGACATTTTTGACGGGAAGAAAAGCAGTTCGTTTCGATGTTTACTAAGAGTAACCATGGGTTTTGACGATTGTCAACAACTTTTTTTTCTTCTGCAACGTATTTTTTTGTCCAGCAATTAATTGCGCAACCAGTGTGAGGGGAAAACTGAGTCAAACTAACTCCGCCTTCAAAGTTGTTGTTTTTTTATATTTAAAGAAACAAAATGTTCTAAAAGAAGGAACATTTTTAAATGAAATTGTACAGTTTGTATTTTCAGAATGTGTAACTTTACTTTATGAAACCTTATGTCTACATTCAAATGAGAAATGTATAAATGTGCTTTGTTAAGAACAAAAAGGTTTGGTTAGAGACATTTAACAACTTTGTTTTTATGTGTTGGAGTATCTATTGCTCCTAACAGTGTGATGCAACTTTTAAGTCGGTTGTGTAACTGTGAGACCCACTCCAATGAAAACATGGACTTAGCTCATTGCATTTTTTTAATCAGGATATAGGACATGTATAAAGAAAATGAAGATTAAAATTGCATTTCTGACTATTTCTTCTTTTAAATTGTTGTGAATTAGGAGCAGATGAAAACATGCTGGTGGAAAAAACTTCTAGTGTTTACCGTTGGTGGATCACAAGCTCCCTTCTCTGCTCTATTCCAATGCATCCACTGCAAATAAATAGATCTGTGTACTTCTTTGTCTGAGCTAATAACCGATAATGCAAGGTTGGGGTTGTGAAGGGGGCTGTAAGCTAGTGGGAGAGCGTGTAAACAGAAGGATGATGGGGAATGAAGGCAGGATCATTCTTTGCCAACATTCAGAGGTGAATTTCTGATGAACTACTGCCACTCTGCAGAAACTATGTCCTAGGAAATGACAAAAGTTTTTTTTTTTTTTGCCTAAAAACATCATAATCATAACTAAAAGACCACTGGGAAGGTTTTTACAAAAGATTATCAGAGAGGAACTTTAAATAAAACTTTTTCTTCCAGTTTTCCACATTCTTGTATTAAACATTAAATCATTCAGGTAATGCTGGGATTTTTTTAAACCATGTTGCGTCTTTAACTAACAGTGTAAATGAAGGGGAACTTTTTTTTTAATTCATTAAAAAATAAATAATTAATGCCCTTTTATGCATTTCCGTTAAAGTTGCACTATTCAACTTTTTGCAATAAAAAGTTGTAATTTCTTATAATTTTTCTCTTTTAGGTACGTGAACTCGTCCTCGATAACTGTCGATCGATTGAAGGGAAAATCGAGGGGCTCACAGCCGAGTTTGTCAATCTGGAGTTCCTCAGTTTGATAAATGTTGGCTTAATCTCAGTGTCCAACCTACCAAAACTAGCAAAACTTAAAAAGGTAAGCCCAGATTTCACTGCTCATACACATTTTTCAGTGAAGATTCAGCTCATGTTCTGTGTTGCGTTTCAGCTGGAGTTAAGCGACAACAGAATCAGCGGCGGCCTTGATGTTTTAGCAGAGAAACTCCCCCACCTCACACATCTAAACCTGAGTGGGAACAAATTGAAAGACCTCAGCACGTTGGAACCTTTGGTAAGCCTTTAAATTTGCTGGTAAGATGCACAATGGTAATCATCCAGTGCGAAATATGTTGGCGCAATCAGCTTTTTAAAGTTGTTTTATACAACTTTATGGGTTTATGCAATTCTTAACCCTAAACAAAGTCCTTTAAATAAACAAGACTTAAGTGCATTATGTGTTCATAATGGATGAGGATTTCTTGACTATAAAGAACCTGACTTCTTTTATTTATTTATTTTGCATAAATGTTAGCTCAATTTTGAATCTAAAGTCATGGAACAAATTACAACTGTTGTATTCCAGTCCAGGGCAATAGAAAGCATCACATGGATTTTGTTTAATAGCAAAGTCCGAAAATACATTTAGGACCAGTCTTTTATATTCTTCTACATGAGTTAAAAAATGTTCATTATTCCTAACGTATTTATTGAGTAAAAAAGTAAAATCTGATCATTAAAAGTAACTTTTTAGATTAGTACATTAGTATCATTGCACAGAACTCTTGATCATAAACCTGTCTTTTCCTGTTGGTGCTTAAGAGTCATCTAAAAGACATAACAACAGGAAAGTACTGTAGTTAGTAGGCCAGCTAAACTATGAGGTTTACAAAACTTAAAAGAAGAAGCAACATCATTTTTCAAATTCAAAATTTTGCACAAATTATAGCATACATATTATTTTTGTCTGAAAATGCTAAAACACAGGTGCTACACACAGTGTCTACACAAGCAAACATCACACTGCAGGACCACCTGTTTGCATTCTCAGTTCAAAATCATTGATTAAAAACTTGTTTTTGCTGCACAAGATTTAAAATAACAAAAGTCTTTTAATTCTTTAAGCAAACGTAATATAATCCTTTTTAATTAGCTTATTTTTACTATTTATAATTTATCAAGTTAAAAGAATGACTCATCATTTATACATAAGTCATGGTAACACTTAACCTGACTCAGTATCTTTTAGAACCAGCTTCCACTGTTTATCAGAATCAGTGAGAGATGGTTTCATGGAAGTCTCTGCATTTGCTGAACAGAAAAAGCTGGACAACCTAAAGAGTTTGGACCTGTTCAACTGTGAAGTAACAAACCTCAACGACTACAGAGACAGCGTCTTCAAGTTGCTGCCTCAGCTCACCTACCTGGACGGTTATGACATGGCAGACAGGGAAGCCTCCGATTCAGACGGAGAGGTGGACGGGGTGGACGACGACGAAGATGAAGGTAGGAAGTCTGCAAAAACAACTCAGTTTTTTTTTTTGCAAACGTGTACATTGTTTCTTACAATATTTTAAGGTTTTGCGTAACCATGCTCTTTTTTTTTTAACATTTGTTTTTCAGAAGGAGAGGAGGAGGAGGATGAAGATGGAGAGGAGGAAGACTTTGATGAGGAGGAGGAGGACGAGGAGGATGAAGAGGAGGTAGAAGGGGAAGACGACGATGAAGAGGTCAGCGGTGAAGACGAGGTAAAATTAAAAAATAAAATGAGTATAGATTGTCAAACGGTTCTGATGCATTTCTGGAAATCTTTTTCCTTTTTTTTCCTCTTCTAAGGAGGAAGAGTTCGGTCAGGACGGAGAAGTAGAAGATGAGGATGACGACGAGGATGAAGATGAGGAGGGTATGCAGCTCTGAAAATAAAAATAAAAAAATCCCAGAAAGGGAGGTGACAAGTCTGTGTGGAATGTGACAGCGGGGGTATCGGTTACTCTGACAAGTTCCATGTAACTTAATGCTTTTCAGCAACACAGATCAGAAGTGTTGCATCACTGACAAAGTGGAGTGACAAGCTCAGACGTATCTTTTTTCTCACTCACACGTGTATGTAAATGTGTAGAAAGCAACACTTCTATCACTGTGACTCCATGTTCATAAAAAAAACACAATTACTAATGAGCAGTCCCTCGGTAACACTGGGAGCTACGTAAAAAAATTAAAATAATCTGCGAAGTAGGGCTGGGCGATATATCGATATAATCAAGACTATTTATTTTGGGAAAATCGAGATTTTATTTTCCCAGCTCTCTGCTTTCTTGGTCTTCCGTTGTTCGGAGTGAAGGCAGCTCGTCTGTCTGCAACGAGCAGACATGAAAACAGCAGCAAGCAAAGAGGGACAATGACATAATGACAAGAATCCAAAACATTATAATGTTATTAGGCTTTTTTTGTTGTGATTTCATATAAAAATGAATCAACTGGAGGCAGAAAAGGGAAAAGAGCATTTTCTGTCAATCTGCTCCCCTGTAGTAAAACTGTCCTTGTTTTCTCAGCATGATTGAATTTTAGTTTTCAGTTAGGCAACATTAAAGATGTGTTCATACTATTTATATAGTACTTTTATGCTTTTTCATTTTCTTAAAAAATTACGAGAATAATTTTCATTCTCTCTATATATAAATAGTTCAAACTAAAGGTGACTGACTGACAGCTCTTCTCATAGGGGTCACAGGGGCACTTTTTAACTGTGCTAAAGAGAATAAACAACACATTTGTGATATAAAATAAAAGACTTCATAAACCCTGTGAATATGCCAAAAGCAGAGACCAAAAACTGTGGCATTGAAAAATAAGATATTTGAAAAACTAAGACTTACATTTTACACCAAATTCACCGTTCAATAGGAATAATTATACCTTTCAACTCACCCTTATTTAGCATTTTTATTCACTAGATTGTCTCTTTTTTCAAACGCTATATTTATTTTCACCACGTCCGTTTTGTCTCTGTTCTTTTACTTTCAATGCTAAAAAGCCGGCACTGCACGTGGAGTCTAAACGGCGGGGCTTTATCGGTAGACAGTAATGCGGTAGACAGTAATGCCACATTACGCTTTCCCCGATTGCCGTATTGGGCACACCGGGTCTACAGCCAATCAGAACACTGTATTTTAAAAAAAACAAACAAAAAAACATGCTAAACCATCTAAAAAAAACCCTGCTAGCCTGCAAAAGAAGAACCACATTATAGCAAAGGACCATTTATTTATTTTAGATAATTTGTTATGTGTTGAAGTTGTTCTAAGGTATTATTACTCCCAAACGTCTTGACGTTCCTGCTGATCGGGTTTCTTTTTTCTCATCAATGATCCATTTTCACTAATTTCTTCTTTTCCTTCAGAAGCAGAGGCCGGCAAAGGCGAAAAGAGAAAGCGGGATCCAGAGGATGAAGACGAGGACGACGATGACGAGGACGACGAGTAAAGGCAAAACTGGGACCGAGAACCCGCCGAGTTCCCCCCTAACCCCTTCACCCCCACCTCCCCCCAACCAACTGCCTCTGTAAGCCACCCTCCCAAGCTCCGCGCTTTTATTGGCGCAAGACTGTACCAGATTTGTGGACCGAGTGGAGCTGCACCCCCTCCAATTCTTCTCCACCCACTGCCTTTTCTTCAGCCCCCCCATGGAACTGAGAGCCACCCATGACCCCTGAGCTTCTCAGGCAGCCCCCACCACTCAGCATTCCGCAATTTCTGTCGATCCCTCTTTATATATTCCCCTGTTAGGACTTTGGGACTGGTATCTAGTTTTGGGTCTGTGCTTTTAATAATTTGTTGGATGAATTATAATTTTTTGTTGTTGTTTTTGGGTTTATTATCTCCCTTCAGTTTTTTTTTTGTCTTAAGTTTTTTCCTTAATTTTTTTTCCTCCCCAATAAAAATTGCTATAGCAGCTGTGCAACCTGCAAGCCATTGTTTTTAGTGTGGCTGCCTGTTGCACAAATCAAGGTTGTAGCTACATTTTTACTTTCTGTATGACAAAAAGAAAACCAAAAAAAAAAAAAAAACAGCTTTGTAAATAAAATGTTAACATCTTTGGTTTTTCTCCTTCTACTTTGATCTCTGTCTTGGGTCGGTGAAACTTTGCAAGTGTCAAGACCTGGTGATGAAAATGATCTTTAAATCTTTTAAAAATGTGTCTTTTAATTATGATTATTGTGTTTTTAGCCAAAATGTAAAAACTGGTGTCATTTTCTAGGACAGTTTCTGCAGAGTGACAGGAGTTTATTAGAAATTCTCTGAGTTGTGGGCAGGACCATTGGCAACGGGCAAAATGTTTTTAATAAATGGCCTCCAACATTAGAAAAATGCCACAGAAATACGTTAAACACAATTTTCATCGGAGCGAGTCTTTTAAACTCGATTTGAAGCTTTTAGGCTTACAAGAAAAAAACCCTCAAAGAACATTTTAATTAAAGCAGTTTTTGCTGAAGGAATTTTTGAAATATTTCAGTTTAAAACTCAATAAGTAGGAAATTGTTAAAACATACTGAGTCAAATTTATGTTTCTGCAATAAAAACATATTAGCTTTTTTTTTTTTTTTTAAAAGTAAACTTTTGCTTTAACAGCATGTAAGTTGGAGTCTTGTGGACACTGCAAAATCTGAAGCAGTTCCATACAAGATGTTCTGCACATATATATACATATATATATATCTGCTGACACTTTGTATGTTCAGAACGTCCACCTCAAAAAGCCGTTGTTCACTTGGTTAGTGGGTGCATGGAATCACTCCGCACTCACATCTGTGACTTTGTTTCTGTGCCAGATATGAAAAAATCTCAATACCGATAACACTAGCTGACTTATTAAAAACTATTGAGATCAAATGATGGAGGTGGTTATGTTTGAAGGTTTACTCAAATGGAATATTAACATTAAAATAAAACAAAAAATATTAAGATAATTAAAAGTTCAAAATAAAAGATTGTATCTTTCTGACAGGTGCTTTTGAAAGTCCTGGATGAATTGATGTGGATCAAACCTGCGAGAACAGTCTTTAAAGCAGGAGCGCTGCTGTCATGCCGCTTGTGGACAAAGTCAGTTCAGGAAATTGTAGCAGAACGGTTCGGCTACACACGACTCAGAGAGGTTACTCAGATTACAACAACTGCTGCTGTGCGACGAGACACTCTCCATGCAATGCCTACAAGGAGCCAAATCTGGAAAGTTCTGTTGGACCACCTGACTGAACAAAAGCAGGTATGTTCAGTAGATGGTTGTCAAGGGAATGTGCAACTTTAATTTTTGAAGAAATTATTTTACGCTTAAAGCTAAAAAACAAAAAAAATTGTTCCAACGGAAAGAATGAACATTTGAACGCTCAGAATATCTGTTATTTAATTAGCAGCTTTACTTTTTTAAAAAGACACAAACTAGCCATTTTTTGCAAGTTCTTGTGGTTTTTACTTGAAAGCCTTTCCTGAACAGCTCAGTGACCTTGTGTCAAATGTAGAGAACAAATTTCACACACCTAGATGTGTGACAACTAATATGACTTTTACATTATAATCAGACCTTTTGATACAACAGAAATTTTATTTGGAAAATGAATGGCATGTTGTTTTTTTTTTTTTTACTGCAGGATAAATTGTTCTTAAAAAAATCTGTCACACTCTATGTTTTAAGATGTTCACAGAAAACAAGTTGTAAAAACATAATGACATGAACTGTAATACTAGATCATTTTAGTGCATAACAATGAAAATGGATTAGTTGTTTAGTTTTTTCAAAGCAAATTGTTGCACAACTTAACAATGTTTTTTTCGGGGGGGTAATAAAAGACTAACACACATTTTACAACTGCTGTCTTTCAGTTGGTCTGATGTCTTTTCATTTTTTCAGTCAGTGTGTTTCAAATTTACTTTGGAGTATTTTCTTGGTAAATGGCTTAATTGATGACCTAACAAATGAATTTTGGACATGACAGCATACAGGGAGCTGGAACCCGGTGTGATATCATGTCTGTTTTTGACTCAGGAGATGGTAGGACAGTATTTTTCCAATTGTAATTCCTCCAAACCTGCCATAACTGCTCAGTCTTACACAAAAATGCACCGTCAGTGAAGTATATCATGCTAAAAGTTCCATTAGTTGTCACGAACCAAGGCGTGTGAAGTTTGTTCTTGCAGTTGAGCCCTCCCCTCAGGATTTTTGCCTAGTGTCAACAGGAAGGGATTGAGTCTCATTATTAGTCTTTGGTATGGCCCAATTGGGGGTTTGAACTCACAACCTCCCAGCCTCATGGTGGACACTCTACCACCAGGCAACTGAACCATGCAGAACCTAAAAATCCTTCATTCCTAAAGGTTCTTGACTGGTTGGGTGTAATTATAAAAACAATAGTAGTAATAGAAAGAACCCATTCTCCCTAAAACTACATCCATCACAATCACATTACAGACTTGATGCTCCGGAAGTTTACACCAGTTGATGAGCAATTCCTGTTTTCGATTAGCAGCACCCGGAAGCTTCTTTGCCTCTTGCTGCGGTCACCCTTAAAGAAAGTTTTTAATGTGCTTTGTTTCAACGAAATAGGTCAAAATTCTGTTTTTAACCTTAAACTTGCATTCTCAAAGTTTTACAACCTTTTAAGCACCACGATATATCCAAAGAAAACTTTCAAGTGTAAAGAAATATAATTTTCCAACACAAACAACCCCCACACAGATGTAGTATTGCATTAAAACCTGATTAGAAATGTAAAAATATGTTTTTGACCAAAAATCTCAAAAAAGAAAAACACTACTTTTTTGGGTTTTCAGCATTTGTTGGTCTATATTTTTTCAAAACAACAGAGCACATTTGAATTTAAATGCTCAATTAAATCCTTTTTTCTCAAACTGTATTTCAAAATAAATACAAATATTTGGTTTCTGACTTGAATGCGACATTCGTTACTGATGTGGCTGACATGTTAACTGTTGTAAAATAGATTTCCAGTTACTTCAAAATAGAAATAATAATAATAATAAAAAAGTGGAACACATCTGGGTTTAGGATCTCATCATTCTTACTCACATTCATCCACACAACATCACCACTTACAGTAGATTAAATATTAAGAAAAAAACAAAACAGGCATAGAAAATATGTTCAGTGTTATGTTACAATCAAAATTAGCAACAGCTTTCCCCTACAATTGCTCTCAAACGCGCTTATGGACACATCATTCAGCCACGGCGGCATCAATCATCCTGACATCAGCTACAAGCACAGAAAATGACAGTAAACTTGCATAGGTGTGAAGCAAACGAAACAAGTGAGAGGTCAAAAGGTGCAGTGTAAAAGCGTCTGAACAAAGTCTGTGTTCTTAGAATTGGAAAAAAAATCAACTTCGTGTAGCAAGCATGTCGGGCTCTTTATAAGAGAATCAGACGAGGAATCCACCAGAAACGAGGTGATCGGAAAAGGGGGTGAAGAGCAGTATTGCCTGTGTCCTGTGGGGAGGTCGGGGGTCACTCGGTTGTAAGTCTTTAAGCAGAGCTGTGCGACTGGGAGTTCTTGATGTTCTTGATCTCTAACTCCAGCTGTTTGATACGCACGTCCCTCTGGCCGAGAAGCTCCCGTAACCGCCGGATCTCCTCCTGCTGCTTGTGGAACTTCTGACGCAGCTGTGAACAAACATGGAAGCAGCATTATGGAAGGAATACGGACTAGAAATTGTTGGTTACCTCTTTATTAATTACAGAAAAACCCTCCGATGGTCAGCAGAATAACTGGTAGAAGTAAAGAATAATTAAACATTCCTTAAAAATCTGTAAAAAATGGAAAATCAGATAATGCTGTTCAAGAGAATCATGTAAAATATTTGAAAAAAAAATGAACATGTAAACTCTCTTTTTTCAATAATTCAATTTTTAACTGGAGCCGCACATTGAAATTCATGGCAGTGATGCTCATTAGTCAAAAGTTTTCCTTTCTCATTCTAACTTTTTACTGAAGATTGAGGATTATTTGGAGGTTTGGCCTTTTTGGCAACTTCTAAATGAAATTAGAGGCTAGTTTGCTATCACTGATGCAGAAACACTTTTTGGAAAGTTTATGGAACACGTAGACGCATGAAGACAAATAAAGTGAACAGACTGCAGTTAATAACTCAAAACATAAAAAAGAGCTGGAAGAAGAATGGCTCATGTAACCCTTTCAAAATAAAGTACTTTAAAAAAAAATGTAATGTATTTAATTTGATGAATTTCAACAAGAATTTACATCAGTTATGTATTAGTTTGATCACATGTGTGGTAAAAGCTGCTAAAAGTACTTAGAACTGCAGAATATATTATATTATTAATTTTTTAATATGCTGGGAAGTATTTCTGTAATTTAAAGGCTTTTGAGGTATTTTCTTATTTATTTTGACGTGACAGGTCTCTGTATATATGGGTGCACATAAACATTTACCTCAAAAGTGTGTGTTTGTTCATAATCTACAAGCAGAACTGATTGCATAATAACATTTTCATTTTTGCGTTGCACCTTATTTGTTACTTTTGTTTTACTTATCATCTATTTTGTTTATCTAAATGAATTGTTGGTTAAAAAAAAGTGAAACAACCCAGACACAGGAAGTAAAACACTATTCAAAACAAAACAAACTTTATTTATAAAGCACTTTTCATGGCTTAGTAGCACAAAGTGCTTAACAGAATAAAACTTCTTTCAAACGTAAAAATATATATATTTAAATAGATTAAAAGTGATGATTCCCCCACTAAACGCACCTCATTTTCCGTCCTGGGAGGTGAGCAAAGTGCAAGGTCCTCCCCATTGGTCAGTGAAGTCCTGTCATCGTCTGCATGTCCGGCGGCCTCTTTAGCATCTTTGGTTTCAGGTCGGTCCTGAATATAGGCGAGTGGCAGCATGCCCGGTCTACTCTGAGACCTGCAAGTGTCCGTGGAGTTAGCCAGCCCCTTCATTTCTGAATGAGACTCTGGTAGTTGACTTCCAGGCTTTAGAGACATCAGAACCGGACCTGAGAGACCAGGAAAACCATCACATGAGGATGATAGACTCTCATTGTTACAGGAAGTCATTTGTCTTGAAAAAAGTTCAAGACATTTGTCTTATTCCTCGTTCTTTTTCACATTGATCTCCTTTCAATAACCTTTGTCGATCCCACTGAGCCACTCCTCTGCAGTCAAAGCCGGCCTGTTACTTGCCGTCATCGGATAGATGTCTTCTTGGTACGATTCGGACTGGAAGCACATGTGGGAAATTGCTAAATGTTCATACAAACCCAGCGGTGACCCATATATTGTGGTTGTTTTTGCAGTGTTTCTGTGCTCTTACCCTGCGAGGCACTATCATAGAAACAGGCTCAATAAGGCTCTTGATTGTCACTAGTTTGTAGAAGCGGAAAACCTCACAAGAGCTCACATCCAGACCTCTCTTTGGCATCGCAGCTGCAGGAAAACACACAAACAAATCCCCTCTATCTTAGTGTTATGTTACTAGTATTCATCATCAACATCCTTATTAGTTAACTTTATTTGTCAAATTATTTGTATTTTTTTTTAATTATTGCAAACTGAGACCTTCAGCAAGCACTTACATGAGCTTAAGTATCTGAAAGGAGAAGTTCAAGGGGAGACCTAAACAGTTTTTATTACAAAAAAGGGAAAACCAAACTGAAAAAGTGCAAATAGAAAACACCTGGAGAGCAACAGTGTAGGCATAAAAAAGAAGAATATTTGGGGAATTTTCTGAAACCACTGATCCAAACATTAATAGACAATCAAAAAAATATGTAAAAAATAGTAGACCAGATTAAAACTTTGAATATATTGAACGAAAAGTTGTTGCTCTACATTTCAAAAGCTATTGTATGTTTTTCCAAAGTGCAAATACAAAATTCAGTTATATCATTTAACAGCTCCATATTGTGTCTCTTTCTCTAACGAAGGTTTAAAAGAGCATAGATTCTCCCCTGGTTTTCATGCAAACTTCCTAAAAAAAAAAACAGACAATAAACAAGCAACCATAAAAAAGCTTCCTTTATTGGTATCAGAGTAGCCGGGAATATCGGGAAGTCAGCTGTAGCCTCCTCTTGTCAAAGATCTCATAATACTTTGCAGAAAAAAAATAGGTTTTGTCCCAGCACATTTGTATGGCTGTGGAGTAGTTTTTGGATGAGTAAAAAATGATCTAAAAATCAGAAAGATTTCAGCGTGTTTACAGACTTTTTACATAACCTTCAACACCTTGACCAGCTGGTTTGGACATTCAAATAGTGCAGGGCTCATTTGCACAGCAGCTTTGCTTACACAACTTTTAGAAACCCTCGAACCAGCTGAGCATCGATAACATTGCTGCACACGACCTTGGAGATTTTGTGTCTGTTTCTTACCAATTCCTTTCTGAGGTAGGAGTGAGCGGTAATCAGTCAGGTAGTGGATGTATGGTTTCTCTGAGCTGATCTCGTAATATCGGATGTTTCCATCGCCCTAAAAACAATTTTTTTTTAAAAGAAAAAAGTATTTTCCATAAGAATAAATGTTACTTTTGAAAATTTTTTGTATGCATTTGGTTGTCTCACCTTTCCAGCAAGATAAAGCATGTGTGTGTCAGGGTCATAAAAAGGGAAAAGGACTCCTGAGGAACCGTCCAGGTTCTCCGCCAGCAAAGACACGGACAGATCATCCTGCAAGAAGACTCAAAAAATTACTTAAAAAAAAAAAGACGTCGCTGAGATCTAAAGCCAACAAGAAAATCACGCAGATATCAAATCACTGCATCATTTTAATCCCCTCCAGTGTAGGAAGCAGATCTGAACTAAACGCTGTGAGCACTCAATCCCTAATCCACGCTTTTCCTTAATCCCTCACTTACAATAGACTCTCCAGCATCACAGCATTCCAGAATACAAAATAGCAGGTGCCGGGCGATGATACACTCCAGAGGAAAATAACTTTGGATTTACTTATTCTCAAGAGCACATGCTTAAGTCAACAAAAGACATGAAACACTTCTGTTTGATGCCCACTAGAGGGCAGAGTTGTGATTCAGACGTGGAGTATTTTGTTTTCTTTGAGTTTTTTTCTTTTTTCTTCAAAAACAACACTCAAAAGTTCACAGGCTTCCTTTGAAAATTATAAATGGAAGATAAAGATGATAAAAAAAAAACACTGATACATGGTGATTTCTGTACATTTCTAATTTCTACATTTCTAATCCTTACAAATAAATATGAATTTATTTGACAAAATGTTCATCTAGTTTAATTTCTCAAAGCTCCTTATGTTTATTTTTTTGTTTCTTATGTTCAGAATTATTTTATTTGCCTTTTTTCTGTCTATAAATTCATTTTTTTCAGCTTCAAAAGTAATGCAAAGCAGTAAAATAAAGAAGTAGTGTAAGGGATTACTAAGGAACATCTACTAATAATTTACTGATTACAGGTACAGTAACTTGTGTATTATAATACAAAAATTCCTCAAAATTGAGCAATTTAAAGCAGAAAAAACATCAAAACAATTTTTGCTTTTCTTCATTTTGACTTAAAATACTAAAAAAGTTTTTTGCTTTTTTTATTTGCGCAATAACTTTACTGCATAAATGCAGTAACTTTCCCCTGTGATTCAAAAGAAAATAGTTTATTCTTACTGAGACACACAAGAATCTTTGTTTTTCTTTATTTCAAAGCCTATTTTTCATTTCAAACCAAACATATCAGGTCTGTTCACACATCCCATCATGCATTCTTTGGTTTGATGAGAGTCGTCTCTACATCAGCTGTGAAGCGATTTTGCTGCGCTGTCAGTTCCTCTCACCTGATCCCAAAGAGCGATTTGTCTCTCATTCCAGCGGGAAGTACCGGTTGTGACAAGCATCTTCATGTTTCCCAGGACCAACACCTTACTCGCTTTGTGCGTCTTGCAGTTGCCTTCCTGCAAATCCAGAAGGCAATATGTTCAGTGCATGAGTCATGAGGAGTCAAGAGTGATTAATATCTGAGCATGTCACTGTATTTTGAGTAACAATTCATGTATTCTTTGCATCTTTGTGTGATAGTTGTGAAAAGCCTTCGTTTGTTACCCTTTCATGTTCACCGCTTTATGAAAAAAAGGAGCGAAATATATGAAAGGTCATAAGTAGTGGTTATAAATGACACGTGAAACTTACTACTACAGTTTTTCCACATTAAAAAAACCTTTTTTCCTTTAATTTTCTGAGAAAAAAATGCTGTCCCTGTCATTCTGTCTGTGTTTCATTAGGTAATAAAACAGACAGACAATAGTGTCTGATGCAGCAGGAGTCTTTACCTCAAATAAACCACAGAGGTCGCTCTCTGTCATTATACCGGAAAGCCATTTCATCGATCAAGTAATGTTAAAACATATTTTTATGCAAAAACAAACAAAAATGAGGTAAATCTTTTTTTTCTTTATCCTCTGTTTTTTTATGACGGATAACACCACCGCATATTCTGATTTTCATAAACTTCAAATACATGTGTAGGTTTTTATTGTTTTTTATTTTTAGGAAGAAAACAAAGAAACTTTAAGAACTAGCCGATAAACTGTCAATTTATTTTAAAAAAAATCTCCTTTTTTATTTGCAATGTTTATCATCCTTGTTTCTCTTAGATTTTAGGAATAAAACCTTCTTTTAAAAGCTGCTGTAATGGTCGTTCCTGCTGGTTCTTTGAGTCAATGATGAACATTGATGCCTAACCAATGCTCCCAAAAACCTTTTTTTCCTTAAAAATGAATAATTACACCCACAAAATCTATCTTTTAAATTCTAAGATATTGTTCACAGCGGCTATCCTAATTATGGGAAAGAGAAGGAAAATATCATTTAGAAACAAGTCCCACTTTTATTTTGAAATGCTTTTTGGCGGGTGCATGAGAAGTACATAGGGAAGAAGTGGTGCTCAAGAATCACTTTAACAGAAAACAACCTGCAGCATTTTTACCACTTCACCACTTCACTTGTTTAGGCAAAGCTGATGAGTCCTTTTTTGACTCCTAGGCCAGCGTGCACAGTACCTGCAGCAGGTTTCCGGTGCGCGGCTCCATCAGCCGGACCTTCCTGTCTTTGCAGGTGGTTGCGAGAAGGCTGCCGTCTGTGTTGAAGGACATGGAGAGGACCACATCTGAGTGGTGCGTGATGGTCCGCACTGGGTTTTTTATCACTTGCTCAGGAGAGTCCAGGTTCCAAATCATGACCTTGAAATTTGAAGCAGAACACATAAATTCAGCAAAGCAATCTTTCGATTGATTACTAGATTAAATTAGATTTATTTTTGTTGTTGTCTCAAGTAATACAAAATGTAAAATACTCTCTGATCAGCACATCATTCATTCAGTCTCTAAAATATAATAAAAATATAGAATAAAATAAAATACGTAAAAAATAAAACAATCATACAAATAGCCACCTTAGCATACGTAGAGACACAATCATTATCCACACTAATTTCTCTGTCATTATATGAGTTATCAACAAGTGCATTTTATAGTGTATTTCATTTCATAGCAGGGCTGAGAATAGTGATTACAGTTGGTTAAAAACTGTTTTTGAGTCTGGTTTCCTTGCATTAATGAGTCAGTAACGTCGGACTGGGCGTGTGGCTTGGAGCGAGATAAAAGGAAAAAAGGCCCACATGGTTTTAGTTAATGGGTGACCTATGATTTCATAGTAAATGTGAAAGATTTGACAGCCTTTGAGAGAAACTCCGGGCTCCCTTTTCTAAATCACCTTCAAGAAAATTATTTAAAGAGAGAATCCAGTAGAAAACAGATTCAAAGTTAGGCTGAGAGCCATGCTATCCTGGAGAGTGGTACTCAAAAGTTGTGCAAATGGGCACAACAGTACATACTTTTCTTATCTCAAAGGAATTCATGCCTTTCCACTCGCTTGTGTGTCAAAACATAGTCTGAAGTTTTTCGAACTGCAGAATTACAATCGTTTCCCCACTTCAGACGCTCAGTGTGCACAAACACACACATATATAACTATATATATAAATTACTCTGCTGTGTGAAAGTAAAGGATTTATCAGGATTTAATAAGAATCATCTGGTTTTTGCCAAGTTTTATAATGAGAGAACATTTGTGTCGTAATATTGTAATAAAACAATGAAGAAACCTGTAACACAGTGAAAACAGAGAGTAAAATGCAAACGGAAAAAAAAAGCTATCTGGATTTGTAGCCAGGTGCTTCACATCAAGATCATGAGGTTGATTAAAACCTGAATTTCACAGCAGTTTGCAGGTCTGGTATTTGTGTTTAAGCACAACGCTAACAGGGAGAGACTTCAGCAGTGATCTCAGAGGAGCATCTGTTGTTGCACATTTGTCTGCACAGGGTTCTCAAACACATTCAGAGTCAACCCCTCTGCACAGAGACTCCCCGAAGCGTAAGATATCTCTTACTCTATAGGCCTCGGTTAGCACGGCAGGGTCAGAAGTGTACATCCGAGCAAACACTATCAGTAAAATGTTTTTCACATTCATGTGTCACTACGCAAGTTTGTAGGTCAGTTTTCAGGCTCTACATACAAAGCACGTAGCAATTGAACGTACGTTGAAAGTAAAAAATTTGGTTGCGACGTACGGATGGTGGGCCTTTTCATTTACAGAAGGACGAACCGTTGGAAAATCAAGGAGAAATTTATAATTGTGATTTGAGCCCGAATTATATGACATTAAGTTTTTCACGTGTCAGAGTAAAGCTGTGAAAAAAACAAATTGGAGCAAAATTCATGAGATTTGCACCAATTTCTCACCAAGCCTCTTCCAACAGTAGGGACATGTGCTAGTATCGGATAGCGACGGTCCAGTATGAACACCGTTTGCTAAGAGCCAATTCAAAAACCACCATTCATGCCACGTGTATATGTTGCTTATTGGACACAAAATACTTATTTTTAACAAAATGTTTTTGATAGAATGAACACAGCAGCATGTGTTTGCGTGTTTGGACGAACAAATGCAACAAAAGTCAACAAAAAAAAATCAAGGTGAGCTTAAACCTTGTTTAGAGTTTTAGATGCATTCATAGAACAATGCAGCTCCAGGTTTCTTTCTTATTTTCTGTTACCGATCGTAGAAAAGACTCCCATTTGGTGTCAGAAGTGGGATGTGTTAGTGCCTCCACCCCCACCCTTCATGCTTGTGTTACCTGGTAGTCGTAAGCTGTGCTGAAGAGGATGTTGTTTGCAGTCGGGTGCCACTCAACAAGACTGACTCTGCGACTGTGACCCTGAAGGTCCTTCCATGGCAGCGTCAGATTTTTCATCACGCCATGAGGAGGGATTTCCCACACTTTGACCTGCAGGCCCAAACAAAACACATTTGATCAAAACAAGCTTAAGAAAAAAACAAACTTTTTCCTTTTTCTTGGTTTTGTTTTGTCTGCATTCAGTAGACATGACAAGACATCAAAACAGCAAAAGATGTCCAAACATGTTGGTTTCACGTTTGTTTTTTAAAGTCCCTTTGTGTCTGTGTGCACGCACCGTGGTGTCTTCAGAACAGGAAGCAATGCAGTAGTCGTTGAATGGATTCCATTTGATGTCCAACACGTTGCCTCTGTGACCTGATACTCTAGGGTGATGAGGGTCCAATTTACCCGTCTGAAGTAAACAAAAAAAAAAAAAAAAAGAAAAAATTACCCAAAATGAGCAATCCTGTGACAATTGACAACCTTCTCTTGTTTGCATTTCTCGGGTTTGTATGGAGCTTAAGTTAAAAGTAAGAGTTTGGTGGTTTAACTTCTTAAGACCCAAACTATTCTTTGAGCTAACCCTCTAAACATGCCCAAGTTAAGCAGAAATAACTACTGTAGTAATACAGCCCAAAATGATGTCCATCCATGTGGACGCCAGGTCCTACGAGGTTGAAGTAGGACAAAACAGAAGAAATATCAAGTATCACAACAAATTTACACAAAAAAAGTGTATATTTTGATCTATTTTGTTGATACAAGTATAAATGGTTCCACTTTATGATGTCCAAACCAAATCTGGACCCAATTAGAAAAATATTTATAAAAAAAAAGTTGAATCCACTATTGTCCAGCTATGGTGAGTTGACATCTGCTGTCAACTCACCATAGCTCATCAGTTTTAAAGTTTCAAGTTTATATGTTCAAACCATTGACTGTATGTGAGAACTGGACTGAGTATGTGAGAACTCCCTTTGCATTCCAAACAGGAAGTACCAACTGGCTCTAAGAAGTCATGGCTTCTATTGAGAGATAAACGGCTATTATATTTGTCAGAATAACCATTCTTGCTCTTACTCATGTTTTTAACATATTCTTGATCTTTTTTTTTTTGTGGTGAAAGTTATTCCAATTATCCTAGCCAATCAGATGCCTCAATAGAAGTATCTGGTCTCACGTCAAATGTTCAAAACATACGATGACAGATTCTACCACTTTCAAATGGTAGGGGTGTGGCCCTCCAAAAAGCTCACTCCTGATTGGCGAGAGTGGTTGCCATAGAAATATTGTCTCAACCTGACTCAGATCAATTACTATTACCTGACATTGTCTGGCTCCAGCATAGCAAAAAATTGCAACTCTCATGACTGCGTTTTATAAGAAGGCACAGTCATTCCGTCCACTTCTCATATACAGTCAATGGTCCAAACCCACCAGAGAGCGGCATGCCTGGCACCACTAACAGCCTGGGTGGTTTCATTGATGTGCACTTCAGCGAAACATCTAAAAGTCTGAATCCACTGAGTATCAGTCATGAAACTAGAGGATCAGAGCTGAGCAGGTGTAACCAAATGTTGTGACAATTCATATCAGTGTTTTCACTTAAAACACCAAAGTCCAAGCAGCTGCAGATCAGGATTTTTTTTTTTGTTGGTGTTCTGCAAAGCAATAAAACGCTGATTTATCCAGAAATATTTTTGCATTTATGAGCATGAGTTGGGTATGAGGTAAGTGTAGATGGGAGAACAAGCTTCTCCCTGACTGCCAGATGTTTTGTACTCTCAGACGTAAGCTTCAGCCCAGCATTACTCACTTAAATACCATCTCCGGAGGACATTTATCAGAATCCACGCAGCTCTTTGTGGGGCCACATTGTACTTTGAACAAACCATTGATTTCCACTCAAACTTTAGTTGAGATTTTCTACGCTTCAATGTAGGGACCCCCCCCCCCCTTTAAAATGGGAAACATTATCATATAAAAGCAGCTTCGGTTGGAAGAGAATGAAGGAATGCGCCTAACTAAAGAGGATGTGCTGGTCTCTGCAGGTCCAGGCATGCATTTCCATCTTGCTTGCTGTGCACCAGACCATGACATTAACATCAAACCATTCCAACTGAAAGCAGAATTACACAAAGTACTTATGACAAATGCCCCATATTTGATCATCCTGTAACAAGGGAATAGTCACTTGTGATTTTCTGCCTCAATGAGATGACTAATTACAGATGAACGCAACCTGACACACACACACACACACCAAGTCATACACACACCTGGAGGCCACAAAAATGTTATCAAATCCAGAACATGCACAGAGAAGAAGACGTTCTGCTCTGGTTATGTGTGATAACTCCCCTCATCGGGGAGCAACAGCACATCTTTGCCACACAAAGGTGGTCAAAAAGAGGAGGAGCGCCAAAGTTTCACCTCCCCGAGACAAAGAGGGGGGGCTTCAAACGATGAGTTATGTCATTCCTAAGCTCCTATGCACTTTGTGAGCATGCCAGGAATGGGGGGCAGCATGCACAGCAAGGGGGGCAATGCACAGAGAGGTGTTTCAGATTGATAAATCCCTTTAAATGAAGCTAATGAGTTCACTGTTGATAGGAACAGTAGATGGGATTGCTTGGATGAAAGAGTTGCTGATGAATCCTGGTAGCGAGGAAGATAAAAGGAAACAATGCACGAAAAGAAAGAAAAACAAAGACAAACAGTAAAAAAGAGATTTCCTCACACGCAGGCCTTTTTATTAGCCTAGAGTTTTCAGCACAACCTCAGTTAAAGTCATCTTTTCGTCTGCTCCGGATTCACAAGGATGAAAAAAAAAGATACTTACAAATGCTATTTTTAAAAAAACCTGAAATTTTAAGCTTAATCTTCTTTAAATATGTCTTCCATCATGAGAAAAATGCCCCAAGAACATGTTAAAAACAGTTAAAATATGATTTTCATCTGAGTGGGTCTTTTAAAAATGCAGGATTTCTATCTACAGATGAACTTTTGATTTTTCTTTTGACAGACACCTAATCAGTAGTAGTTGCATCAGGTAGCTTCATCATGTTGTGCGCTACAGCCATAAAACTGGCGCTCTTTTGTACTATGAGGTTGCTTTAACTCTATATCTTCACTCCATTTTGCTGCTCATAATGCTTTCTAACCAATCGGATAAATCGAAGCAGAAAAAGAGATTGAAAGTAAGCCACAATCTGTTTTCATTCGTATAAATCCATCAGATCCTGCCTGCTGGCTATCACTGTTCCTTCAAAAAAATCAGACTTGATGAGTGAGCATTTCTGCAAAAAGGGAGCTGTGCCCAAACTTGCAAACTCAACTCTAGCAACTTTGTAAAAAGCAGTAGCTCCACCCGAACCGCTGTTTTTTCCACCAAGGCGGACCAGCGCTGGATCAGGCGAACACTGAAAACTACTGTAATCCGTTTACGCAGAACTGAAAGCCAATGAAGTGTTTTTACCAGTGAACAAAGTCAGTTTCTTTTAAAAAGAGAAGCATCAACAAGGTTCAGAGTCAATCACAGGCTGATTCAGGTTTTAAAAATAGTGATGCTACGACTTCTACCCAAAAACTGTCCAGGTTTCTCATGAATGAAATAATAATAATAATAATAATAATAATAATAAATAAATAAATAAATAAAGTTAACTTTCTCTGATGGAGGGGCACCACCCACAAAAGTTTGGCAGACAGTCTTTGGCTTTACATGGGGTGCAGATACTCACATGATGCAGCGAGAACACTAGGAAGGCTCCCCCTCCGCCACATTCAGTGATGACGGCCAGGAAACGAGGGTTGACCGCACAGAAGTTGTTGTCTTGCACACTGCGCGTAATCGGCACGCCATCATAGCTGTTCTCCTTGGTCGCAGCTTTACCAAACACGTGTCGAAACTTGGAGCAGCGGTACTGAGGGCGCCATGTCATCTAGGAAAGAGAGGGATGACAAGAGAGGATGGTTGAGGACACTCAAGCAATATTTTTTTTACTTTTTACTTTTGTTACAAGGTTAGATTTTGGAAAGCAAAAACCAATCTTTTCAAGTACAAAAGGAAGTCTAATTGAACTGCAGCTCTGTTTTGTGTTTTCAACAAAAGTGTAGATTGTTTTGTTGTCATACAAGAAAAACTATGTGAAAAGAAAAGCCTGTTCATTAGATATTACTTACCAAAGTATAGCGAGTACACACAACCTTCAAAAACACAATTTATGTCGCTTCTTGAAGGCAAAATCATTTGAAAAAATACATACAGTTGAGTGGAAGGAGCAACTATTGACTATATTTTGAGGGGTTCCGCAAGGAAGTGCTATAGAAACCCTTTAATTTTTGTTGTACTTCTGGTATCTTTAAATAAAGTATTTTCTTTAATTCAAGTAAAAATGTTCATATGCAACAATACCTATGAACACTTTTATGTAATCAAGACTTGAGCATCTTTTTATGATAATAACAGTAATAAAAAGAAAGCTAGATTGTTAAATTTAAGCTAATTAGGGATTAATACAAGGATTAATACATGAAACATTCTCCAGCCTTAATATGAATGTAAACATTTGTGATTTGTGTCTTTGTGCTGCAATAATTGCTCATAAAAGTTAAATTTCATTTTTTCATTATTTTCACTTTGTGAGAAAATCGTTTTAAATAAAGTTTTGTGGTTTAAAGTCAAGATTAACAAAAGAAAGACTTTGTCGATCTCCTTTTAGATCCCTTTTCACATTTTTGTCAGAAATATTAACAATTAAAATGCATTGACAGGAGTTAATTTGACTTTTGGTGCTTCATCTCCATCTAAATCCAGGTTAAATAAAGAAATCTGTTCGTCCCGCAGCAGGTGTATGGCATGCACATGGTGCTGCACGTGTGTTTACCAATTTCCCTGCCTGTGCAAAGCTTTCCTGCCTCACACATCCTTGTTAAAAAGCAGCGCTCCATTGACTTTGCACTGGCAGGTGCATCTGGATGAACACAGGGCGTGTCTATGTAAGTCATGCATGAGCTGATTATATGGAGGGGCAAGAAGTGATTGCAGCATAGACCAGAACTAGGTCAGTCTGCATGTCTCAAACCTTAAATGCAATACAAGACCTAAGGGGGCGTGAAGCTTGACTCCAGGTGATGCTGCAGCTAAGTGCACACAGTTATCACACAGAGGAAAGCTTTATTTATAAAAGCCAATAGTAACAGATGTTTGTCTGGTGGCAAATAGGGGGACAAGTGTTGTGTGGGTGCATTGATGGAATGGCATTTTACAAAACATGCCAAAATATCATTTAGGAAGTTAAAAAAAAAAATAAAAATGCAAACCCATGTTTATGTAAAAAAGTTTAAAAATATGTTACCCTCTCCCAGTGATTGAATTATTGCTTTTTTGCATCCAAAATATTACATTTCTAATGAAATTATTAAATGATGAGTCCTTTTGCTGCTTCTATTCAGCTCAGTTATCCATGGAAGTAAAACAGGAAGCAAATACATGTACATTTACAGATTCTCAAAATACAGGCCCATTTTTGCCATGCTTCCCTCAGCCAGTCGATGCATATGTCATTACTGTGAAGGATAAGTGGCTCACCGGGGTGAGGCCCGGCCAGCCAGCGCGTCTGCTCTGCTACTCTGCCTTCTTCCTGCAAGGTCATTACTTATGGATTAAGGGTGGAGGAGGCAGACAGGCCGTGTGTTAACTGCAGAAATGGACCAAAACAGGAAATGAACAGAGGGAAGCAGCAAACAAACAGGCCAGCATGAGGTTCAAACACCAAAAAGGTCTTCCTAGAAGATATTTGTCTACATGGACAGACTTGTATTGTTTGCTTTTTTTTTACTAAGCAGGGATTTAATAATCAAATGAATCACTAATGTGGCTAAATGTTGAGCAATGAAAGAGAAAAGAACAGGTGGAGGGGGTGACTTCACGCTTCTCCTTATGCCTCCATGTCTCCTGTTCTACCCTGAGGGCATCACACCGAGGCTCACGCCGTTTCACTGGAATGCTTTCACATCTGACAGGGAGCTTCGCTACACCCTGCCTGCAGCTTTTGAAGTAAGTTAAAGGTGAAGCTTCATGTTCAAAGCCAAGAAGTTGCTAATTTGCTAAATCTGATGAGGAGAGAAGATGAATGACCGTTTTCATTCCATGAACCTTAACTCTATTTTGAGCAGGGAGCTTGTGGCCTGCCCTGTGTATTCTCTACGTCACAAATACGCTGTTTTTCAAAAGAAGTTTTTTCACCTGCTCCTGATTCACAACAATTTGAATGTAAAAAATACTCAGAAATACAATTTTAAGCTTAGTTGTCTTAATATATCTCCTCCATTATCAGAAAAATGCCTCAAGAACACCATAAATAAGATTTTTGTCAGAGTGGTTCTTCAAGTCTAACCTGCTGTACTCTCCCTATTGATTACCTTAAAAAAAGGAACAGCTAAACGCTATGAAGCTTTATTTTTAGCTGAAGTTTAAAACAAGGGGCTCAGAAAAAGAAATCACAAAAAGACTAAACGTGGCTGCGAGCTACAAGCTGCTGCAGCCGATCTGGGCTTCTATAATCAGCACTCATGTATTGCTGAGCTTTACAAGACCAAACGCAGAAAATTCCAGGTCAACAACTAAGACATCTTGTCACTTCTAAAGCAGGTTGTAATCAGGCCACTGGCAGCTTCCATTTAGCAGTGTTTTTTTACATGTCGGACGGACGCCTCGGTGATGTGCAGAAACGACAACGAAAAAAGCGCTCTGGCTATTTTTATACTCCTTCTTGCTGATCAAAAGACAGCCAGATGTTCACTGACAGCAGAAAATGACTTTATTCTCAAGGGGCTTCTTTGATGGGCTTGAAGTCTTGCAAAACGACAGACAAGAGATGCTGTGGTTCTATGCTGAAGACAAAGAGCTGCTCCATCAATGCAAAAAAAAAAAGACCTAAAACATCAGAAAAACTGATTTTGCACTAATGTGTACTGCATACGTCTCCTTAAGACAGCCTGAAATGCCAACTAGCTCACACACATGAGCAGCCACACCTCTTTCACTGGCCTAGCCTCTTAGCTGGGGGGTAGTGGGGGAGGCAAGGTTTTGAGTTTTGGTGCAAAGACGAAAAGTGCTTCAAAGGGCAGATTTTTCGTGCTCAAAATCGGCTCATCCAAAGTGCACATCCATACATTATCAGTGTCTTCTGTGAACCAGATGACTGCAGGATGACCTCATCACACCAGACCTCGTCCGAAAGCCGCCAATCACCAGCACAAGGCCGGCCTTCTCAAACAGCACGCCTAATGTTTGGTAAACGCTGGGGGCGAAATCCAACATGAGGGACGCTGGGTGCGAAAGCCCTGCCACTCAGAACCGATATCATACACACATGACAGTTTACAACCTCTGTCGTGTAATAGGATAAAAGCAACTGTGGTAATCCAGGAGCAGCTTCATCGCACACCTGAGTAATTATGAAAGGACAAGACAGGATAAGTATAGGACAGCATTTGCCTGGAGGAACACATCTTCACGCTGCCGTTCACAAATATCATTCAAGAATTTTTCTGTTTCAACAAACGCTCTCCCACACGCTTCAGATTATCACGGTTTCTCTTTGGCTCAGTGTTTGTACAATCAGATCTGCGGACAAACAAAGGAGGCATTATAAATCTATGACAAGACAAAAGCAGGTAATGATTAACACTCACAGACATTCGGGTGAGCAGGGTGTGGATGGTCTGACCAGGGGAGGACAAAAAAATGATTACCATATTTTCCACACTATAAGGTGCACCTTATAGTCTTTTTTTTGCCAAAAAAACCCAACACTGCATCTTATAATCCAGAGCGCCTTATCTATGGATTATTCTGGTTGTGCTTATCAATATCGAAGCGATTTTGAGAAAAACAATGCTCTAAGTGTTTGGTTGGGTGCTTTTGGAAATACCCCTGACGCGGCTAATGCATAGCAGTATCCAAGTGTGTATTTTTTGTGTATTTTTTTGGAGTCTTTGCTGCTTCAGGTGAAATCAAAGCTCAGCTAGACGCTGGAAGGGTGATAAATTTGAAAAACCAAAGCGATGTTAAGTTAAAAGTCCAGTCACGTTCACAGCTTGATGTCGCCTTTCCTTCTTGAAGTCTTGATGAAGATTAATAAAAGGTGTGGCTAACAGCAAATCGACTCACAGAGCCTGTGCTCAGAAGGTATTGAGGTTAGCCAACATTTCTGTGCTCTACTAAGGATTTCTGGGCTGTAGAAGCTCATGCAGACATTCACCAATTTTGTCAGCTGACAAAAAAGCAATAGGCCTACTTTTATGACCTACAGTACTTTAGCTTTTTTTCCCTTGATGCTAAGTTTGAAGCACGTCTCAGCTCATAAAAAGTCAAATCCAACACCAGAGGGAAAGGCTTTGTTTGAAAAACTGCTTGAGCACAAACTAGTCAAAAATGATCTCTAGCTAATTTTAGACGTTTGTTGACGCAAAACATAGATTTTGTTCTGCAACTGTTGCAATAAAACATCTGAGCAGCAGAAGTGTTCTTCACCATCTAACTGACTAAAGCTAAGATTCATGGAGAGCAGATTTCCCGTCAGCAGAAGGTATTCTTAAGAGTTTCCATTAGTGGAGAGCTTCTTCCTCATTTTGCATCCATTAACCGTTGAAGGATGATCATGCAGCGAAGCCTTAAGATCGTAGATGCTGTTTACACTCAGAGAGTGTTACTGTAAGTCTGTTGAAATATCTTCATCCATCAGCAGTAAAGTAGCTTATATTGGTTTTTAATTCTTAAGGGGGTTTACTGTTTTTTAAGTTTTCCTCACAAGCTGCAGGTTAAATTTTAGATAATGTCAAATTTATTAAGAAATAGTGTTTTTATGAGATGAGAGGCGCCATACAAAGCTGCATGTGGGTAGAGATGACTCAACCAAGGTATTGGATTGTGTCAAATAAGTTTTACATCCATGCTTTTTATTCATAATCAGTTTTAAGTATTGGTCAGCAAAATAAAGGTGCCTCTTTGAGTGTATACAAACTTTGCCAACCAGCTGGTATGAAGACATACTTTGATTTAATCCTGTTCAAGCCTGTCTCAGTGACACATGCTATTCAAACTGCAGTTGTTCAAGAGGAATGTAACCCCTCACACAAGCGTAACACAACAATCCCAGAATGTCAAACTCCAAATGAAAGAGGTCACAACACAAAAGCGATAACTTCCCACTGAGCGGGATGGAAGTTCCAGCAGCACTCACCTTGTTTAGTGAGTCGTCAGCGACAGAAAAAACAGCAGCAGCAGCAGCAGCAGCAGCAGGTCCCTGAGTGAAAAATAAATTACACTGCTCCTTTAGTGGTGAGCCAATAAAGAAAAAGAAATCCCTGGTTGTGTCGTTTGATGTGAAGCAAGCTGGTAACTCTTGTCTCTTCACCAGCAAAGATTTCCAGTCCAAAACCAATCAGAGTAAAAACTCTTCTTCTTTGGCATGCATTTGGCCAGATGAGGCAGTGAGCGTGTGCGGCATTAAGCTCGGTGCATGTGTGAACAAGCAGAGGGAGTGTGCAGGAGTATATACACTCCCAGAGAGGGAGGTTAAAGGAGAGGAGGAGGAGGAGCACCAGGTAACCGCACTCCACCTCTTGCCCCAAGTTGTGCTCAGTCAAGTCTTCATCTTGAAAAGAAAGACAGGAAGAGGAAAAAGAAACCACTGACGCTCCTTTTGAACATGATTGCTTCATTTTAGGAGAATTAAAAATTCCTTCCCTGGAGAGTGGGATTCCTGCATTCTCCTATTGAGCCACAAAATCGTATTTTTGCAAGCACTTTAAGAAAAACAAACTGAAATGAAATCATTCAAAAATGTTGCAACAATATTAAAGGCAACACTTTTACACTGCTGTAAAAAAGCTGTCCAAAAAGGGAAAAATGAACATTTGTCAGATGACAAAAAAAACAAAAAACTTTTGACAAGTTCCAGGTTTAGAAAAGGATTTATAAGAAACAGAAAGCATTATCTCCTTTCAATGAACGTTGTACCTGGGAGTAACATGATGTCGTATGTTTAAAATATATTGGTCAAGATACAATAATACCTCACTAAATGTGTTTTATAATGCGTGATAAATACAATTCAGAACTAGTTAGTGCTATTAAAGTAAAAGTAGGCTCAGATTTTGAATTTAAACATGCAAAAAGTATGTCACAGTTGCTTTCTTACAAAGAAATGCTATAGATGGAGATCAGTTTATCAAAAGCACCTCATTTTAATGCGAGAAGCATCAACACAGATGTGTATCTATACTTGTATTGCTTCAAAGGGTCAAAGTATCAAAATCACTTTGATTTCTTTCCATTGCAACAACAGATTTTTATAAAGTTTCCTAAAATTGCTGCTGCTTACTTACAAGAATATCGATCCATCCATCCGTTTTCTTAGCCCGTATCCCTTTCAGGGTCACGTTGCTGCCAGACCCCAACCTGGCTATTGTTGGGCGAAGGTGGTTCTACAAGAATGTTAGGACCGCAAACTAAAATAAATATTTATGAGTATAGAAATAATTTGCTCTGTCTAAATTTTAAGTATTGTGTTCCTTTATCCCTGATTAATTGAATCAGGTCTCTAAAATGACTTGGATGGCGGATGTTTACTTGGCGCCAGCTGAAAACCAGGGAAAAATGGAGACTTGCATAATGACACACATTAGCTTTAGTGGCTATGGCTAACAGGTCAATATGAGCAGAAAAGCTGGGTGCTGACAACTGGCCTTCACACGCTCAACCAAGGGTGCAAAAAGGGGGCTGATCAATCACTGTTCCAGCACAAACGTGACCTCCTGCATGCAAAAGAACAACTCCAACTTTCTTCATGGAAAGGGAAATATGATGGACTTTGTCTGACACTTTTTAGCTGTTATTGCCTGAATTGACTATCCACAAGAGCAATCCAGAAAAACAAGTTTTTTTTTTTTTTATGTTTTTCCTATCTCTGTAAATGTAAAAACATTTTACATCCAAAAGTTTAAACAGAAATTAGGAGAAAACACAGTCAAATAAATTAGCTGTAGTATTATCCCTAAGTATTTAAACATTTGAGATTGATTTTCACTTATAAGGGAGTCTAAGTAACTAAGAGGGGAGGTGAACTTTAGGAGATGATTGACTAATTTTGTGTTTTTCATCATCAGATGAATAAATAGGGGAATTTGTTGCATATATAATTTTGCAATATGGTGGGAAAAGGTTATGTTAAAAAAAACGGTGGGGGGAAAAAAAAGAAACAAGGTAAACACATGAAAGTCCTACCGATAGACAAGACACACAACTCCCCAAAATACACAACAAAGTCCAACGTTCAGCCAGTGCCTCTGAGATAAGAGACAGAGCACATAAACGATGAGGCTGTTGGCTTGTCAAAAGCTGGAGTTTGACTTAAAGATCCCTTCAGAATGTTTTAACCAGCAAAAACACACAACACAAATCGTTTAATAGATGGACAGCCTCTTACAGTCACCATCTAAAAGCTAACGTCCAGATTGTGTTCCCAAACTTTGTGTACTTTAAACATTAAATGTATCTTTAATGTTTAGTCAAAAGTTTTGTCCATTACATGTCCTACACCTCCAAGGCTACATCACCTTACCTAATCCACAATAGATGTGAGATTCTGCTCCACCTACATTCTCTAATGACTTACAATGAAAGTTTCTGTTGAGTGACTAAATGTGCACAGTCCAGACAGAGTGTAGAGTGATAGACCAGCCTCAATGTGTGGCCTATCTACACTCTTATCAGATCAAAAATAAAACTGAGATTTACAACTCATGTCACCTTTCATTCAGTTTCACAATCCTGCTTGCGCTTCTTGTCAAGACTTCACTCTGATATTTACCAAAAAAAAAAAAATATATATATATATATATATATATATATTTACATAGTGAAGTTATGCTGAAGTTTTTGGTTTTGTCATAAATTATTATTAATTAGTACTTAAAGTTTGGCTCTGCAAGTGAAGAGAAGACAATACAAGCTTTGTGTTTGTGTGTGAATGCTCCAAAGAAACAATGAGTGAAGCCTAAAAGCGTGCGACTCTTCCCTCCAATCACAGATCAGTAGCAGGATAATAGCTGGGCACGGTGTGGAAATAGGCCAAAGTCTTTGACACTTTATAGGCACAATGGCCTTCTACCCTTCGTTTTGTTTTATAGCTGATTAGAGCTAGCTGTGTTTTGACTCAAAGACACCTGGGGTTAGCACTGAGTGCAGCTCAGAGTGCCATCTTTACCTTCCCAAATAGGACCCATTTCAGGCTTTTATTTTGATAAGACTTTTTGTTTTGTTTTGTTTTTTCCCACAGACTTTATATAGTAAATTGACAATCAACTGAGCAAATAATGCCCTCCCATTCATTACACCTAACTGCTAAGGGGCAGTCCATAACCACAAGAGTCATCTAACACTAGAGAAGTGTAGACAGAAACTTCCATTGAAGATATTTAATGTACACCAGCCCCTGCTGAAAAGCAAACCGCCCCTGCCATCATGACCATGATGCTGACGGGTATTTAAGCAGCACTGAGTCAAGGAACCGCGATGCTGCATTTTATTTGTTGAGTTTTGTTTATCGCCGCTTTGCATGCTGCCTTTAGGTTCTGGTGTCATTGCTTCGCTGTGCAAATGAGGAGGCACACCTGCAAGGACACAAACAAGACCAGACGCTGAAGCACAATCACTGCAGAAGGAATGGTTGAAGAGTGTGGCGCTAAAGAAGGGTTTATACCACTATTAGGCACCGTTTAAATGTCACTACTAAAGATTCAAGTGACAAAGACTTGTTAGATCCCATTGTTTAAAAAAAAAAAGATAATTCTAAGAAATACATATTTATTTAAAACAGACCAATAAAACAAACAAAGATTGTAGGATAATCAGACGCGCCTGTGATTGGTGGAAGTCTGGTCTGCACATCCATTGCTGCCCTGAAACTGCACCAGTTAAGACACCATTTGTTTTACCTTTCCCTTCAATCACACATAATACTTTAGTCTAAATAGAAGTGCATTCAATTCAAGTTTTTTTCTTTTTTTAATTTATCACTGACCTGTCGGACTTCAGGCCTCGAGGGCCGGCACCCTGTTGACCATTCCCTACCTGCAGCTGCTGGTTACCTGGATCAGGTGTGTTTTTCCAATAAGAAGCGACAGTGGCAGCAGGTTAGTTTAGTTGTAAAACACATGGGACGCCGCCACCCCCACTGCCTGGAGCTTGACACCTCTTACAGCCACAGTTTGAATGCATTTTACAAACACTCAACAAGCCGCTTGTTTAAATTAATAACAGGACAAAGTCAGCACTTTCTTTCTTGTAACATGCTTGTTTCATTTGGCTACTCCACATTTTCTCATTTTTGACAGAATGTGTTCAGTTAAGAAATAAAATAGTTTTTAATCGCATGAGCAAAATTTACTGTAGGAGCTAAACTTTTTTGATTTTATAAATAGAGATTGTTGAAAATAGCAAAAAAAAGAAAGGGATGTGGCAAGTGAGAATGCAAGAGGGTAAAAAAGTGTAGTTCATAACATAAACAGCAGTATATTTTAAAGAAGCTAACTATCTAAGAAAAAACACTGATGTTCTGATAAATACATTCTAAAATGTTGTAATCTCAAGGTCAGAACTGTTTATTTTAAACAACCTCATATTAACAACCTCATATTGTTTTGTTATAACTGTTCTTAATACATGAAATAAGCAAAAACAGTTTTAAAAAGACTGCTTTAATCATAAAATCACAACTGTTTTCTTGTTATGAACTATAGCATTTTAAGTATTTCTTTATTCAAATTATTGTGAACCAGGAGCAGCCTTTTGAAAAAGAGCAGGATTGTGATGTAGAAAATACGCTGGATGGACCACAAGCTCCCCGCTATGAGCTCTCAGCAAAGGGGAGGGGCCAACTGTCCCGCCCACAACTCCAAGGTGAATTTCTAATGAACTACAGCCGTCTGCAGAAACTATGTCCTAGAAAACGACACAAGTTTTATGGATTTTGTCCAAAACAGCATAATCATATCATAAAAGACCACTGGGAACGTTTTTACAATAGATCAAAAGATGATCAGAGCGCAGGGCTCAGCACAGCCAAAAAGCTAATTTGGAGTCAACCTCGGTGTGGAGGCACAACCTACAGTTACAGTTTTTTCCATGCTAACTCGATGCTAGGTTTTTAGCTTGGCATTGAGAGCTGTGATGTCGCTGACCCCCTCCTTTTGAAAATGTGCAAATCACCTGGTCACACAAACCTCTCAGCTGCTGCTGCAACACACCCAGTGACGTGTTCACCTGTCAACCATACGTCCACACTCCGGCTTCTGCACGATTTTAATATCAAATGTTCATTAAAAGTCAACCAAACATGTAACCACAGAGATGAAATTGAAACCAGACTTTTCTGTTGGGTCATTTTATACCGAAGTAAACAAAGACTGTGATTAAAGAAGACAGGCCTTGAAATAGGGCTGCACGATATGAGGAAAACAATCGCAATATGCAATGTTAGTGATCAATACTGTGATGACGACATGACTTGAGATAAATGAACAAACAGCAAACATCTCAAACAACTAATCCATCGGTTCCATTTCACTGCAACATTTTTATTTAAACAAAAGTCAACATAACTTAAATTAAACTCCAAATGATCCTCGCCATCAAGATAAAAGGACTCCATCCAATTGGTCAACGAGATGAAGAGGTTCATCCGATTGCGTAAAGGGCTCTTTGATTCATGCAGCACTTCATTGTTTTAGCATGTGTGTAAACATTTAAGGTAACCGTTTATCTGCCTATTCTGGCATTTGTTAACGGCTAAAATTGAAACTGACTAGCTTGATAACAAAATCTAGATTTATTTAAAGATCTCTTGAGGAATTTTTTCCATTGTGAAAGAATGTTCTTTCAGGAGGAATGGCATTTCTGTAGACAGAAAGTTGAATCACACAGAAAGTCGTCATTTTGAAACGCTGTTATTCTTTCACATTCAGTTTTGTTGACCACATCATTTCCAGGATGTCACACCTTTATCCAGAAACTCTGGGAGCCTCAGGCAGTTGAGAAAAGCACTTCAACAAACAGGAGTTTCTTCTCAGAATTATTTCCTTTATATGTAAAAATGTTGATAATTTCAGAAATCTAGCAACGTCGTGATAAGAGATTCTATTAAAAAGCTAAATCAAGTTGTTTCTGTCTGATAAACTAACGTAAATTACTGATAACAATTAATTCATTAAATAGAAACACATCTAGCAAAAAATATTCTTTTCAGTTTGTGAAAACCTTGTAGTAAACAAGAATGAAACCATATTCTAACAAGAAAACTCCAGAAATTAGATGTTTAACTTTTTGTGTATTTTTATGTACTATTTATTTTTTTTTTATTTTCACAGTTCACACAGGCTCACCATAACTGGACAGTAAAAGATTGGCAAACCGTCGCGTGGTCTGATGAGTCTCCATCTCTGCAGCGACATTCAGAAGGTAGGGCATCAGCAACATAAATGCATGAATTCATCCTGCCTTGTATCAAAGGTTCGGGATGCTGGTGGAGGTGTAAGGGTGTGGGGGATATTTTCTTGGCACATTTTGGGGCCCTTAGTATCAATTGAGTATGGTTAGAATGCCACAGCCTTCCTGAGTATTGTTGCTGACCATTTTCATCACTTTAGGACCACAGTCTACCATCTTCTGATGGCTATTTCCAGCATAAAGAGCCATGTTATAAAACTGGAGTTGTTTCAGACTGGTTTCTTGAACATGGCAGTGAGTTCAGTGGCCTCCACAGTCACCAGATCTCAACCCAATAGAGCATGTTTGGGATGTGGTGGAACGGGAGGTTGGCATCATGGATGTGCAGCCGACAAATCTGAAGCAACTTTGTGAAGTTATCATGTCAATGTGGACCAAACTCTGAGGAATGTTTCCAGTACTTTGCTGAATCTATGGCATTAACGATTAAGGCAGTTCTGAAGGCAAAAAAGGAGTCCAATCCGGTTCTGTCAATTTCCATCTCACAATCATCCCAGCTCTTTGAGTTTTCAGGTTGTACATAAATCTTGTTTGACGTCATTTTGTCTCACAGGTCTTTCCTGAGGACATGTGATACTGCTCTAACTTCTGGGGAAGTTTTTCAAAAGAGAAACTGAAAGAGCGACTACACGGCAAAACTGTGTCTGATTTACTTCAGGTACTTTTATTAATTACTCAAGACATCGTACACGGACTAGTTTTGTGTAAACATGCACAAACTTGTTGCTATCTGTAAGTAAAATTCCACAATAGTAGCTGAGAAATTAAAGATTTTTTTTGTTTTACTAATAAAAAAATAAGAAGAATTTTGGCATTATTTTTCAATCAATAACAAATGAAAATGCTCAAACAGATGTGTTCCAATAAAGGTTTTGGCTACTTTTTTCAGAAAAGCACCAAAATTGCACACACACACTCCATTTCTGGAAGCAGTTACCGGTATACAATTATAGTTCAGAATCATTTCACTGCAGCAGCAGAACAGTGAGTTTCTGCCTCTACAGGACGTCATTTCTGGTTAACGTTTTTGTACAAATATTTCACATCGACGAGTTGCATGGCAAATATAAGGCCCCCACAAAACAAAAAATAAATACAAACAAAACAAAAAATAGATAAATAGTAAATAAAATAAATCTACAAAGACCCCCCCCCTGAACAAAAAGGGTCTCAGCAGATAAAAGTCAGCTTCCTCGCTCTACTCATAGTAACTGTAGCCAAGGTGAGGCTCGCTGTCTTTGACTCAAGAGGATTAAAGCTTCATTCTCCATAAACAATACACAGACAGCGCATGCTCTCTTATCTCATCACGCCGTCAGCTAACCGCATTAACGTGCAGCTGGGGCAGGCAGAATGCAGGCAAACTCGGAGGAAAATGGCAAGGTTTCGGGAGGATGCATGCACCAGCAATGGCTAAAAATAAAATGTGCAATCTTTCAATATTATAAATAATGCTGGAGGTCTACCAGGATGATATGCAAGACGGTCTGTGAAGATTTGACCCAGTTTTTAGTTCAGCAGGGACTTGAACCGCATGCTGGCTAATGTTTAAGCAAACAACATTCACTGCACTTTTACAGGGTTAGAAATCAAAGAACAATTTATAGGTTGCTGATAGAAGGTGGGGGGTTGCCAAAGGGCACAGTGAATTTCCAAGCAGAGAACTGAACCCTCAACCAAGAAACAATAGACAAATGTCTCTAAAATTCTGAATCTCAAACATGTCTTCATCTCAACTGAACATCTCAAGTCTGTAAGCTAAATGTCTTTGCCTTCAGATTTCTGAAAGCAAAGCGGCAAGAGTTCATTAGAAACTAGTCTCTGAGTTATCGGTGGAACTGTTGGGGCAGAGCAACCCCACCCCCTTCCTCTCCCCATTGCCAAAAGCTCAGAGTTTGTGTATTTTCTACCTCACAAATACAATCTTCTTTGAACTGCATTCTAATGTCTGCTCTTGATTCACAACGATTTGAACAAAGAAATACCCAGAAGTGCAATTTAAAGCCTAATTTGAGCACTTAACAATGAAAGCTTCACATTATTTTATGAGTTTTCTGGGTATAGTGAGCTTCAGTCCCGCTGTGTCTGCATGATGGCCGCTTCCATGGTGTTTCCGTCTCTCTCTGGCCATGTTTGAAGCAGACTGTCGCCCAACAGTAGCGGGAAGGGTTCAGGAAACTCTGGTGCCCCGAAAGGGATACATCAGATTAAGAAAATGAATGGAAGTTCAGGAGATCCGATCCACCATATTGGATGTGTATTCTACCCGCTGTCACTGAAACGTGCCCAAAGCTGAGTCCCTGATTGGTCGACACAGGCGTGGCGACTCCCCAGAGTTTAAATGTTTTTACTCTGGCTCACCGCACCCACCTCTGAATTCACGTAGCGTTGCTCAATTCATGCTGTTTCCAAACTTGTGCCGCGCCGGCAGCTCAATTCACACCGTAGAACCTCAATTCGCATATAAACCATTGATTTTACATTGAAACTGGCCGCTTCCGCTGCACGAATCGCGTTCGTGTGTGAGCAGCTTCATACTGTGTTCCTGCAGAATTCGTTGTTGGAGGCGCTCCAGATCTAAAGGCTGATCGAAAATGTTTGGACTCCAGCAACAACTTGTCCTTTGTTTGACTTCTGTCAAACTGGCACCACCGCACCATTATGCAAACCTGTTTGAGATGATACTACAGATACATATTTAGATGTGTACAAACGAAAGGTTTGCATGACAAGATTTCCTTTTTTGCTCTAAAAGTACAGTATGTCAGAATTAAAAAATATCTTCTTTGTTTCTTCCTGGAGCTGCAAAAAAGTAAATTCACCTTGATGCTAGTTTGTAATCCCGCGATCAGAAGGCAGAGATTAACATTTTAATCCCATCAGGCCTGCTCTTCTCTCAATGCAGATAGTGGATGGAGATAGTGCATACTGTGGATCAATACGGGACATGTGAGGATGGATGCACAGAGGAACTGGAGCCCATTTAATGCAAATGATTCTGCCCTCCTGTCCTCCCATTGCAAACACACAAATGTACTTTGTGTTGACATGAACGTAGTGACCAATGACTACTTTTATAAAGACCCACTCCATTAAAATTTGTGTTTTTGGTGTTTTTAATATGTTCTTGTCATAATTTTTCTCATGAGGGAGAAAGAAAATTAAGCTTAAATCTGGGATTCTGAGCGTGTCTTTCTTTAAATTTGAGTGAATCAGCAGTAGATGAAAAAACGCAGTTTAAAAAAGATTGTATTTGTTATATACAAACTACAGTCAGTGGCCACAAGCTCCCTGCTCCGCTCTAGTCTGATGCATCCACTAGCAGACAAATAGATGCAGGTACATCTTTGTTTTCCTCGCCGATCTGGCATCTGCCTCAAAACCATACAGCTAGATGGCTCCAATATTGCTCGCCAGTTTTTTTGTACCTGTAATGTTCGCTTGGGGTTTTGAGGGGCTGTAGTGCGACGGTCACAAATACCGTACAACTACCACCGTGTGATAGGAAGACATTGGCAGAAGCTTCGAGATATCATGCCACTGCCCGTATTTTTGAAAACTCTTGTCGTGGTTATGAATGCAGACGGCAGCAGTCAGGCGACCATCAAGCGTGCAGAATGGCCCGCTTTTTTATTTATCCCCGGGATACCAGGCGGCTGGTGACACTTGATATAGACGGCCGCCGTCATGAGACATTTACACATCAACCAATCAGAGCTGCTGCCGACCAACAAGCCGGCTGCCACCAGCCTGTGGCGGCTTAGCTGTCACCTGACTTCATGATGGCATCATCTCCAAATGTCACTGCGTGACCTCAAAATGTACACGGGCGGACACTGACTGATGTCAACTTTTATGGAAAATTTGTCCAGTCGCCGTAAAATATTAACTTTTTCTTAAAACCTCTGCAGCCACCGCTCAGCATGTAGAAATGTGACCGCGTGGCCGCCTGCCAAATTTGCTGTAAAACTTTTAGGATATGTGATCGTCGCTTAAGCTAGCAGGAGAGTGTGTAAACAAAAGGATGATGGGATATCAGCAGAGGCTTTCAGCAGAAGCCAACAGTCCCAGCCACAACCCAGAGGGAAATTTTTGATGAACTCCTGCAGAAACTATGTCCTAGAATATGTTTTTTTGAATTTTTGCCTTAAATGGCATGATCATAATTAAAAGACCAATGGGAACGCTTTTACAATAGATCAAAAGATGATCAGAGTGAGATTTTAAGAGCTCTTTCCAAAGTTACCAGCAATTTCCTGTTGGTTTGCTGTCCAGACGGAGCCCTTTCTACACCTCCTGCTTTTAGTTATCCTCAAACAATAATCTATTTTTGTTGGACCTATAAAATCCTATTCGTCATCATTGGGTTGTAATTAACAGTCATCAAAACAGATCACCACACCCACAAAAACTGGGTTAGTTTCAATTTAAGTTCAAATGTACTGGGAACTCATATGGCTGAAATGTGGGAGTATTATCATGAGGGCCACAGCTATGACGGGTTTGGGAAAAGCCCTGGTGAAAGCTGAATAACATCCTTAAGTGTAAAATCTGAATGATTTGTGTTGATGCCGCTTCCGAGACACAAGACTGAGTGGGTGTTGGAGATATGTGCAATACAGCATGAGCAGGTAGGAACAACAGGCTGTCATTTCCTGTTCTCTAATCTCTACTTTTTAACCGGACTTGGACCTTCAGATCCATCCACATTTGTGATGAGGATCACATTGAAAAACTGATTGTTTAAATCTCTTCAGAAGGCTTTGACTTTTTTTCTTTCTGGTTTTCTCCTCGCACCAGAATCCAGATCAGAAAGCTGCAGAGTCTCCATCATTTTTTTGAAATAATCTCTGTTTAACCCACGTGCCAGAAGCCGTGGATAATCCTCCGTCGGACAGATGTCGTGACAGAAACCTGCACGAGACCAGCGACACCCATGAAACAGCTAGGACTCCAATTCGTCTTTCCAAGTGCCAGCGTTGGGAGGTCCTCACACGCCTGTGAAGCTCCATGGACGAATCCAGAGAGACAGGACACAGCAGGAGGCTGGTGATTTTCTCCACAATAGCAGAGCTGCTGCGGTCACATGCTGACTCCGCACTTATGTAAGAGCATTTCAGGATTCCAAGCCACTCTCAGGACACATTTAGCAATCATGTTTGCGTTCATCAACACAGATTATGATCTAGAGCCAAGCCAAGGACATGTTTCACTTTCGCCGGCCGCTGGGACAAGATGAAGCAAACCAACCGACAGAATGCAGGCGGATGAAAGTTTTTTTAGTTTTTATAGAGAGCCAAGGTCAGCTATGAATATAACATTTTTATAGCAGCATGGGAGATATTTTAGATACAAATAAATATTAATATAAACAATGATCACCTATTAATTACTTTTAGAATTGGATTTATTTGCATTTATCCCTCTTAAAAATGATTTTAGTTATTTTTTATTAGTAGTAGATTATCCTACTGTACAGTATCGGTGGAAACACAGACCTAAAAAGGAAATTTTAACGTGTCACAATATAATTTGAAAAATTACTGTTTTATATTGCTAAATGCAAATAAAAAAAATCCTAAATAAACTGAATTTATTTTAAAAAATCATGAAACTTATTCCATCCCCTGAAGAACCATGGACGTCTGAACAATAAGCTGAAATCGTTCAAATCAAATGAAAAAAAATCATAATCAGTTGAAGATAACATAGACATAAAATGTCCTTTTTCTATAGGAACAAACTCCAGGAATTACATCTTTGGAGGGAGAGAAATGATGTTAATCTACCAGAAACATGAGGTTCAGTGCTGCAGGCTGTGGAGCACAGACGGAGATAACAAACAACAATGGTTGTGAACCACACGAGATCGTTTGTTATTAATTATTATCCTCAATAAGGAAATCAGATTAACACGGCACAGGCGTAAGGTGTGGATTAAAAAAAACACACCAACTGAGATTATTTCTTAGCCTCAAATGTGTCATCTACTGTAATCTATGTATAATATCCTTAATAATAAACTTTGAACATTTTTATGAGCTAACTACTTTCTGAGGTCTTCATAAAAAGTTTACAGCTTTCATGTTTAACATTAGCTTTACAGCTATAGAGCTTTTTTACACCTTTAGCTTGAAGTTACCTCATAATTGTAAGTTTGAATTTAAGTTACAATCAAAAACTCTCATTCTAACACTCCTCTTTATATGGCATAAAAATAAAATTATGAAAAAAAGCATGTTTTCAGACTGTGGGATGAAACGAAGGAAAAACGGCCCGTCTGGTGAGCAAACATGCAAACTCCACACTAAAAGGACCCAACCAGGATTCAAACCAGGGCCTTCTTGCTGAGAAGCTAGAGCGCTAACCACTACACCATTGTGCACCCGGACACAAAATTATAGCCAGTTATACCAAAATTATCTCTAACTTTTGAGTAAAAACATTGAAGAATTCCAAAATTTAGCAGAAATAGCTAGAAATACAAACAAAACAAGACCTAACAGAGCAGCTAATGTCTTTATTTTTGTTGTAGCTGGGTATACAATAATAATAAAAGCTATTTTATTCCTATTGTGTGTCCACTGAAATATTGGTCACTTCTTCCACTTTGAACCCAATAATCAGGAAGGAAATTTGGAAATCTTTTGTGTCCATTCTGAACAAATTTTCAATGAAAGGTAAACCACATTTACACAAAAATATGGAAACTTTCTAACACAACACATGCCAAAAAACAAACAAATACACAAAAAATCAACAGATGTTGGTTACACAATCAAACAATGTCATTTTTTAGGGTAACTTCATCGAAAGAGCTATAACAGTCAGCATGAGCCCTGCTGCTAGGCTACCAAGGAAAACAACCACCAAAACAGATGATCTAATTTATGAATCCTCATTACTCATTCATGTGTGCATAAAGTATTAACACTAGACTGGAGAGCAATTAGGTTTTTATCAACATAAAAAAAGCATAACCCTGTCCTGCAGAGAAAACGTTCCTCCTTGGGTATCTACATATATGAGTGGACTCACGGTTAAGAGACTGATTTATACGTCACATTTTTAGCAGCTAAAACATAACAAACATCTGATGTTTTATCACTTTTATTACAAATTAATGTTTTCTAAGAAACAACTTCAGCAGCTTGTATGCGACGTACAAGTTACTTCGGCACGCCGCAAGCTTCCTGCTTCGCTCCATTCTGACGGAACCACTTGTGGACGACTAGATCCATGTACGTCCCTGTTTTCCTCACCTGAGCTGCAGCAAACTGTGCACACCAAGGAGCTCCTGAAAGGTCAGCTCCAATTACAAATTAAACTTATTCGTGCAGCTCTTTCTTTTGCAAATTAAAAAATAAATGGATTGACAGTAATTACATTTTAAAAAAGTTTAGCCACAAGTTGTTTTGGATTTTTTTATCAACTCAGACTAATAGATCTTGCAGCACCTTGTGTCAGGATTTGATGGGTTTAACACACTACTTTATAGACTGATGTTATCTGGCAGCAAAAGTTTTACAGTCACATATTTTTAAAGGGTGTTTCTGTCTGCCAAGGCCGCACGCTCTATGGAATATTATCTGAGAAGCATGCTTCCAGCTCTAAACAGTCACCAGACAAAGCAGGACTTTGAAACCTGCCGCTCCATGCACAATGAGGAAATCTCAAGAACAGAGATAACAAGAAAGCTAACATGATGTGAATATCCACAAAAAAAGATCCCAGCAGATAAAGAAGAGAGTCTTTTGTAAAAAAAAAAAAAAGGCCTGAAGGTGTGAACTCCCGGCATAGCAAACTGCCAGGTTGCACAACCAATGGAATTCTCAGGTATGTGTTGAGGGTAGCTGTGATTACATGTCAACCGTCTCAGTGTTTTATGAGCTCACATGGAAGTGTGCAAAGATGAATGAAACAAACAGAGCTGAGCGTTATAAACCTGCGTTTGCTTTGCTTTTTTAACCACATCAGCCATGAGGGAAAAAATGCTACTTTAGTCTGTTGTTTCCTCTGACGGGAGTCTGATAATTATCAGATGATGGACCTGTTTGGACAAAGCTGATAGTGAAACTACACCTCACAACACAGTCACGGCTCTACTGCCACTCTGAGCGTCTGGCGTCTGCTTTCAAAGCCTCGCCAAAAATAAAATTGAAGGGAAAAAAACACAAACTTTTAACCTTTTCATATGTGTATATAAGATTATGTTGTTTTAAATTATACCCAAGAAGCAAAAGAGGGCAAAGAATGACTAACAATAACCGTTTCCCCTGGTCACACAACAATAAATAGATAAAGTTGGGTTAAGAAAAACTAACGATATAATGGTTTCTTTTGCTTTATAAACTGAGTCACCCCTTCTAAAGAAGTCCAACTTGATCCTTTTAGGACCTGCATGGAGAGTAAAAAAACACGGAATATGTGAGAGTTAGCTAAGTTAACTTAGCACAAGGCTATATACACATCCCATAAAAACGCCTACACACAAAAGAAACTCAAGTTTGATACCTTATTGAGAAAAAAGTCCAAATTAAAAACTTACTATGTGTGTAGCTGATATGATTTTTCAAAAATAAGTCTTTATTCATGCTAAACTTGCCAGCTCTAACTAATAAACGTTAGCATCTGTTGCTAGATCTGTGCCTCGAAAGGTTAGTATTATATAATTATTATTACATTTTATAATCATTGCTTAAATTTAATAGCAGGATTTTAAAATTATGCATGAATTAAAACAACAAAACACTGTGTACACGTCGCTGACTGTATATATAGAACTGAACAGAGGGAGTTTACTTCCAACCAGATGAAGTCAATTCGGTTGCCTTTTTTTTTTGATGATGTCCGTTGCCATGTTGGCACCAGATGTTCTCAGTAAGCCGTCATTGGTCCGTGTCATTCCTAGTCTACATTTCGAGACCAACCACTCTCTTCAATCATTGGTGAGCATGTTTAGAAGGCCCCAGCCCTTTGATTTGATTCGATAAACTCGTTTTGTGTCAGAATATAGACAAATGGGCCAAAAAGAAACCCATTTCTTTCAGCCAAACACAAATGTAGTTAAGGTGAAAGTTGAAGCATTCCTAAAGCAAACACACTAATCGTTGAGTGCTGTCAGTTCAGCGAGGATTAGGGTGGAAATATGAGAGACGTGCTGGAAGCAAGGGCGCCAAAGTCTGTCAGTGATGTGCAACAAAAATGTTGATGATTCAGTCACAAATTCCAACTTGCCACCTGACTAATAGCCCACCTGAAGTTGCGAAAGGCTGTCAAATGATGCAAAAATGTAAATAATATATGTTTAAAAAAGAAAAAAGCATAAACCATGACATAGGTTAATATTGTTTTTTTTTAAGTTACCAAAAATAGTTTTCTGAGAAGAATTTTGACAAAGCAATGCAAAGTTACAGTAATGCCACAGCTCTGTGGTAAAAATGATGCTGCTTTAAGGTTTTCTATTTTAGTTATTTATTTGTTTGTTTATTTAATGTAGTGAAGAGCAAAACAATGGCTCTTGCAGGAAGATGTTGTCATTTTCCTTGATTTCAAAGTGTGACTGCCTTTCTGTTAATCACAAGCAACTTCTCACAGTCAATAACACCACCTGCTGATGACTCTGTTTCCCCTGGATTTTTCCAATCACGTCATGAGAATTTTTTGTTGTTTTTTTGAATCTGTCACTAAATGAGAACTGTGTAAATGAAAATGGAACCAATCTTGAAAAACTTTTCACAATGTTGGGGGTTGATTTGTGAAAATTGAAGTCAATGTACTGGTGCATTTGCTGCTATTTATATAATAGAGTATTGCTAAGGCCCTACAACAGAGTGGTGACCTGCTCAGAGTGTACTCCGTCTTTGCCCAACAAAAGCCGGGATAGGCTCCAGCAACCCTGTGACGCCATGGATGAATGGATGGATGGATGGATGGATGGATGGATGGATGGATGGATGGATG